>WNGS01167840.1:26588042-26598121 GCA_020271785.1 Procambarus virginalis | reverse complement strand
TGATATGTCGAAGGAATGATGCAAGAATTTGCCAGTACCCAGGGCCCCCAACCTCACCTAAAAGAGTGAATGGCCAATCTACATCCTTTCTAAACGTAAGGAGTAGAGTATACAGGGGCCATCTGTCTAACAGGGACTGTAGATAAACGAAGTATTATGGTGTACATCTTTCTATTCACCTGTGCCACTACCAGAGCAGTATATCTAGAGGTAACATCGAAGATGACTGCTCATTCATTTATCTAGGCTTTTGCAGATTCACAGCATGCTGTTCATGCCCTAAGCTGATCGTTTCAGATAATGGAGATATTTTCAGATATCTATATCTGAATTATCTGAAACAGTTATCTATTGTCTAGTTATTTGAAAAAGATAGTTTCAGATAACTATTATTATCTACAGCAGGTATATTTAATTTTTGAAGCAATTGTAGTACTATTGAATTAAATGTCCACTTTAAGTACTGTGAAGCATTTATGATCGGCTAAACATATGAAGTCAAATTGCTTTTCAGGAAACTGAAATTACCATGTTTATATCACATTCATGAGTCCCTGTGTGTGAGCGCATGGGGCAGTACGGTAAACTAATGAGATTACTTCTCCTCCCGGACACGACCATATAAACTTACAGTATACATTTCAACAAGTGATACACTCTACTCTACTAGCATGTGTAGCAATTTGTTTGGATATCTGCAGGGCCACATGCCCACCGGCCTTACTGTACTGGACCTGAAGCCTCTCAGAACCTGGCTAAGGTCTTTGAATCTGTTTGTGTCAATCGTTTATTTTGTTGTGAGGTAATTCAGATGAATACACTCCTGCCACAAACTTCAGTGGCATATTATCCCTTATTGGTGCGATGCTCCAGTGGTACTTCGCCTCTTATGTGACGCTCCATTGGTACGGCACCCCTTATGTTACTCTCCAGAGGTACGCACCCCTTAAGTAAAGCTCCAGTGGTACGGCTCCCCTTATGTGACGCTCCATTAGTATGGCACCTCTTATGTGATGCACCAGTGATATGGCACCCCTTATGTGACGCTCCAGTAGTACGACACTCGTCTTGTGTGACTCCCAATTAGCACGAGACCAATAGTACAATACCCTTCCTAACGCTTTCCCCCATTTACAGTGCTAAAGCTGTCAACGTTAATTCAACACAGAACAATTCTTACTTCCCTGCGGTTTTCTCCCTGGGGTTTCCTGGAGAGTGGAGGCTGCGGAAATATAATATGCATATTCCCATGGTGCTTACTATACTAACAGATTACATTATCTCTACAACACTGTGAGATCCCCAGGTGTATGCTGATGCTGCCTCACCGTTACACTATGTGATCCCCCAGGTGTATGCTGATGCTGCCTCACTGATACACTCTGAAGTCCTCCAGGTGTATGCTGCCTCTTTGATACACTGTGTGTATGCGCTTGTTGCTCTGGAAAAACAGCGTTAATCTTCTTTATTTCTGTTTAGCGTAATGGGCCAAGAATTTCGTTTGAACTTGGATCATATTCTCTACTAAGAGTTAAAGAAAATTCTTCATACCCACAGAAGAGATCTTTACGAAAGGTCATTTGTGTTGCGTCTCTTACAAGATGATACAATCTTAGGAAAACGGTCTTAACAAGATGAGCTTAGCAAGATGAGGTTAGCAAGATGAGGTTAGCAAGATGAGCTAAGCAAGATGAGATTAGCAAGATGAGCTTAGCAAGCTGAGCTAAGCAAGATGAGATTAGCAAGATGAGCTTAGCAAAATGACCTTTGCAAGACGAGCTTAGCAAGATGATTCCAGCCATATGAGCTGAGCGTGATGATCTTAGCAAGACGAGCATAGTAAAATGTTCTTAGCAAGAGGTTCTTATCAAGATGACCTTAACACACCGATCTTAGCAAGAAGATCTTGGCAAGAGGTTTTTAAGAGATTTGCTGCCTGAAATAATCACTAAAAAGACGAGTTTTCACCTTACGATATTTGAGATAAATTTTTGGAAAGTTTCTTTGTTTTTTTTTCTATCTTTGTTTACGTCAGTAATTTAGTTTAACTTAGGTATGTTTTACTGTCATGCAAGACATAAAATTACTCTAATTTATCTTTCGTCTGAGCATCTTCTTCTGAGCCTTCTCCTGGCTCCTGGTGGTGTCAAACACTCGTTTTATCTCGATGGAAAATGTAATTTATATTTTCATTAGCGACATGAAGTTTCCTAATTTTATGCGTACAAATTATAGATGCTCAAGATGATTTAAAAAGTTGTAATTACAACATTCTCTAGCCTGAAGCCAGAGATGTATGTGATATACGTTTTTAAACTCGTTAAACTTGTTAGCTCAGAGTTTTCACAGTCGCTGCAGCCTTCTTGTGTGAGTGTTTGTTACTCCGCGATACGCATTTTTTTCAGTAGGTTTCTCCACCTTTTTTTATTATTATTATTATCCTGTTTAATCATTCAATTCCCCTACGTCTAAGAGCGCTGGGGTTCCTTTGTACTGTGCGGCGAGCTTCAGGTGTTGCTAGAGAAGCTTCGTGGAAATGATTACAATTGTATTTTATTAATTTTTTTTGTACTGTACCCTAAAGAGTTTTGTGTATAGTATTATTACAGTGATATATCAATGACTATGTCTATTAAAGAGAATATCTGTCGATCTGTATGTATGTCCTTGACCGGAGGCCAGACGCTTGGGGTTAGCCTGACACAACTTTGCATAGTGACAAATCTAATGGGAGGTGACCAACCTTCCGAAAGAATCGGTCCAATGATTCGGGCATCGGGTCGATCCGGACTCTCAACTCGTGTATTACACCTTATCGGGGTCGACCCGGCTCCCCTTCTCGTAAATATCTCGTAGATAAGACACAAAGGAGGGAACCCATCCGACACTATATACTTCTTTTTGCATGCGACCATCAAGGCTCAGGTAGGCTGCCTTTATTAGTACATGCTTCAAGTACTTTCTGGAGCTCTGCTCTTTGGTCCCACCTCTCAACTGTCAATCAACTAGTGTACATGTTCCTGAGCCTATTGGGCTCTATCATATCTACATTTGAATCTGCGTATATAGAGTCAGCCTCCACCCACATCACTGCCTAATGCATTTCTTCTGTTAACTTCTCTGACACTGAAAAGTTCTTTCTAACATCCCGGTGGCTCATTTGGTACTCAGTCTCCACCTGTGTCCCCTTGTTCGCGTACCACCCGTATTAAACAGTTTATCCTTATCCACCCTGGCAATTTCTCTGAGAACTTATAGGAGTGATCATGTCTCATGTGAATTTTGTAGGTTGTGTGTGTTGCTCACAATATACGTTATATATATATAATATATTATATATATATATATATATATATATATATATATATATATTATATCTATATATATATATATATGTGTGTGTGTGTGTGTATCACGAAATAAAAGGCGTGATTAAAATGTGACAGTGTCAGACCACGGAGGAAATTGAAACAGGAATTTCCTTAAGTACTTTCGTATATTAATATCACTCCTTCTGAAGATGTATTAATATACGAAGTATTAAGGAATATATCTATATATATATATATATATAATATATAATACAAATATATATAATATATATATATATATATATAATATATATATATATATATATATAGATATCTATATAATATATATATATTTTATAGGTACTAGGTACCATATATATGGCTACTAGTACACATATATATATATATCTATATCTATAATATAATATATATATATATATTATGTATATTGTATATATATATATATTATAATAATAGAGATATATATATATATATACATATAATATATTGGTTAATTTTTAAATTAATCTTAAGGAGGCTCAACAGAAAACAAGGTGAAAATTGCTCTATTACTACAGATTTATACAGTAATAAACAAACCCCACGCAAGTTCTGATACTAATATGAAAACTTTTATGTATTATTATGAGAGAGAGGAATAATTAAGATTATTATTGTACTCTGGGCAAGGTATACTGGTTTAATTACACAACCTTGTATACTGTTCTAAATTATCTCTAATAAGTGGTTTGCTCTCTCTCCTCTCTCTCTTTCTGTCTCTGTGTGTGTCTCTCTCTCTCTCTCTCTCTCTCTCTCTCTCTCTCTCTCTCTCTCTCGCTCTCTCTCTCTCTCAATTTTATTACCCAGCCGATTACTTTTATTTACCTTTTGTTAATCATAAGAGGATACGTATGTGTGCTGTTTATTTGATGCGTTGAATACAGGTTCTCGTTGAGTCCTTTCGAGAGTTCTGAAGGATCAGGTCAAGAGAGGGAAAGTGCTCTCCTCCTGACGTCCGTCTGTCTGTCTGTCTCTTGTCTGTCTGCCTGGCTGTCTCTCACCAGGACTGGCAGCACTCAAACTGCCAAGAAGTTGAGGAAACTTGGTGAGATATTCATCCGGGCTCTCCATACTTGGTACCAGACATGTGGATGATATATAAGTTACCGCATCGCCTCTACGTCTTGGCGTGCAGAGAAGCTGGTAAATGAGTTTATGCTGGTGCAGCAACTTTGTTTACATGGATATACCTAAGTTTGATTGTCATAGGTTTATGTATATGGCTTTTGTTTAGCTTGGTAGTGATTCGTTTGGTTATGTATATCGCCACATTTGTCTCCCTGTAATTTCCTAGACTTAGGTAATTATAGGAAAGAATGGGAGCGCTTTGTAAGTACTCACCTATTTGTACTCACCTATCTGTGCTTGCGGGGGTTGAGTTTTGGCTCTTTGGTCCCGCCTATTGGTCTCTATCATATCTACACTTGAACTGTGTATGGAGTCAGCCTCCACCACATTACTTCCTAATGCATTTCCATTGTCACCACGCTGACACTAAAAAAGTTCTTTCTAATATCTCTGTGGCTCACTTGAGCACTCATTTCCACCTGTGTCCCCTAGTGCGTGTTGCCCCTTGTGTTAAATGCCTTCTTATCAACCCTGTCGATTCCCTTGAGAATCTTGAATGTGGTGATCATGTCCCCCCTAACTCTTCTGTCTTCCAACGAGTGAGGTTTAATTCCCGTAGTCTCTCCTCGTAGCTCATACCTCTCAGCTCGGTACTAGTCAGGTGGCAAACCTTTGAACCTTTTCCAGTTTAGTCTTATAGTGTCTTTATGTGTGTGTGTGGTGTGTGTGTGTGTGTGTGTGGTGTGTGGTGTGTGTGTGTGTGTGTGTGTGTGTGTGTGTGTATGTGTGTGTGTGTGTGTGTGTGTGTGTGTGTGTGTGTGTGTGTGTGTGTGTGGTGTGTGTGTGTGTGTGTGTGTGTGTGTGCGCGCGAGAGTATTTACGATTTGTGTCTGTAGAATGGAGCTATTAGCTCTTGGGCTTCGCCTTTCTAACAATCTATTTTTCCTCTAATATATGTATACATATATCTCTGTAGCACACTCTCGCGCACACACACATTCCCGCTGTCTTATTCCCAGGTACCTTATACTGCTAGGTGAACAGGACATCAGGGTAAAAGAAACTCTGCTCAACTGTTTCCGCCTCGGCCGGGAATCGAACCCGGATCCCTAGGACTACCGCTCCTGAGCGCTGTCCATTCAGCCGCGAGGCCCTGAGTGTGTGAGTCTGTGTGAAGCAGACGTGAATAAAAATATTCACAGTCACACATGGATGCTATAATTTTCTCTGTTTCAAATATCTAGTTAGGCCTGTTCATGTACGCTAATTGGGTATTTGCGAGGTGACTCATCAGTAATTGGGCTAATTATTCTATAACATAATTGCTCGATCCAGAGCAGCAATGACAGCTGAGTGATGTCTCCAGCTACGGAATAATTAATCAACTCGTTATACCAGTTCACAGGAAGCAAAAATAAGATTGCAAAGGTCACATAACTCAACACTCACAAATAAATAAAAATGCTACATATTTTCCCCAGAGGAATTAACATTCGATATTAGAAAAATACCTGTTCAGGATCATTTGCAAATACCAAAGCTGTGTCAATTTATTAAATAAAAGAATTATTTGTATAACAAACTAAAGGTACGACAGATAATTAAAGCAGCGTCAAGACAAGGCTACAAGGTAGTCACTAAGAAGCAGAATAGTCCCTGTGAGGCAAGTCATGTGTGTGAGACATAAGAGAACCAAATTTAAGATCACCAGAGCAAATTATTTTTAATATATGGCAAATCGCTGGGATCCTGAAGAGAGAAAATGAGAACATTAATAATGTTGTTGATGTAAACAGAGACCCGATAGTCTTGTCTCTATTTTCTTATGATTATGATTAAGTGTAAATAAACACACGTGGTAAACAAATCAACAAGGGACTAACACCGAGACAGAAACCAATAACAACAGTAAGCAATTAACTACAACATATCCCCCTCCGTGCAATAACAAACAAGTCATTAGCTTTAACCAACTGCGAGTATCCACGAGAAAAATGATGAAGAGGTTTTAGTTCATCACGGTTCAGTGGGAAATGCGTGTGTCTGGGGATCCCAAGGATGCGTGTACTATGCTCATAATGTTATATGACCTCACCATTTTGTTCATCTATTTGGAAGTTTCTTAGAATTAAGTATGCAATTTCTTATCGTTGAAATCAGATTTACAGCCGAATCATGTTAACCTCAAAGGCAGCAATAAAGTTCTCAAGACAACTAAACATGTTGATATAATTGTTATAAACACCTCATTCGTGTGGCCATCCACTTGGGCTGAATGGTAGAGCAACGATCTCGCTTCTTGTAGGTCGGCATTCAATCCCCGACCTTCCAAGTGTTTGGACACCATTTCTTTCATCCGTCCTAGTGTTAGTGTTTTCTCCTAATCATAACCTTACCTTACCTGATTCGTTTTTTTATGAAACGTTCATTCAAATTAAAATATTTAAATTCCTTTCCAATTCAATGGCAATACTGCTCCTGAACTTCGTCAAGTTTAGGAAAGTATGTTAATATGTGTTGGGATAATTTTTTGTGTGAAAGGTTGTCAGTTATGTTGATTGATTGATTCATGAAGATTAAGCCACCCAAGAGGTGGCACGGGCATGAATAGCCCGTAACAGTTATGTTAGGTGAGCTAGTCATATATTCCAGGATGTCAGGTGGGTATTATATCGCCCGGTGTGTCGAGTTTATCATGATAGGTGTGTTAAAACTTCAGGTGTGGGTGACTGCAAGATGTTTATACTGCCAGATGCATTAAGATTTCAGGTGTTTTAAATCATCATATACTTTATTTTATACAAATCATCCAACATCATTTACAAGCTTTATATAATGAATCAACAGGCTGATTGTTACGGATTCATAGGTTTCCAGGAAGGACCGAAACGTCGTCACTCTCATTACAGCTTGTTTTTGGCGCCTGTGAATCCAATCACAGAGTTAACATATATGCCGCACCTTAACATGGTGGAGACTCCAAGCTCACCCTCGCTCTCTTCGGGTATGCTGTCGTATGCGCCGCGTTTTGGAGTCCCTCTTGCACTCTCTTTATACCAGATACACAGAGACACGCGGAAGTAATCTCATTGGCTCATGGCTAACTAGGCAAATTCTAAGCCTCTGTGGTTCCAGGCAGATAAGACCTTCCAGGACGTATATTCCAGAGCCGTCGTTGTTGTAAGCGTAGAGTTATTCTCGATTTTTACCTCAATGTAAACTATGATATTATTTTTTAGTTTTCTCGCCATGTATAAATGACTACATATCCACTGTGGCTTTACAAAAGGTGTGGAGATATAAGAGATAGAACTTCACTGGATGCAGACAGGGTGTAGAATGCAGGGTTTGGCAGGCTGGCAGGGTACATCAAGCAGGGTGTGGCATAGTGTAGCATACAGGTGTTGCCGCTGATGCTACAGTACGCAGCATTATGGTGACGTTCCTCTGGTGTTCAATAAAATCACAGTATCGTAGCCCATCCATGAGGAAACATGTTATTTCCCATAACATTTTCTCAGGTTTAGAACATTACTGATATTTAATCTTTGCACTGCAGCAATATGAGATTAGGAGCATTGCTACTCACACTTGACAGTGTCTGAGCAGGGTATCTCATAAAATTCGACTGTAGGGTACTAACTGGTACCTTCAGCGCTTACATATACACACGCACGTAATCGCAACACCATACCACATACAGCTCCGCTCCTGTGCCAGGTAAGTCTACTACGGGATCACAATAGCCCGTGATACTTGAAACTTTTTGCTCCGAGTAGCTTAATCTAAAACAACAAAAACTCGCAAAAATCACTCGGTTACATACGCGAACGCTCGCACTTTCATTCACACAGGACAACGTGCAAGCTGTCTGCATCTGATTTAAGACATACAAATAGCAATATTGGAATCTGATTGAATTGCAAGTTCAACTAACACCTGCAAAGTCAATTCGAAGCCTTTGTCGTTCTCTTTACATTTCTGCTGACCTTTGCATATGAGTCTCCACGACACTCGCATACACATTCCAGGCCGTTTGTGACTTGTTATTCATGCTTCTCCAAGCACCGAATTTCATTTGAGGGCTCACTCGTCTAAGTTCACAGAAGCAGACAATAATTTTCAGTACCGAAGAGCAACGTCTCGTGAAATAAACCAACCAACACATCTGAAATGAAAGTGACAACGTTTCAGTCCTTCCAGGAGCCTTTCAAGTCGTAACCAGGACGGACCGAAACGTCGACGTTTTCCATTCATATATGAGGGTTGTGCTATTTGTTTCACGCGTTAGAGTGACCTGTTCTCGACAGCGCCCAGGGAGTTTAATTTCGACATCAAGGGTTTGGTTTATACCTTCGTATTTAATTTTCTCCTGTTTTCCCTGATATTGACAAAACTATTGAGCAATGATCAATATATTAGAATTCTTAGTATTTTTCATGTATATCATCCAAGTTAGTTTAGTGAGTAGTGTTGCCCCAAACACTTACATTATACAATGAACAAATCCACAGGGGCCTTGATGAGGTTTCTAACCTACACACACACGATTTGTTCATTTGATATATCACGCTACTGTGATTTCTGTGTGTATTTGCAGTAGACGACATAGACAACAGAGACAGACAGACAAACAGACAGACAAACAGACAGACAGACAGATAGACAGAGGCAGACCGAGACAGACAGGTATCTGTCGCCACTAGGCTAGTCCCAGAACTAAGGGGCATGAGTTACGAGGAACAGCTGCGTAAAATGTACTTCACGTCGCAGGAAGACAGGAGAGCTCGGGAAGACATGATCACGACCTACAAAACTCTAAGAGGAATCAACAGGATAAATAAAGATACTTGTTTAACACCGGAAGTATGCGGACAATTGGGGACAAGTGGAAACTGAGTACCCAGATGAGCCCAAGAGAACGTTAGAAAGAACTTTTTCAGTGTCAGAGTAGTTAAGCGATTGAACTTTTTCAGAGTAGTTAATAGATGGAATGCATTAGGCAGTGATGTGGTGGAGGCTGACTCCATACACAGTTTCATATGTAGATATTACAGAGCCCAGTAGGCTCAGGATCCTGTACACCAGGTGATTGACAGTTGAGCCAGAGCTCAACCCAAACAAAACAAATAGGTGAGTACCAGACAGAAATAAGACAGAGAGACAGACAGACAGACAGGGATAAATATTACACTAATCACAAGATAGGTGCCTTTAAAATTGTTCACTGGGGATATTACCAACCTGAGTCGGAGGCCATTCCAGGAGCGCCCAGTTATAGAATTTCAATATTAAGTGCTGCCGGTGACTAACGCAATCCAGGGTAAAATGACTTTTTTCATGAGGAACGACTTAATGCATTCTAAACTCAGACATTCGCTGTAAATAACATACTCTGGTTAAAGTCTTGACACTTGAATTGCATTCCAATAACAATCTTGAGTGATTCATTCATTCTGGTGTCGTTAAGCCTTCTTTTTGTTGTTAAACCTTCCGGTATGCTCTTAAATCCTTCATTCCGCTTCTTAAGACCAATTTGGTGGATCCTATTAGTCTGATTTTCTTTTCAAATCATGTCTTGTTTTTGACACTTTTTTGTTTTGTTTTGTTACTTTTTGTTAATACCGGTTTGACATGCTT
>WNGS01167840.1:26571233-26588017 GCA_020271785.1 Procambarus virginalis | reverse complement strand
CGAAAAATATTTGCAACCCATGAAGACAAAATTTGTTCACAATGTGTGTTAAAGATGTGGGTTTGTTTTGCTTATACATAAGTGAAAGAACATACACTAATATGCTGAAAGGGGAACAAACATACCCTCAGCTGAAACAAGTGTCCCAACAGCACTTTAATGCGAAATCGAAAAAAATAAGAAGAAACTAATGAACACATAGAATTATTTTTACAGCAGGCACGCACGGATCAGAGGAAGGAAAGTCATGTCTAAACAAACCTATTGGAAGGTACAATGATAGAAGGATGGAAAGGAAGAAAGGAGGGATAAAAGGGACATGACCAATACAAAATACCCAGGAGTTTAATACAATAGACAACACGAATGCAGAGAATAAGTAACAGTAACTTTGCTGAAACAAAAAACCCAACCCACACGACACGAAGAGGTGAAAAATTGACACGTCTAGGCCCGTCCTGGACACATCAAGTTGCAACTAAATATTGAGGTTGAGCAATAACTTAACGAAATAACCAGATGGAACGAGATACAGATGGTTCTAAGGGTGGAAGGAAGCACCTCTTTAGTATAAACGCAGTAAGCAATGGGAAGGGAACTGAAGGGCTCAACTTTAGACTCTATCTCCATCCATCGTTTAAAAAAGCAATATAATATTAACAAAGTTAGAAAATCAGACCGTTTGACGACTAACAGCGTGCAGAACGGAGCCGAGAAGCAGCTCTGTTCTACAAACACGATACGCAAGAACTCTCAGGGTGAGGACGCAGGTGCCCCACTCCTCACGAGGTATATAATGATGATAACACAGTCGTTGTTAGTACGTTCTTACGAAACTTGCCTCAGAGGTAACTGTTAGATATGGACTGCTCCTCCACACCCTCCCTTGCTCTTTGCTGGTGACGTTATGCTGGCGCGGCAGAACCTGATAGTGATGGGTTTGTGGGACGGTATTTTAGCGGCATATTTGGAGGATACTTTGGTAATGAGGCAATATTTAATCCCCAAGCAGTTGAGGAGGACAAGCAGGAACCACGTAATCGTCCCTGCCCAGACGTGGATGTCATCGTCCCCTGTGTCTGTACATTCAACGACACAGGATACCATATTTTCTCGATCTCGACTGTTCCAAAGTGGAGAGCGAGGAGCAGTTGACGACGATCATGGGCTCAACCTTCCCCTTTCCTAATTTCCGTAAACTGACGATAGAGAACAATTACAACTTGGCGGTGTTGCGGCGTGACGCCCTGGGAAGCGCCACTTTCCAAGAGTTCTATATAACGGACGATGTTCTGACGGAGGTGGAGACCGGTGCCCTCTCCAGGCAGTTTCTCCACAACTATCTATTGCTTTTGAAACACGACATAGCAGTGTTTTCCCTGGTGGTAGACTCTCGTCATTTACAGCCCTCGTGGACCTGGACGTTAGCTCCAACAGCATTTCCACATTCCCCAGCTCTCACTCACACCAGTCTGAAGTACCTCGACCTGTCCAACAATTCGCTGGGTTTGGTTCCAGACACAGCTTTCAAGGGAGCTTCCGTAATTGAGGAGATCTATTTGAACGATGTTAACATGCTCGAGATAGTTCCAGGTACCAACTATGTCTGTTTTTGCTTTCTCTTAAGTTTAATTTATATTTGATTGAAACAATAAATTTTGGAGCTAATATTTTGGGTTAACTTATTTTTAATAATGACAACAGTTTCCCCTGCCTTCATGAATGCTAATAACCAAGCCCTGGTCACACACTCATATCTCAACCTTCACCACTATACACCCAAAATTGTTACCTACATAAACATCTTTAGCAACACCGAACATACAGGACCTTCACAACTAGCCTTAACTCTCTAGTAACAGTCCCCACAGCAGCGCAGGCTCCTTCCATCACACAGTAAAAACCAATCATAAAGCAACATATTACAATAGAAGCTACCACGATTATCGCCCAAACGGTGCACTTCACATTATTAATTTCCATCTCTGCACTTAGACCAACGGCACGGGGATAGTCTCTCTTCCCCGCAATGTTGGCGCTCGATCTCTACTTACAACATATAGGCATCATTTCTTATTCCGTACCTTATATCCCAACTCATAATCTGTCCTCATGTTCCTTCCACAATGGGGAGGAACTGCATACCAGTTTTCTGCACTTGAACTGATAATTACTTTACTTAGCTGCTGCTTATCATTACGTTGCCACTCTATCCCTCCACAGGCACTTTCTCCGGACTCCGTGAATTAAGTACAGTGAGTCTGAATAATAACCAGTTAACAGAAGTGCCAGAGGGATCCATACAGTTCACAGTGACGTCTCGATACACAGATGTGTTCTTAGTCAGAGAACAAGATCAGCACCATCGCCGTCAATGGCCATCTCAGTAACGTACGTTATCTGACCTTCCGTTACACTAAGTTTCCAGATAGAAATGTTTTTAGCAAATACCTAACAAATGTAGAAACTTTATCATATCATGTAAGCAGATGTGTCAACCAACACCACATGAGTTATGATGTTAAGGCCTTGTTTACATTTCAAATAGTCAGAATCTGGGTTTACTGTTTTTTACCTTTCACCCCTCCGTCTGCCTGTAGCAGAACTTTTGCAGGTACAATGAACTACTTTTTTCCTAACTATGTTATTGATCTTCTCATGCCATGCAGTCCCCGTGGCGCAGTGGTAAAGCACTCACCCGGATCTTGCGAGTGCTTTGGGCTGGGAATCGTGTCTTGGTCGGGAGGATTGACTGAGCGCCAATCCTTAATTATAGCTTCTGTTCACTAGTAGAGAATGGGTACCTGCTTGTTAAACGATTTGGCGAGTCGTATTCCGGGGAAAATGAGGATTAAGGACCTGTCCGAAACGCTATGCGAAGCTGGTAGCTTTACAAGAATGTAAGAACTCTTGTATATATGACTAAATAAATAAAACAAAAAATACCTCAGTCTGAGCCAACTATACAGGGTATCTTCTGAATTGGTCTTGCCACACAACAGGTAGTGAAGGGTGCTCTGTTACAAGTCTCAACTATATCAGACAAAACCATCAGATGTAGCTTCCAGAGGGAAATCAACCCTTTACTCCTTAGATGGAAAGGAACCTTGAGGAAGAGGATCATATGAGGGACAATGGACGAGAACCAACTGTAGGATCAAAATAAAGCGGGTCGAGTTATTTTCCTATTCGGGTACGAACGGGTACAGTTATTTCTATTCAAATATGGTATTCGGCATTTAATAAATCAGCGATTATTGATCTTTGTTGCATTGGTAATGGATATTGTGCAAAGATAGAATGCTCTTTCAATATCTGGGGTTCCAGCAATTACGTCGTTCAGTTTAGGGAACTCTCTGAATGAACAAATGAACAAAAATAGTGTCTCTGAATGATTCCTCAGGCTTATTTGTGATAAGGTTATTAGTATTAGGTAGGATATGTCTGGGTGTATTGTAGGTATAGGTAAAAATAGAGAATCAAAGCTGTCAATAATAAACAAATATACAATTTTAGAAAAACAAAACAATAAATAAATAATTATGATGTTAGAGAACACTTACAAGTTATGTACTATTTGGCAACCACAAATTTTACACATTATTTCAAACTATATTGCTAAGATGTATAACGATTTAATATTTTATATAAGTAACAACGCTGTGCCACCAGTATGAATAAGATGGTCGTAGTGCAATATACAGGATACAGCACTAGAGAAATTTACATGAGCTGAAACTTTTTGGAGAGAAAGAAGAGAAATATAGATAAACCTAATACCATGAAATTATTTCTATAACACTGAACTTGTACTGAAAACTAGGAAACATTTTAAGGAGAAATATCAACGGTCTATTATAATACAATAAAAAACCTACAGCAGGTTTGACTCTTTGAATTAGGCGACGCCGACTGGGGCGAAGCTCAGGTGCTGATGTTCATTCTGTAAGCGTACATAAGAGAAAATAGGTAAACTTACTCCATCCAGCACACAGTGAGTCTCTCTCTCCTGCCCACAACAATGGAAGGATTAACATACAATGAGGAAATAGGCAAGCAGCAGTGTTTTGGACGTGGTTAAAGGCAGTTAAGGCTTGGGAGAGTAGTAAATCTGCTTTTATAGGGGACTCAGATTATGCAGTTCAGTTTTGGTCAACGACTACAAGAATGACAAATTCATTTGAAATTGTACATAGAAGAGAAACAACGTTACTCTTCTCATTTTTCTTACCACCAGGAATTAAAAACTTTCCCATGAAGAAAGATAAAGAAAGCTTTGTTTACTTCTGAAGGATGTATAAGAGTTGATATGATTAAGAATACAAATTGATTAACAGGGTATTAACAAGAAACATTAATATATATCAACACAAATGGATGCTCTTTATTGAAGCTCAACAGAATGATGAGAGCTACAACTCACTCTATTTTAACACTTGTCAATATTTTGTAACTGCCATGTTGTTAAATTTAAAATTTTGCTGCCATATAATTGCAACATTCCAAAATAAATTTCAATTCAAAATAGAATAAAAGAGTAAGTTAAATTTTATTACAATTTAATTACAACATTACAATATCAGTTATGTGCAAACTTATCTAGTTGCAAAATCAGTTTAAAGTAATTGTAGCAATAAAAATGGAACCACTTCTTCAAAGATAGTTCAATGTGTGAGCAAGATTGCTCTTACTTCACATGTTTCACGAGTAGTTTACGTCACACCTCAACGTAACCACAACGTTATTTGTTAACGTTATAGCGTTATAACGTCATGTCGGTGTTATAACGTCACATCAACTGTAAAAATAACATTGCTGTTAAGTTTGTTTGGCGATAAAACATGTAGTGGCTTCCAGCTCGGTCTCCAGATTCCAGTGGTTCGGGAAGACTCCAGGTTGTGTAACTTCAGCACACGTGATCCACGGACCACTCTTCTGGGGTGAACCAGGATGTGGTTTCAAACCCTCATCCACTCTAACGATTTCTCCTGCTCTGTCCTGGCTCAGGCTCACCATGGCAGCGATATATATTAGAGGTAACAGTTGACTGATTTGTTTGAAGACGTGTGGAGCCCACTGCTTGCAAAGGGGCTCGCTTGCATGCACAAGGTGAGTGGTGACTCAGTGATGTACACAAATGAATTCATGAGAACTTGGTGAATCTACGAGAATACTGAGGGCCGCTCTTGTGATCGAGTCCACATATTGAATTTCCCAGGCACTGAGCACTGCCCACTGAACCATGATGAGCTAATCGTGGGACAGTCGGAATGTGTGTGTGTGTTGCCTAGGAGCCAGATCGGTACGAACTATTGTATGGCTTTTTTATTTTCCCCTACAAAGGAAAAATCAGGTAAAATATAAGATCGTACAATGTATTTAAGTAGTGATCTTACTGATGTTTTTAAGCTGATAGTGGACTCTTACTATGTTTTAGGCTGAGTAGTGATTCTTATGATTTCAATTTAGTATTGATTCTTCGATCTTAAGCTGAGTAATGATTCTGACTTGATGTTCTTAAGCTGAAGTAGTGATCGTACATTGACGTCATAATTTCAGAAGTTGACCCCTTCTGTAGCTAATATATGTATATAATATATATATATTATATATATATATATATATTATATATATATTATAATATATTATATTATATTTATTATATATTATATCTCCTATATATATATTATATATATAATATTTATATATTATTTTTTATTTTTTTTATATATTATTATTATTTTTTATTTTATTAGGGCTTGGCACTTTCCCTATACTTCCCTTCCCTTCTTACTGTGTCTTGTTTTGTGCTTTTGCTATGCCTTAAGTGAGTCGTGACTCACTACTCAACATCAGTTTAAGTTGGGTAGTGACTTATGCTGATGTTCTTAAGTTGAGAAGGAATTCCTATATGATCTTCTAGTTGAATATGACCTTTACTGATGTTTCCAGGTTCCTTTCATTGTACAAACAAGCTCTTATTTCACCTGCAAAATAACAGGTGGAATAACATCTAAGTGCCCAACCACTTGGGCTGGGATAGAGCGGACGGTTTCGCTTCACACAGTCGGTGTTCAGTCCAAGACCATCCAAGTAGTAGGCACCATTCGTTCGCACCGTCCCTACCTAAATCCTTATACTGACCCTTCCAATTGCTATATAGTCCTAATGGCCTGGCGCTTCCCCTGATAATTACCTCCCTCCACCTTGCAGTTCCCAGTGCTAATATGCACAGGGAATTTTCTCTCACAATTTGCATTGGTGATAGATCTTGCGTACATGCACAATGTTTATATATTGATACACTTATGCAATGTACACACGGTTAATTTTCTGGTATACCTGTAAATTGTGTACGGGGTAATATTTCTTGAACAGCAACATAGTGCGGGGAGTTCACCAGTAACTCTTCTCCTCTCCCAGAGATCCCTTGGCTGGGCTGCGGCATCGCCTGATCGTGGAACAGCTCTATCCTCGCCCTTATTGATGACAGCACCACCTGCTCCGACGGAGAGCTCCTGGTCAAACCTAAGCCCCGAAATCTTTGAAGAGTTATGTTAATGTTCCATAAGATCTATGTGATCGGTTCTTTGAGTACGCTGGTAATGCAGAAAGCAGTAACACTAACGGGGCTGAACCACCAATTTAAATCACAACTCGAAATGAAAAGAAGTGCAACGTTTCGGTTTGTCACGACTGACAAGGGACCAATACGGACCGAAACGTGAGTGTTCTTTCATTTCAAATGTGTGTGTTGAGTTATATAATATATAATAACGACACGACCGTCGCTAGACAGGTTTCTTTCGTCAGACATTGGAAAGTGCTGATATAAATGACGTTTTGGTTGCAGACGATGAATCACAACGTAAGAGAATGTGATGACCAAACCACACTCAGAAAAGGAGGAACGCATGACGTTTCGGTCTCTACTGGAAGCTACCACTACCTCACATATTCTTCCATGCCTCTAGCACCTTGCCTCTAGCTCCTTACCTCTAGCTCCTGCCTCTGGCTCCTGCCTCTGGCTCTGCTCCATTACTAAATTTCAACTTCCTTCTTAATTGTCCATGAAAAAAAAAATATTTAAAACTAGTAAAAGTCAATATAAAAAATACATGTATGAATTAAAGCTTTATGAACATGATAAAAGTTCAGTTGCAACACATACCTCAGTACATAGCAAATCAATAAAATCAAATTCCAAACTTCATTCATAAATGTTGCACATTTATAATGAGTTAGTGAGTTAATGAACAGAGTTACGTTATTGATTGGCAGCCACACTAGTGTGGGATTCATTGATGGATTGACGCTCCACTGAACTTTATATCAGGGGGTTTTATGGGGTTTTAGTCGGGACATAAAATAGAAGAATATTGAAACAGAACAAAGGAAGACCCCAGAGAAAGTGAACATGATAAGCGCATTCAAATTTGTGAAACGATGCACAGACAATACACTTGAGAGACCAGTTGACACTGAAGAAAGAAGCAGAACTAGAGACTCATTGTTGTGTGTACTGAAGAAAAGGTATTAAACAATTGTTGAATGGATGTTGTTTGAAATTAACTATAGGGACTGTATTCCAACAAATCGATATTCTAAAGTATTTTACAGCACAATTTACGTGGAAGTCTAGACACCATGAGCTAGGTCTCTAGCTTGTAAGAACAAACATGCAATATTAATAGGAAGACTACTCACCCACACACGACAAAGCTCGAAATGAAGTTGTATATATATATATATATATCATTATATAGATATATATTATAATATATTATATATTATAATATATATTATCATATATAGATATAAATTAAAAAGACATACAAAAAACATAAGAAAGAAGAAGACTTAGAAGTAAAGACGAGGAAGAAAGTTATCAAAGCAGGAGAGCGCTAAGCACTTCATAAATTGTGGGACTCGATGTGAGAGATAGAGAGAGAGAGAGAAGAGAAAGAGAGAGAAAGAGGAGAGAGAGATGAGAGAGAGGAGTAGAGCGAGAGCAGAGAGAATAATAGAGAGAGTCCGAGAGAGAGAGGAGAGACGAGAGAGGAGAGAGAGAAGGGTAACAGCAGTACGTTGATGTAAAAAAATACTAACAATCAAACTCATTGTAAGAGTTTATGTATCAGCATAGACAACACGACGCCAGAAAAGCAAGCTCAAAAGCCGAAACTCTTAACAACTTATGTCCTCCCACACACATAACATCCCCACAACCACCAAAAAACAATCCATTTGTAAAAAACTAACACCTCTTATGTAACAATTAATGTTTTATGTAGAAAAAAGATAATTAAGTGATGTTCACGACCTAGTCTGTCTGTCTGTCTCTCTCTTGTCTGTTCTGTCTCTCTCTCTTCTCTCTCTCTCTCTCTCTCTCTTCTCTCTCTCTCTCTCTCTCTCTCTCTCTCTCTCTCTCTCTCTCCTCTCTTCCCCTCATCCTCTCCGCGGACACCAATTCTGACCTATGCTACAGCACTACGTAAACAAGGATAAGAAACTTGACGGGCAGATAATAGTGAATCCCCAAAAGGGAAGGTTGGCAAGCTAAGCTAAAAATATTCCCTTACGTCGCCATCAACGTCAGGAAAATGTGGTCGCACGCACTCGCTGTGGTATTACACCTTGTAACATAAACTAGCAAAAATATTTTACCATGAAAGTCGACCTAACATTACACGATCATGGGTCTACTTTTACTTACTGCTAATGGAACCATTTTGCAGAGTAAACTGGGAGATAGATCTTAATGGATCTTGAGAGTGGTACAGCGAGGCACATAAACTGATGTAGCACAGTGTGAGTGTGTGGGATATTTAGTGGGGAAACTATGAGATTACTAACAAACTGCCACCTGGTGGTGCCAGCTACTACCGGATGGCCCAATTTGTTTGGTCAGCTGGTGCTGCCACCTACCGGTTTGTCTCAGCGAGGCGGATAGTTGGTGCTGACTTTTTACCAACTTCGCTGATCCAATATTTAGATCAGCTATTGGTACTAAATATGGGTACTTACCCCTCACATATAAATATGGGTACTTACCCCTCACATATAAATATGGGTACTTACCCCTCACATCTAAATATGGGTACTTACCCCTCACATCTAAATATGGGTACTTACCCCTCACATCTAAATATGGGTACTTACCCCTCACATCTAAATATGGGTACTTACCCTCACATCTAAATATGGGTACTTACCCTCACATCTAAATATAGTACTTACCCTCACATCTAAATATGGGTACTTACCCCTCACATCTAAATATGGGTACTTACCCCTAACTTCTAAATATAGGTACTTACCCTCACATCTAAATATGGGTACTTACCCTCACATCTAAATATGGGTACTTACCCCTCACATCTAAATATGGGTACTTACCCCTAACTTCTAAATATAGGTACTTACCCTCACATCTGAATATGGGTACTTACCCCTCACATCTGAATAAGTATTTAGATGTGAGGGTAAGAGATAAGCTGAGTTGAGAAAGATAGAAACTATGTTTCATTACTGGGTAACCAAATTATTGTGTGATCCCTTTGGTTGTTTTAATCGTAGATTAAACATTTATATGAATGTTTGGGTGGATTTAAATAGAAGCTGCCACTTATGGGCCAATAGGCTTTCTGCAGTTTACTTAATACTTATGTTATGTTGAGCTGTGAGGATAGGAACTGTGTTAAACGATGAAGATAAGGAACCGTGTTTAACTATGAGGCTAGAGGCTGTGTTGAGCTGTGAGGATAGGAGCGGTGTTGAGCTATGAGGATAAAAGCTGTGTTGAACTGTAAGGATAGGAGCGGAGAGAATATGAGCTGTGTTGAGCTGAGAGAATAGCTGTGTTGAGCTGTAAGAATAGCTGTGTTGAGCTGTGAGGACAGGAGATATCCTGAGTTGTGAGGATGGAAACAAATTTGTCCTCCTTCTGGGCTCTTGATAAAAAGTTGATATAGATGTCTGTCATTTATTAAAATACTATGACTGTTCTTGATGTAACCACAGATCATTCTCTCAATACCTCTAGCTGTCACTCTCTGTCTGTCTCCCTTCATTTCTCCATCCATCTTTGTGTGCCTGTCTATCTGTCTGTCTGTGCCCCTCTATCCTACCCCGCCAGCACCGTACACAGCACATGTAAGGGACATGTGAACGCGTTCCTTTTCACGTCGTAAAATATTTTCTTGCTGCTAGGACTTCTCCAATGTTTGCATGAATATCTTGACAAACACTCAGTTACCTCTTATTGAATGGGATCCCGCTCCTCGCTATCTTGCTCATCCCTCATCCTCCTCGAGGCTTCCACCCACTCTTCGTCTGGGTTCTTTGGTGTCTTTCTCCACGTTCCTCCCAAAGGCTGCACTCCGAACAAGCCAATCAAGGTCCTGTGGTTCTTTTGACCTTACATGTAAGGTACAGGTATAGTCGTCACAAGTTGTCGAGTTCTTCCGGCTGTTCAGCTGGAGGGTAGGAACCATGGATGCAGTTTGGGTTTCTGCTCTGAATCGCCACGTTGAAGCGCTGGAAGAGAAAGCTGATAGTTCTAGGGTCTCTTGTTGTCTCAATTTCCTTAGAACCAAGATCCTTCAAAAGCTTAGTGGTACATTGAAAACAGGCACCAAAAAGTGTCTCCGTGGCAATGAGGAAAAATTGTAGTGGTGATCCAGATCTTTGCATTTATGAGACGGCTGCTATCTCTCTCTGGCTCTGTCTCTCTCTGGCTCTGTCTGTCTGTCTGTCTGTCTGTCTGTCTGTCTGTCTGTCTGTCTGTCTGTCTGTCTGTCTGTCTCTCTCTCTCTCTCTCTCTCTCTCTCTCTCTCTCTCTCTCTCTCTCTCTCTCTCTCTCTCTCTCTCTCTCTCTATATATATATATATATATATATATATATATATATATATTTTGCACCAGAGGTGGTACCCCTTCTAGGTTATTGAAAAAAATGTATATATATATATTCAATACATATATCACTAAGAATTCTTTGACCCGGCCAGGATTCGAACCCATGCCGTCCAGGATCACCCCTAAACGTACACAGTACCGTGACCACCGCACCAATGATCGTCTATAAGGATTGGTCAGTCCTGGTGCTTATTAGCTAAGCTCCCTGACTGATCCACCCCCGACAACACTCATAGATCCATTTGGGTACAGTTTTTCATCAAATTCTGGCGCAGGCACGGGCCGCACTGAGCTTAGCTGTGCATATAAAACAAATCCTGTCTACCATGAATCTCATAGATGTCGTTATATTGTCTAACAATTAAGCTGTCTTACAATGGGTTTGGAACGACAACACTCGGACCCCCCAAATGAAACAAATCGTGTCTCAGAAATTAGGGAAATTTCTGCAGTCTTTCAGTTGTTGTATGTTCAAACTAAAAGTAATCCAGCTGATCTCTTATCAAGGGGGTGATGTTTAAACAGTTTGCAAAGACAGATGTTTGGTTTAATGGGGCTTCGATAGTTAGTGACTGGTAGTTGGCCGAAATAAAAGACACAGGCCATTGTGGCACAATCCATAACTACCACCAGGCAGCAAGCACAAACATTAGTCTTGGATTGTACTCGCAATTCTCTGCTAATCAGATTAATCAACGTAACACAAAAAGTGTTCCACTCTCTCATGAAAAGGGGCATAAAATACACCTTTCCAGAAACACTTATCTATTGGGTAAGACAAGCCCAGAGAGAAACTTATAGGAATGACTTTGAAAATCTTCCTCATAAGTTGACACACAACCTCGGTCTGTGGATAGACCAAGATAATCATTATATACTGTGTTGTGGAGGAAGACTAAAACATGAAGATATCAGTATAGATACTAGGCATCCATGGATATTGCAAAAGAAGCACTGGATCACAAGGTTGATTGTGTTGCATACTTACCAACAAATCATGAAACATGGAGTGTTAGACACACTCACACGTCTCAGACAACAATACTGGATACCTCAGGGAAGAGTCAGTCAAGTCAATTCTGAGAAATTGCATGATATGTCGAAGGAATGATGCAAGAATTTGCCAGTACCCAGGGCCCCCCAACCTCTACCTAAAGAGTGAGTGGCCAATCTACATCCTTTCTAAACGTAAGGAGTAGAGTATACAGGGGGCCATCTGTCTAACAGGGACTGTAGATAAACGAAGTATTATGGTGTACATCTTTCTATTCACTTGTGCCACTACCAGAGCAGTATATCTAGAGGTAACATCCGAAATGATTGCTCATTCATTTATCTAGGCTTTTTGCAGATTCACAGCATGCTGTTCATGCCCTAAGCTGATCGTTTCAGATACTGGAGATATTTTCAGATATCTATTTCTGAATTATCTGAAACAGTTATCTATTGTCTAGTTATTTGAAACAGATAGTTTCAGATAACTATTAATTATCATCAGGTATATTTAATTTTGAAGCAATTATAGTACTATTGAATTAAATTTCCACTTTAAGTTACTGTGAAGCATTTTAATGATCGGCTAAACATATGAAGTCAAATTGCTTTTCAGGAAACTGAAATTACCATGATTTATATCACATTCATGAGTCCCTGTGTGTGAGCGCATGGGGCAGTACGGTGAACTAATGAGATTACTTCTCCTCCCGGACACGACACATATAAACTTACAGTATACATTTCAACAAGTGATACACTCTACTTTACTAGCATGTGTAGCAATTTGTTTGAATATCTGCAGGGCCACATGCCCACCGTCCTTACTCGCAGATGTGTACTGGACCTGAAGCCTCTCAGAACCTGGAGCTAAGGTCTTTGAATCTGTTTGTGTCAATCGTTTATTTTGTTGTGAGGTAATTCAGATGAATAACACTCCTGGCCACAAACTTCAGTGGCATATTATCCCTTATTGGTGCGATGCTCCAGTGGTACTTCGCCTCTTATGTGACGCTCCATTGGTACGGCACCCCTTATGTTACTCTCCAGAGGTACGGCACCCCTTAAGTAAAGCTCCAGTGGTACGGCTCCCCTTATGTGACGCTCCATTAGTATGGCACCTCTTATGTGATCCACCAGTGATATGGCACCCCTTATGTGACGCTCCAGTAGTACGACACTCGTCATGTGTGACTCCCCATTAGCACGAGACCCGTCTTGTGTGACGCCCCACTAGTACAATACCCTTCCTAACGCTTTCCCCCATTTAACAGTGCTAAAGCTGTCAACGTTAATTCTAACACAGAACAATTCTTACTTCCCTGCGGTTTTCTCCCTGGGGTTTCCTGGAGAGTGGAGGCTGCGGAAATATAATATGCATATTCCCATGGTGCTTACTATACTAACAGATTACATAATCTCTACAACACTGTGAGATCCCCCAGGTGTATGCTGATGCTGCCTCACCGTTACACTATGTGATCCCCCAGGTGTATGCTGATGCTGCCTCTCTGATACACTCTGAAGTCCTCCAGGTGTATGCTGCCTCTTTGATACACTGTGTGTATGCGCTTGTTGCTCTGGAAAAACAGCGTTAACCTTCTTTATTTCTGTTTAGCGTAATGGGCCAAGAATTTCGTTTGAACTTGGATCATATTCTCTACTAAGAGTTAAAGAAAATTCTTCATACTCCACAGAAGAGATCTTTACGAAAGGTCATTTGTGTTGCGTCTCTTACAAGATGATACGATCTTAGGAAAACGGTCTTAACAAGATGAGCTTAGCAAGATGAGGTTAGCAAGATGAGGTTAGCAAGATGAGCTAAGCAAGATGAGATTAGCAAGATGAGCTTAGCAAGATGAGCTAAGCAAGATGAGATTAGCAAGATGAGCTTAGCAAAATGACCTTTGCAAGACGAGCTTAGCAAGATGATTCCAGCCATATGAGCTGAGCGTGATGATCTTAGCAAGATGAGCATAGTAAAATGTTCTTAGCAAGAGGTTCTTATCAAGATGACCTTAACAAGACGATCTAAGCAAGAAGATCTTGGCAAGAGGATTTTTAAGAGATTTGCTGCCTGAAATAATCACTAAAAAAGACGAGTTTCACCTTACGATATTTGAGATAAATTTTTGGAAAGTTTCTTTTGTTTTTTTTCTATCTTGTTTACGTCAGTAATTTAGTTTAACTTAGGTATGTTTTACTGTCATGCAAGACATAAAATTACTCTAATTTATCTTTCGTCTGAGCATCTTCCTCCGAGCCTTCTCCTGCCTCCTGGTGGTGTCAAACACTCGTTTTATCTCGATGGAAAATGTAATTTATATTTTCATTAGCGACATGAAGTTTCCTAATTTTTATGCGTACAATTATAAGATGCTCAAGATGATTTAAAAAGTTGTAATTACAACATTCTCTAGCCTGAAGCCAGAGATGCATGTGATATACGTTTTTAAACTCGTTAAACTTGTTAGCTCAGAGTTTTCACAGTCGCTGCAGCCTTCTTGTGTGAGTGTTTGTTATTCCGCGATACGCATTTTTTCAGTAGGTTTCTCCACCTTTTTTTATTATTATTATTATCCTGTTTAATCATTCAATTCCCCTACGTCTAAGAGCGCTGGGGTTCCTTTGTACTGTGCGGCGAGCTTCAGGTGTTGCTAGAGAAGCTTCGTGGAAATGATTACATTGTATTTTATTAATTTTTTTTTGTACTGTACCCTAAAGAGTTTGGTGGTATAATATTATTACTGTGATAATATCAATTGACTATGTCTATTAAAAGAATATCTGTCGATCTGTATGTATGTCCTTGACCGGAGGCCAGACGCTTGGGGTTAGCCTGACACAACTTTGCATAGTGACAAATCTAATGGGAGGTGACCAACCTCCGAAAGAATCGGTCCCAATGATTCGGGCATCGGGTCGATCCGGACTCTCAACTCGTGTATTACACCTTATCGGGGTCGACCCGGCTCCCCTTCTCGTAAATATCTCGTAGATAAGACACAAAGGAGGGAACCATCACGACACTATATACTTCTTTTTGCATGCGACCATCAAGGCTCAGGTAGGCTGCCTTTTATTAGTACATGCTTCAAGTACTTTCTGGAGCTCTGGCTCTTTGGTCCCACCTCTCAACTGTCAATCAACTAGTGTACATGTTCCTGAGCCTATTGGGCTCTATCAATCTACATTTGAATCTGCGTATATAGAGTCAGCCTCCACCCACATCACTGCCTAATGCATTTCTTCTGTTAACTTCTCTGACACTGAAAAGTTCTTTCTAACATCCCGGTGGCTCTTTGGGTACTCAGTCTCCACCTGTGTCCCCTTGTTCGCGTACCACCCGTATTAAACAGTTTATCCTTATCCACCCGGCAATTTCTCTGAGAACTTTATAGGTAGTGATCATGTCTCATGTGAATTTTGTAGGTGTTGTGTGTGTGTGCTCACAATATACGTTATATATATATATATATATATATATATATATTATATATATATATATATATATATATATAATATGTGTGTGTGTGTGTGTGTGTGTGTGTGTATATCACGAAAATAAACGCGTGATTAAAATGTGACAGTGTCAGACCACGGAGGAAAATTGAAAACGGAATTCCTTAAGTACTTTCGTATATTAATATCACTCCTTCTGAAGATGTATTAATATACGAAAGTACTTAAGGAAATATATATATATATATATATATCTATATATATCTATATACAAATATTATAATATATATATCTATATATATATATATATATGCAAACAAGCCTGAATGGTCCCCGGACTAGATACAACTGAAAACTCACACCCCAGAAGTGACTCGAACCATACTCCCAGGAGCAAAGCAACTGGTAACTACAGGGCGCCTTAATCCGCTTGACCATCACGACGGGACATAAGGAAGTGATAGCCTGAGCTATATGAACCACTTCCCCGCCGGCACCTGGATGGTTATCTTGGGCATAGCATTTATCAAATCACCTCATTTTTTGGGGCGGAAACACGTGAGGAACACAATTGGCAAACAAGCTGAATGGTCCCCAGGACTAGATACAACTGAAAACTCACACCCCAGAAGTGACTCGAACCCATACTCCCAGGAGCAAAGCAACTGGTAACTACAGGGCGCCTTAATCGCTTGACCATCACGACGGACATAAGGAAGTGATAGCCTGAGCTATATGAACCACTTCCCCGCCGGCACCTGGATGGTTATCTTGGGCATAGCATTTTATCAAATCACCTCATTTTTTGGGGCAACACGTGAGGAACACAAATGCAAACAAGCCTGAATGGTCCCCAGGACTAGATACACTGACCATTCAGGCTTGTTTGCATTGTGTTCCTCACGTGTTGCCCCAAAAAATGAGGTGATTTGATAAAATGCTATGCCCAAGATACCCATCCAGGTGCCGGCGGGAGTGGTTCATATAGCTCAGGCTATCACTTCCTTATGTCCGTCGTGATGGTCAAGCGGATTAAGGCGCCCTGTAGTTACCAGTTGCTTTGCTCCTGGGAGTATGGGTTCGAGTCACTTCTGGGGTGTGAGTTTCAGTTGTATCTAGTCCTGGGGACCATTCAGGCTTGTTTGCATTTGTGTTCCTCACGTGTTGCCCAAAAAAAAATGAGGTGATTTGATAAAATGCTATGCCCAAGATAACCATCCAGGTGCCGGCGGGGAAGTGGTTTATAGCTCAGGCTATCACTTCCTTATGTCCGGTCGTGATGGTCAAGCGGATTAGGGCCCTGTAGTTACCAGTTGCTTTGCTCCTGGGAGTATGGGTTCGAGTCACTTCTGGGGTTTGAGTTTTCAGTTATATATATATATATTATATATATATATATATATTTATA
>WNGS01167840.1:26544769-26570914 GCA_020271785.1 Procambarus virginalis | reverse complement strand
CTGAAAGTAAATCTGGAGTAAATATATAAATCATAACAGTTTTTTTAATAAGAAGCGGTCTAATTACTGTGCTTTCCGTTTGGTAATAATATGTAAATATTAATTTGATTGAGGTTTGTGTATGACAGTTTAATTGTAATTAGTATAACATCATATATTGCTTACTTCTAGACCCCCAAGAATGTATTAATTTATGTATGTATGAATATATGTACGGTGATCAGATTAAGGCCAATCACCATCTGTAGGGTTATTAAGGCCTACTAACCTCTGAAGGATTATTAAGGCTTGCCAACCTCTGGAGTGTTATCAAGGCTTGCCAACCTCTGGAGGGTAATTAAGGCTTACCAACCTCTGAAGGGTTATTAAGCTTACCAACCTCTGGAGAGCTATTAAGGCGTACCAACCTCTGGAGGGTTATTAAGGCCTGCCAACCTCTGGAGGGTTATTAGGCTTGCCAACCTCTGGAGAGCTATTAAGGCGTACCAACCTCTGGAGAGCTATTTAGAAACATGCGTATTAGTGGAGCATACTCTGCTGAAGAGCAGAGTACAACATTCCTCCACAGTGAGGAATTGCACCTCAAACTGTGTGAAGAGGAGCAGTGAAGTGAAGTTTCACTTCTTCTGTGGAATCAGTGGTGGAGAACCACTGGAGTCCAAGGAAAACTTCATGGTGCAGCAGCCTAGAGAGCTGTAGAGGATCATTGTAGATAAACCTGGAAGAACTTGATGTCCGGGTAGTGACTTCTAGATGTGGGAAGGAAGTTTTTTTGACTACTTGTAGGGAGTTGGTAGAGTGCTTGGTTATCATTAGCGTGCAAGACGCAGTGAAAGGTGGGTGATTGGTCATCATTTTCGTACCAAGGAATACTTATACGGAAGTTTATAGAGTTACAACTGTAGGATGATTACCTGCAGAATATATATGTATATATATATATATATATATATATATATATATATATATATATATATATATATATATATATATATATATATATATAATATATATATATATATATATATATTATAGTGTTCAGTGAGGATCCACAAGGTCTTCTCTGAGTACTCTTTATTTTCTTCTCCGAGGCTATGGGTCCCTACACTTGCACCAGAGGTGGTACCCCTTCTAGGTTAAAAATATATATATATAATATATATATAATATATATATATATATATATAATATAATTATATATATATAATATATATTATATGTATATATATATTATATATATATGTATATATATTTATATATGTATATATATATATATATATGTAATATATATATATATATATATATATATATATATATATATATATATATATATATATATATATATTATTAAAATGACCGAAAAAGTAAGATTAATAATTCTAACACGAATTTTCTCAATATTTCTTGTGTTTCTTTTCACTGTTGATGGTAATTGAAAAATCATTCTCCAAAATTAATTTTTATTTCTAGTCTGACGCGATACTTGAACGCGCTTCGTAATAACTTATTACATTTTCAAAGGCTTTCAGTTTACACACACACAACTATAACCTGCAAACACTAAACAGAGTTCTTACTTATGCTATGATTTAAACAGCTTTCATTTATTTTATACCCGCATTTGGGTGAGGTGATATGTTACAACAGTTTTGGATGAGGTGAACAAAACTTTCAACAAAACGCGTCAGACTAGAAAAAAAATGAATTTTGGAGAATTGATTTTTCAATTACCATCAACAGTGAAAAGGAACATAGGAAATATTGAGAAAATTCGTGTTAGAATTATTAATCTTACTTTTTCGGTCATATTTAATAATATATGTCTACAGGAAAGACTGCTACCAATATATATATATATATATATATATATATATATATATATATATATATATATATATATATATATATATATGAGAATGAAAACTCACACCCATTCAGGCTTGTTCGCATATATATATATATATATATATATATATATATATATATATATATATATATATATATATATATATATATATATATATATATATATATATAACTGAAAACTCACACCCCAGAAGTGACTCGAACCCATACTGCCAGGAACAACGCAACTGGTATATACAGGGACGCCTTAATCCGCTTGACCATCACGACCGAACATAAGGAAGTGATAGCCGAAGCTATTTGAACCACTTCCCCGCCGGCACTCGGATGTTAATCTTGGGCATAGCATTTTATCAAATCACCTCATTTTTTGGAGCAACACGTGAGGAACACAAATGCGAACAAGCATTTGTGTTCCTCACTAGGAAAGTCACCCTTCACTAGGGATAGCCTGTAGCATTAGCGAAACATAGTCGCTCTTCACTAGGGATAGTCTGAAGCATAGTCACCCCTTCACTTAGGATAGTCCAGAGCATTAGTGGAGCAAAGTCACATTTCACAAGGATAGTCTGGAGGCTAGTCACCCTTCACTAATGTCACTCTGGAGCATAATCAGTATTCATTAAACACCAAAGTGTTTGATACAATTTATCAATTAAATATTTTTAAAAACAATTTTTTCTACCAATTCGATAAATGCAAATTCAATGCGTCAAACATTTCACACCAGATAAACGAAATGTATTTTTTTGTTGTACCTGCAACAGGACACTCCAACAATATCCGGTTACCGAGAAACTAAAGTCATAACAGTTGCCAGTGTTGTTTACAACTGTCCCGGAAGAGAAAGCTTGGGAGAGAAATATTGGGAATATTGCATTTTAGCTAACGTGTTAGTTTGCATATAGTTTATACAGTGAAAGAAAGTTATAGTTTTTTGGTATTACTCTGACCATCTCCTGCTCCTCAACACCTGCCTCCTCAATACCTGCCTCGTCAACACCTCCCGCCCCATCAACTCCCTAGTCAACACCTGCCTTTTCTCCTGGGTCTACAGTGCGAACAACAAGCAGCAACAACAGGCAGGGTTGCCAACCTCTCCACCGGACACTGGCTGCACCTAGAGAGTCGATCACAACACAGATAACAGCATTAACCCGTTACGGACCAAGGCTGGAATTCAGATCTTTGATAAACCTTTCCCCTATTATCAGGGGAAAGCGTCAAGCCCTTACGACTATATAGCACTTGGAAGGAGTCAGGATGACGATTTGGGATAAGACGGGAGGAAAGGAATGGTGCCTAACCACTTGGATGGTCGGGGATTGAACGCCGACATCGCTTCATGCAGGTAGGCGCTCCATCCCCGACCGTCCAAGTGGTTGGGCACCATTCCTTTCCCCCCCCCCGTCCTATCCCAAATCCTTATCCTGACCCCTTCCCTATGTTATATAGTCGTAATGGCTTGGCGCTTTCCCCCTGATAATTCCCTCCCTCTCCTAGGCCGAAGTATCTCGGATCTTTAAGAAACTGGTGATTTATTTCCTAATACTTGTTTGCTTTCTCACTTTCTCTGTGTATGGTAGCGGCTCCTGCTTGGCCAACAAAGAGGGTAATGTCTGTGGGTGCCAAGGTGGATACACACATATAGTCCCATGACAGCTGTCTGCCACCTCTGGATGGGCGCTGTGTGACTCCATACGGCCGACCAGCAATGGCAGAAGAATTACGGTACATTTAATTATGAGGCTCTCTCTCTTCTGGACACTGGGAAGAGGCAAGGCTCCTCTTGATGATATCACTGATTTTGTTGTGTCTTGTGTGTAGTTAAAATGTTACAGCAAACGGAGAGACAGCTAAGGAGAGTGTCCATATGTGTGGAGAGAGAAGGCCCGGGGGGATGGAGGGTGTGTGAAAAACTTGAGTTGACCCAAGCCCAACCACTTGGGCTGAACGGTAGAGCGACGACCTCGCTTCATGCAGGTCGGCGCTCAATCCCCGACTGTTTAAGTGGTTGGCCACCATTCCTCTCCCATCTCATCCCAAACCCTTATCCTGATCCCTTCCAAGTGCTATATAGTCGTAATGGTTTGACGCTTTCTCCCATGAAGACCACACAGATCAACATTATCAGCCACTAGTACTCGTANAAATACATGGATACTGAAATTTTAAACCTCCGTAACTAGGTGACATTATAATTATAAAGTGGGCAGGAAAAATGTAATTGTTAATATATTAATCTCCGATGATGTCTGATAAAGGCATTTGGTTCCTTCAATGATCATCTTTTGCACTACCGCTCACATTGTGATTATTTGGTGCACAATTAATAAGCCGCCTCCTGCGCCAACAATCAATCAATCACTCATTTTTCTTCATATGTGTTTGAGTTTGGTTATGCGCGTCAACCACTAGATTGTGGTTGCCATAAGCGGGAGTCTAGTCGAAAAACAAAAACGGAAAACAAAATTCGTTTTTCATTTTACTATTTAATGCATACACTAAAATGAAAAATATACATTTCTGCTTCACAAGCCATTCTCCTGTTTAGAAAGTACCTGTTGTGACGGTCGTCAATAGACACGAATTCGTACGTACTTAGCTTTTAGATAGTAGTATACCGACTAAGGTGGAATTCTTTTAAAATAAATGAAGATAAAAAACAAACTTAAATATTCCTAGGCGAAATATACCTATGTGTACTATATAAACCTCAGATAACCTGTATTAGGCCTAGGAAAGTTAGGTTAGGTCAGTTTATTTTGTCATACCAACACAAGTATCAAATAGTTTCCGGTTTGTCCAACTCAATAGTTCAGATTTCTACTTTCTAATTTCGTTTTACGTTGGTATATATACTATGGTCCTCATCGTTACTATAAGTACTACTAAAACAGGAGGATGGCCTTATGTTATTGATAGCCAATAACGCCTTATGGAAAAAATACTCTTAAGTTTTTAAGTATATATTGGTTTGAGTTTATTGAGAAGAATTCTGAAACGTGTAAAGGTAAGGCAGTTATCAGAAGAAAGCGCTCAGTCAGTCTGGCTATAGGGCATTTTTAAGGGAGTGTGTGGACAAGGGTCTGGTATAGGACGGAGGGAAGGCACTGTGTTAACCACTTGGACCGTTAGGGATGGAACTCAGATCTGCAAAAAGAAGGAATGTAGTTGTACGGACAAATCTTAGTGAAATGCGTAAAAATATTTAATTTTAATTACAACGAATAAAGAGTATAGTGAAGATAATTGGGTACAGTACTAGGATATACACAATTATGTTGGCACGCCCGGACAAGTAAAGCATAGGATTTTATCGGTGGTTAAGGCAAGTCATCTTCAGCCTATACTCGTGCAAGTTCGAGTCGTTCCCAATCCATCCTCACGCTAATCTCTTTCAAAATACAACAGACCCTAACCTCTTCCCCGGCCGCCGTCTGGTAGAACAAAGGTGAGATTTCTCACTAGAAAAATATTAAATTCGTTTACGACCATCTCACAAAATTCCCCAAGGCAAGAGACACGTCGGACCGAGCGATTGTCAACAGCCTCAGTTTTCTGCTCGCCTGGCCGCGGGCAGCTGTGCGCCGGGGACTCCACAGTAACATAATCCACGAAAATACAAATTCCTGAATATTTAAAAAAAGAGTTGTTATACCGATTTTAAACTATCACCATTTTTCATTTTGTAAACCATGAAATATGACATAATAGACAATGTTTAAGAGGTTATATATATATATATATATATATATATATATATAATATATATATATATATATATATATATATATATATATATATATATATAATATATATATATATATGCAATTGACGATCACTAAACACTGATCATTTGTATGCGGAAAACCACAAAGAAATGGAGAAGAGAGATGAACGTTTCGACTCGCGAAAGTCGTTGTCAACATCAGACTGACTGAGAGAAGTAAGGAGAGGGTACAGGTCAGCACATGGACCTGACCACCCATCTATATCATATATATATATATATATTATATATATATTATATATATATATATATATATATATATATATATATATATATATATATATATATATATATATCTATATATATATATATATATATATATGTGTGCGTATATCACGAAATTAAACACGTGATTTTAAAATGTGACAATGTCAGACCACGGAGGAAAATGAAACAGGAATTTCCTTAAGTACTTTCGTATTAATACATCTTCAGAAGCACTCCTTCTGAGATGTATTAATATACGAAAGTACTTAGGAAATTCCTGTTTCATTTTTCCTCCGTGGTCTGACATTGTCATATATATATATATATATATATATATATATAATATATATATATATATATATATATATTATATATATATATATATAATATATATATATGAAAATAAAGCCATTAACGCTTAAAATTAGCTGTAACCAGCGCAAGGAGGCATATCACTAGTGCAAAAGTTTATTGTTATTAAATGTGAGTGTGTGTGTATGGGGGGGGGGGAGGGGTGTACTCACCTATTTGTGCTTGCAAGATCGAGCATTGACTCTTGTTTGTTTGATGTTTGTTTACAAACCTAATATTTTCCAGATGTGCAACAAGTCTTAGGCTAATTATTCTTTCAAGCATTTTGCAGGAGATCATGTCAGTGATACAGGTCTAAAATTAAGTGCCTCCCCCCCTATCCCCCTTTCTTGAAAATCGGTACGACATTTGCCTTCTTCCAGCAACTGGGCAATTCTCTCGACATTAGTGACTCATTAAAGATCCTTGTCAGAGGCACGCTGAGGGCCTATGCTGCCTCTTTTAGTATCCACGGTGATACTTTGTCTGGTCCAACCGCTTTAGTTGCTTCCAGTATTGCCAGCTGTTTCATTACCTCCTCTTCTGTCACCTCTATATCTGATAGTCTTTCATCTAGGGTAATCTCTTCTAAGAATGGGAGCTGATCTGGCTCGGTTGTGAACACTCCATGAAAACCGGCATTCAGTGCCTCGCAGATTTCTTTGTCACTTTCTGTATATGCCCTCTCTGTTTTACTTAGTCTTGTCACTTGGTCGTTCACCGACATTTTTCTTCTCATATGGCTATTTAGTAATTTAGGTTGCTTTTTTCCACCTGTGTCCGCTAGTGCTGTGTACCCTTTGTGTTACATAGCCTGTCTTTACCGAGCTTATCAATTCCTTTGAGAATCATGTATGTGGTGATCATGTCCCCCTAACTCCTCTCTCTTCCAGTGACGTGAGGTTTAATTCCCGTAGTCTCTCCTCGTAGTTCATACCTCTCAGTTCGAGTAATAGTCTGGTGACAAACCTTTGAACCTTTTCCAGTTTAGTCTTATGTTTGACCAGATATGGACTCCATGCTGGAGCCGCATACTCTAGGAGTAGTCTGACATATGTGGTATACAAAGTTCTGAATGATTCCTTACACAAGTTTCTGAATGCCGTTCTTATGTTGGGCAGCCTGGCATATGCCGCTGATGTTATCCTCTTTATATGGGCTTCAGGGGGACAGGTCTGGTGTGATATCAAACCCAAGTCTTTCTCCCTCTCTGACTCTTGAAGAATTTCATATCCCAAATGTTACCTAGTATCTGGCTCTCTGCTCCCTACACCTATCTTCATTACATTACATTTGCTTGTGTTAATATCTAACAACCATTTGTTAGACCATTCCTTCAGCTTGTCTAGGTCTTCTTCAAGCCTCAAGCAGTCCTCCTCTGTCTTAATCCTTCTCATAATTTTGGCATCGTTAGCAAACATTGAGAGAAATGAATCAATACCCTCCGGGAGATCATTTACATATATCAGAAATAAGATAGGACCGAGTACAGAGCCCCGTGGGACTCCACTGGTGACTTCACGCCAATCTGAGGTCTCACCCCTCACCGTAACTCTATGCTTCCTATTGCTTAGGTACTCCCTTATCCACTGGAGCACCTTACCAGCTACACCTGCCTGTCTCTCCAGCTTATGTACCAGCCTCTTATGCGGTACTGTGTCAAAGACTTTCCGACAATCCAAGAGTGAGTGAGTGTGTGTGTGTGTGTGTGTGTGTGTGTGTGTGTGTGTGTGGGTGTGTGTGTGTGTGTGTGTGTGTGTGTGTGTGTGTGTGTGTGTGTGTGTGTGTGTGTGTGTGCTGCAACATTTTCGTGGGAGGGGGGTGGGTAATTATTGGTGGCAGAGTAAATACCAAAAAAAAATCACGTCTGGCCTTCTCCAATCTCGAACAGACAGACAGACAGACAGACACAGACAGACAGACAGACAGACAGACAGACAGACAGACACAGACAGACAGACAGACATTTCTATTTATAAATATTGATTTGCTTTTAATAAGGTACTTCTATATGTTAAATGAAATATTTTGCAGCTCTCTTACATAAATGCATACTTTAATGTTTGTCAAAAAAACAGCAGAACAGGGATTCACATTAAGATGCACAGAATATATGTTGTTATTCTTCTTCATAAAACTGGTGAGGAGTGGGAGGGACTACCAGCTAGTATTACTGAGATAGACAGTTAACAGCTTTCAAAAATAGATTAATGAAATTCGCTCACTAAGGCATTTTAAGAGAGTCGGATAGATAGAATAGATTCTTGGTAGAGTCCAAGCTCTACTTAAGCTGCTTCAGGCTAGAGTCAATCAAACGAGAGAAAGAGAGAGAGAGAGGAAGGAGGAGAGCGAGAGGAGCGAGAGAGAGGGAGAGAGAGAGAGACGAGAGAGAGAGAGAGAGAGAGAGAGAGAGAGAGAGAGAGAGAGAGAGAGAGAGAGAGAGAGAGAGAGAGAGAGAGAGAGAGAGAGAGAGAGTATGAAAATAACCAGGAGAGAAATATACAAAGTCGGAAAAGCCCTTTTCAAAGACAGAATGAGATCTGTCTCATACTGTACTAAACGTGATCGATTCATCATTAGTCATATTTTCCACACTCAATATTTGTTAATTATGTTCATATCCTCGCCTGAAATCTGGACAGCATGGAACTGCAGGAAACGTCTCCTCGTCGCCAGCGGAAATTACTGAATGTGTGTGTGTGTGTGTGTGTGTGTTTGATTGGCTTCAGGAATACACACCTCGATTGCATACATATGAAGTATTTCCATTAGCAATGACCTGCGGATTTCAATTCACGTATTATTGAATGAATATACCAAGTAATTCCATTTGGGAAACTGCTCACGCCTTACTTTAAAATGGATCATTGTAACGCAGCTAAAGCCTTGAAACCAATGTGGTGAGAGTACTTGTTTACAACCTAAATTGTTCAAGAATAGATTTTTAATTTGTCACGTATAATTCCGTATTAATTTGATTTGTAGATTTTGTGGTTATCGATGAATTCACAATAACCATTAAGTGGTTCCAAATTATATTTCTTCCCGGGCCATCAACTGCTGCCTCAATATTGCATTTATACTATTGTATTGCTGAGTGTGGCTCTGTGAATTCAAAGCCCGCTTGGATACAGTGTGGCCAGATGTGGAAACATTGCTCCCTGTTTCGGCCTGATTCAGCCGAGTCTAATTCAAAATATTTAGTTTAATGTCATGTTCGGTTATATTGCGTAACTATGTAGGTGTGTGTAAAAGTGTTTTGGTGTGGATACATATCATTAATACCAGTGCGGATACAGTCCGGCAAAATTCGGATATAAAACATTAAATTTCACGCGTCATGTTGCATTAAGAGCTTCTATGGGTTCTTTGTGACACATTAGCAATGTGACGTGTTAATGACAGAGAAAGCACGGTAAAGTTAACGTTTGCTATGCGTTGGCCTCGAAATAGGTTAAATGGGTTGTTTGAGTTCGTATGTTTGTAGGTAGACAAAACTGTTGTATTTTTTACAACAGAATAGAATACCAGCCATTTTCTATACTTTGGAGCCATAATTAATTAGAAAATAGCACTGCTCAATGGAAAAAAATGGTTGTATAGTATAATAAAACCATAAAACAATTTGCCATATCCTAAATCTTAAGATCAGAGACGATGTTGTAAAATTATTATTATTATACACATGGAAAGGTGATGGTAATGTTTTTATCTAATTTAGCGATCAGTTATTAAGCATCGTTGTGGTGTGTAGCTGTTTTAAGTCTCTGCTCATTTGTGTGATGATGGATGTGACTCGTTGCTATTTTGATCAGAACTGAAAACTTTAACGTCAATATTAATCATTTTTGGGCTCTGACATTATATGTCTCTAACTATATGAACACAGAGAACAACAATCTTTGGAGCCGGATGGCGAGATTGTACCTGCGTCATTGTTACCCCCACACACGAGCGCCATGCCCCCTCACTACGGGTCAAGGGTCAAGGGTCACACAACCGTGAAGTCCGGCCATACCCACTAGAAATATAAAGGTAACTTATGACAATAGTTCGATGCTGTTGCTCTGTTCGAAAAATATTATCATATATCACGTATTTGTAGTTGTATGAGTATATGCAGATTTCATCACTTTTCTTGACCTTACTTGCACAAAACTGTATAAGCAAATTACGATCTTATCTGTAATTAATCATTTAAATGTTCATCTATTCTCCTAATATTTTTGTGTGACATGAAACTTCCTGAAATAGCGATCTGAGAAACAGCCAGCAATTTGACCTTCCATGATAATGTTCCATTAGGTGTCTAAATGATTAACTGCTGTGTTTCGCGCGGCTCCCTTCGCTTTCTTAATGCATATTAATGATATCAAAACCCCTTTTAGTAAATAACTTGATGGCAATACTCGTTACGACTGTGTATGTCGTTCGTTAAAAGAACACAATTACTTGCTGACTGGCACCTAAATAGATTGTTTCTAAACTCTACCAAAGAGGAGCACAAAATCTTGCTGAAAGCAGTAACTCTGATTTCTGCCGTGTGCTAAAACCTCACATTACGAATTGAAGCCATTCGCAGAGACGTCACAGCACGAAACACGATCAGAGCTCCACGACTCTCCGGCCTCTTGCCAACAAATATCATAACTTTGCTACAACAGTAAAAGCTTTCAAAGAGAAACTTTGCAAGTTTCTGCTAGAGGTACCTGATCAGTCTGGCTATTGTGGCTGTGTGTCCCTACGGGTATTGGTTTAATGATTACAAAGGTAAACAGCCTTGCCTATTAAGTGGCAAGGCTGGCCCCGTTAGGCCAGGCAGCGATAGGATAAGAGCCATTAAAATCGTCCATCAACAGGTGCCTTACCTTGAGGTGCTTCCGGGGCTTAGCGTCCCCGCGGCCCGGTCGTCGACCAGGCCTCCAGGTTGCTGGACTGATCAACCAGGCTGTTTGACGCGGCTGCTCGCAGCCTGACGTATGAGTCACAGCCTGGTTGATCAGGTATCCTTTGGAGGTGCTTATTCAGTTCTCTCTTGAACACTGTGAGGGGTTTGCCAGTTATGCCCCTTATGTGTAGTGGAAGCGTGTTGAACAGTCTCGGGCCTCTGATGTTGAGGCGCTGGGACATTTGGGGTAAGATGCTGGGATGTCAGGATGTAGAGGACAGAAAATCAAAGATACTGGGAGGTGAGGTGCTGGAGATCATAAAGCTGCTGAGAAATCATTGCATAGGAGGTCAAGTGGCAAGTGCTAGGGAGGCAAGAAGGTAGTTGCTGGGAGATGAAGGGAAAAGATCCTATGAGGTCGTGCTATAGGACCATTGAGGGTGGGATATACAGGTTGAGAGTTCAGTTAGTATGTGCTGAGAGTTCAAACGATAAGGGTTAGGAGGCCAGGAAGCAGGTGCGAGGACGTTAAAGGTGGTGGTGGTGGGGGGGGGGGGGGAATAGGTGCTGGACGAATGAACCTCCCACTACTAAAAAAAATATAATGGCAAACCACGAGTAAAAATAATATTTAGCACAGCAAGACTGACTTAATGGTTTCCTCATCTCCTTCAGTGTTAATTTGACCTGTAACACTTAGAAACAAATCTTGACATTAAGTATGTCTCTGAAGGTATTCAATGGCTTTTTTTGTTAAATTGCTGAAACTAGTTTACACATCTGGCTATCAGCAATACCTTGTGACATACTGAAGAGTTCCTGTTTGCTCCGTCCTCAAGGAACAGTTCCTGTCCCTCGAAGCTCGTAGTAAACGCGTCGTCTTTTCATCTTCTAGTGTGTGGTTTGGTCAACATAGCCCAGTTGTCAAAGATCCTGAAATCTTCACGCTATCGTGTGCATGGGCAAAACTATATAGATATACATATGGAATATATATAATACATTATACATTATCTACATTATAAATTTTATAAACTAATAGTAGGTTGGGGGGGGGAGGGCGGGGGGTTGTAGGAGAAGGAAACACTGACACTATCTCATAGCCACCCAACAAGGCTGTCTCTGAATGCTCTTTACTTTCTTCTCTGAGTCTACGGATCCCCACAATTACATCTGAGGTGGTACTCATACATACATGCATGCATATACATATACATTCATACATACATACATACATACATACATACATACATACATACATACATACATACATACATACATACATACATACATACATACATACATATATACATATTTAAGTGCATGAGCGTGTGTTTTGCGGAATTGCAATAAAAGCTTAACAAAAAAATATATGGAAAAATTCCCACGGGAAGAGATTAATCTGTGAAATGTCAATGAAACAAAATGTTTGAAATATATTATTTGTTTTTCAATAATTCCATGAAATGCATTAAGTCTGTATATAAAAATTTACTTATTTTTGAACACTGAAAGTAAATCTGGAGTAAATATATAAATCATAAACAGTTTTTTTTAATAAGAAGCGGTCTAATTACTGTGCTTTCCGTTTTGTAATAATATGTAATATATTAATTTGATTGAGGTTTGTGTATGACAGTTTAATTGTAATTAGTATAACATCATATATTGCTTACTTACTAGACCCCCAAGAATGTATTAATTTATGTATGTATGAATATATGTACGGTGATCAGATTAAGGCCAATCACCATCTGTAGGGTTATTAGGCTTACCAACCTCTGGAGGGTTATTAAGGCCTGCCAACCTCTGGAGGGTTATTAAGGCCTACCAACCTCTGAAGGGTTATTAAGGCTTACCAACCTCTGGAGTGTTATCAAGGCTTGCCAACTCTGGAGGGTTATTAAGGCCTACTAACCTCTGAAGGATTATTAAGGCTTACCAACCTCTGGAGTGTTATCAAGGCTTGCCAACCTCTGGAGGGGTAATTAAGGCTTACCAACCTCTGAAGGGTTATTAAGGCTTACCAACCTCTGGAGAGCTATTAAGGCGTACCAACCTCTGGAGGGTTATTAAGGCCTGCCAACCTCTGGAGGGTTATTAAGGCTTGCCAACCTCTGGAGAGCTATTAAGGCGTACCAACCTCTGGAGAGCTATTAAGACAACATGCGTATTAGTGGAGCATACTCTGCTGAAGAGCAGAGTACAACAATTCCTCCACAGTGAGGAATTGGACCTCAAACTGTGTGAAGAGGAGCAGTGAAGTGAAGTTTCACATTCTTCTGTGGAATCAGTGGTGGAGAACCACTGGAGTCCAAGGAAAACTTCATGGTGCAGCAGCCTAGAAGAGCTGTAGAGGAACATTGTAGATAAACCTGGAAGAACTTGATGTCCGGGTAGTGGACTTCTAGATATGGGAAGGAAGTTTTTTTGACTACTTGTAGGGAGTTGGTAGAGTGCTTGGTTATCATTAGCGTGCAAGACGCAGTGAAAGGTGGGTGATTGGTTATCATTTTCGTACCAAGGAATACTTATACGGAAGTTTATAGAGTTACAACTGTAGGATGGATTACCTGCAGATATATATATGTATATATATATATATAACTGAAAACTCACACCCCAGAAGTGACTCGAACCCATACTCCCAGGAGCAACGCAACTGATATGTACAGGGATGCCTTAAACCACTTGACCATCACGACCGGACATAAGGAAGTGATAGCCTGAGCTATATGAACCACTTCCCCGCCGGCACCTGGATGGTTATCTTGGGCATAGCATTTTATCAAATCACCTCATTTTTTGGGGCAACACGTGAGGTGATTTGATAAAATGCTATGCCCAAGATAACCATCCAGGTGCCGGCGGGGAAGTGGTTCATATAGCTCAGGCTATCACTTCCTTATGTCCGGTCGTGATGGTCAAGTGGTTTAAGGCATCCCTGTACATATCAGTTGCGTTGCTCCTGGGAGTATGGGTTCGAGTCACTTCTGGGGTGTGAGTTTTCAGTTGTATCTAGTCCTGGGGACCATTCAGGCTTGTTTACATATATATATATATATATATATATATATATATATATATATATATATATATATATATATATATATTATTAAATATGACCGAAAAAGTAAGATTAATAATTCTAACACGAATTTTCTCAATATTTCTTGTGTTTCTTTTCACTGTTGATGGAAATTGAAAAATCAATTCTCCAAAATTCATTTTTATTTCTAGTCTGACGCGATACTTGAACGCGCTTCGTAATAACTTATTACATTTTCAAAGGCTTTCAGTTTACACACACACAACTATAACCTGCAAACACTAAACAGAGTTCTTACTTATGCTATGATTTAAACAGCTTTCATTTTATTTTATACCCGCATTTTGGGTGAGGTGATATGTTACAACAGTTTTGGATGAGGTGAACAAAACTTTCAACAAAATGCGTCAGACTATAAATAAAAAGGAATTTTGGAGAATTGATTTTTCAATTACCATCAACAGTGAAAAGGAACATAGGAAATATTGAGAAAATTCGTGTTAGAATTATTAATCTTACTTTTTCGGTCATATTTAATAATATATGTCTACAGGAAAGACTGCTACCAATATATATTATATATATATATATATATATATATATATATATATATATATATATATATATATATATATATATATATATATGAGAATGAAAACTCACACCCATTCAGGCTTGTTCGCATATATATATATATATATATATATATATATATATATATATATATATATATATATATTATTAAATATGACCGAAAAAGTAAGATTAATAATTCTAACACGAATTTTCTCAATTTTCCTTATGTTTGTTTTTACTGATGACGGTAAATGAAAAATCAATTCTCCAAAATTCATTCTTTATTTCTTAGTCTGACGCGACACTTGAACGCGTTTCGTAATAACTAATTACATTTTCAAAGACTTTTAGTTTTCTCACACAACTATAACCTTAAAGCACTAAACAGTTCTTTACTATGCTATGATTTAAACAGCTTTCATCTTTCATTTTATACCCGCGTTTTGGGTGAGGTGATATGTTACAACAGTTTTTAATGAGGTGAACAAAACTTTCAACAAAGGACAGAACACGAAAACAATGGATATTAACTGGATATTAACTGGGTAAATTGAAGGTATGAATGGAAGTAACTGCGGAAGGGCCTATTGGCCCATATTTCTTGATGCTTCTATATTGGAGCGGGGTCTTGAAGTGGGTAGAATATATTTGTGCATTAATTGACTGTTGATTGCTGGTGTTGACTTCTTGATGTGTAGTGCCTCGCAGACGTCAAGCCGCCTGCTATCGCTGTACCTATCGATGATTTCTGTGTTATTTGTTAAGATTTCTCTGGTGATGGTTTGGTTGTGGGAAGAGAGTATATGTTCCTTAATGGAGCCCTGTTGCTTATGCATCGTTAAACGCCTGGAAAGAGATGTTGTTGTCTTGCCTATATACTGAGTTTTTTGGGGCTTACAGTCCCCAAGTGGACATTTAAAGGCATAGACGACGTTTGTCTCTTTTAGAGCGTTCTGCTCCGTGTCTGGAGAGTTTTTCATTAGTAGGCTGGCTGTTTTTTTGGTTTTATAGTAAAACCAAAAACCAATTTACTATAAAAAACCAAAAAAAACAGCCAGCCTACTAATGAAAAACTCTCCAGACACGGAGCAGAACGCTCTAAAAGAGACAAACGTCGTCTATGCCTTTAAATGTCCACTTGGGGACTGTAAGCCCCAAAAAACTCAGTATATAGGCAAGACAACAACATCTCTTTCCAGGCGTTTAACGATGCATAAGCAACAGGGCTCCATTAAGGAACATATACTCTCTTCCCACAACCAAACCATCACCAGAGAAATCTTAACAAATAACACAGAAATCATCGATAGGTACAGCGATAGCAGGCGGCTTGACGTCTGCGAGGCACTACACATCAAGAAGTCAACACCAGCAATCAACAGTCAATTAATGCACAAATATATTCTACCCACTTCAAGACCCCGCTCCAATATAGAAGCATCAAGAAATATGGGCCAATAGGCCCTTCCGCAGTTACTTCCATNGACAATAATACCAGGAATCCAAATATGACAGCTATATCACAGGAATATTAGGAATATCTATAAAGAGATGAGAATATTGCTCACCATGTTGTTTGTTCTCGCTATGCATTCTGACCGTTTTACTCTATAACTACCTGCAACATTTCTGATCAGGAATGAAACAGCCAATAAACGAGTTTCGGAAAGAATACCTCCCTCATTATAAACGATGCGTGTTGATAAAGGAAGCACTTTACTCCCATAGCACTGTTGTTCGAAGGGAAACTATTGGTGCTCGATTTGCCACACAGCGAGAATGGTATGAAATTAATGGCGACTGATTGTGACCCTCCTCCTCCTACTGATGTCTTGGTTGTTTTCTCCAGATGTCAAGAAGTAATTAGAGGGCCATCATTTACTCTACTTTGGAAGTGATAATTAAGTTGATTCAAGGGAAATGTTTTATGATGTTTACAGTCCAAAGACTGCTGTATAATAATTGTATAATAATATACTGTATAATATGCTGTATAATAATAATAATAATTCCTATTATTTGGCTGGTTAACTTAATGAAGAGAAGTGGCAATGATATCTTCTTTTCTATGGGAGGAAATTTCCACTGTGCCCCGTCTTCTATGAGTGATTTGTTTATTACAAAACAGCAGCAATATTATCTGCATATTGTAATAAATATTAGTAAATGGTGTCGGTTGTTCAGGCACACTTCATTGTTTTGGGCCTCACTCCCATGTACTCACTTAATTATGCTTGCGGAGGTTGAGCTTTGGGGCAGTATAAGTGTGCCTCACTCCCATGGTGGTAGTGGAGGTGTTCCTCTCTCTGGGTGAGAGTGAAGGTGGGCCTCACTCCCATGGTGGAAGTGGAGGTGTTCCTCTCCCTGGGTGAGAGTGAAGGTGGGCCTCCCTCCCATGGTGGTAGTGGAGGTGTTCCTCTCTCTGGGTGAGAGTGAAGGTGGGCCTCACTCCCAGGGTGGTAGTGGAGGTGTTCCTCTCCCTGGGTGAGAGTGAAGGTGGGCCTCCCTCCCATGGTGGTAGTGGAGGTGTTCCTCTTTCTGGGTGAGAGTGAAGGTGGGCCTCACCCCCAGGGTGGTAGTGGAGGTGGGCCTCTCTCCCAGGGTGGTAGTGAAGGTGTTCCTCTCTCTCCCTGGGTGAGAGTGAAGGTGGGCCTCACCCCCAGGGTGGCAGGAAGGGTATCACCACCAACAGCCACCCGCGGAAGCGGCCTTCATTGTGCTGTTGACAAGAAAAAACTTTAATTAAAGTTCTTGCCGGAGACACACAGACGCGCGAGGCTGCAGTTTTTCTCCGGGGAAGATCTCATTAGTTAAGGTGACGTGTGCGAGGATAATGACTGATGTTTAGGCTGTTATTGTCACTAATTGGCCTTCCCCCTCAATTAGATGATAAATTATCTTTGCTGTAATGAGAGCAGGGAAACAAATAAATCGACGCGCAGTGTTACATTATGCAGTGTAATTAAATCTGAATTAGGTCTTTTTTTTCTATATTTTCAAGCGTGCCTGTGTTCCGTGTTATGAGACTTGGTGGGTGGTGGAGGGAAGTCACTGTCGCAGCCAGCCGGAGACGGAGCCAGTAAGCGGTGGTGCTGAAGCAGGACTGACAAGCAAAACCCTCAATATTGTTTTTAGCTTCCAGCACGCAAGAATTGAAATGATATTCTTGGTCTTATGTGGCGACTGTATCTCTATACAAGTGAGGGTGGATTTACTATTTGTGATTACAAAATCGAGCTATTAGCTCTTGGATCCCGGATGTCTAGCTGGTCTAGTTTTCTTTTATTATGTCTTCTACATGTATTTCTCTCTAAAACACACACACACACACACACACACACACACACACACACACACACACACACACACACACACACACACACACACACACACACACACACACACACACACACACACACACACACACACACACACACACACACAGAGAAATAAGAGAAATCGATTTTGAGGCCCCAGTAGGAATGAGCGACCACAGTGTACTGGTGTTTGAGCACCTGATTGAAGAAGGGTTATTGAACTCGAGGAGGGATACCGAAACCAAAAGGTTAGCATACCGAAAGGGAAACTATGAGGAGATAAGAAAATTCCTAACAGATATAGCATGGGAAACAGAGCTCAGGGAAAAGACGGCCCAAGATATGATGGACTACATCACGCATAAGTGCAAGGGCGCAGCAAACAAGTTTGTCCCAGTCCAAAAGGAAAACAGTGAAATGTAGATGAGAAACCCATGGTTTAATCAGAGATGTAGGCTAGCTAAGCAGCACAGTAAAAGGGCATGGAGAAACTATAGGAATAACAGGACACTGGAGAGCAGAGAAAGATACCAGAATGCCAGGAATGAATATGTCAGGATGAGAAGAGAGGCGGAAAGACAACATTGAGTTTTTACGAGTTATTTACTTACTAGTCCTGCGCGCTGTTCGTTCAGGTACCAGACCTTCCACTCACCTACCTGAGCGGAGGGTAATGGGAAGTGTATGAGTGTATGTATGTATGTATGTATGTATGTATGTATGTATGTATGTATGTATGTATGTATGTATGTATGTATGTATGTCAGCTGCCACCTTATTGTGTGTATGACATGATGAACGCTGATTGTTATAAGAAATTTTTAAATATTTTCCCAGAAGAGGAAGGAAATGTCTTTTTGGACTATTAAAGTTCCCGTAGATGTGTTTCGGAAATAAATGAAAACAGAGAGAGAAAATGGTACTTTACCTTGCGGATAGGAGGTGGACAGTGTTAAAAGTAGAGGATAAATTGTTTGAAGCTGGGACATGTAGAGGAGATAAAATACCTGACCAGTGTTGGCCGCTTATCGTTCCATTGTTTCCGTTCTCGTCTTGTGGCTGTGTGCTCTTGGCCTTAAATTGAATCCACCAGCGTACTATATTCCTTTTAACCTTTGTTTTCAACGAATTTCTTGCTCACTCTAACCCCTCCGCCATCTTTTCATTTCGTCCCTTCCCCGTCTCCCACACTCTCTCGCTCTCTTTCTCTTCCCATCACCCTAACCACTCTATTGTCCCTTCAGTATCTGATTCACCAGCTGACGTACTGCCCTGAGAGACAGAGAGACAGAGACAAAGAGAGCTGATCTGTCTTTCCCATCACCTGTGGGAAAGACGGTCGGCGATCTCTATTCCCCATTGACAATGTGAAAGAAGGTTTACACCGGCCTCTTCTACTGCCCGGGGGAAAGAAAATATAAGAAATCTGCCTATTCCAAGCCCTGGAAACAAGAAGACAGTCCTATCTCTTTCTCTGCCACTAAAGCTGTGTGCCAAGGCCGACGAACCGGATATCCTGATGCCTCCCATCACCTTCCCCGTTGTTCCTCAACGCTTAGAGTTTCCATTTCCATTCTACTGCGCATGAATTGTTGAGGTAATCTTCTGTGTTTTGACTTGAGGGGTTATTGTTCAGCCAGAACGGTGCTGCAGCTGCTAACTGATTTCGCTATTTTCTACTTTAGAAAATTGAAGCAGTGTGAGGAGGAGGTGGGGTAACGAAAGGAAGAGGGGAAGGGGGGAAGAGGGAGACGGAAGGAGGAAGAAAGGGGGAGGAGGAGGAGGAGGAGGAGGGGTGGTGAGCAGACCATCCAAGAGCACGGTGCATACCCGTGCTGAACCTGTGCTTCGTGTAAATTTTTCCAACTGCTGCTGTCAGGAAAGTCTTAGATATTCAAGGTGAACTTGTGTTTCTTGTAAAATTTTGCAATCGCTGTTGTCGAATAAGTTTTAGATGCGCCTTATTGCTCTCAGTTTCTCGGCTGTCTTTCTCGGCTAGGATCAGTTGAAGGGTCTTCATAGTCATTGAAGAATCACCCCCTCCCCCCTCCCTCAAGATGTTAATTTCGTCGCAGACTATAAAGCATCTTGCATTGTTCGTTATGCTCACCCCAGTAGAGCAAGTCGCGCTATCTAGTTATACACATAGTCGGTGATCGCTCAGCCGCTAATGTATCCTGCTCTCATCGACCCAAGATAGTTATTTCTGCAGCATGTGATTAACCTCATGGTGGTGAGGTTTATTATAAGAATATGTGTAATAAATGAAATATAACCAAACCCACATATATGAAAAGCGATGTTTCGGTACGTCCTTGATCATTATCACGTCTTGCTTAGAGTCCAGGACGGACCGAAATCTCGTCACCAGGAACCTAATCCCACACAGTCCTCATGCTCAGCTAGCTGCTACATTAAGCATACCTGAACACATATACACAATCTACAAACTAAATACAACATCACATAGACCATATACACTGTGAGATTACTCAATACAGCTACAGGGAGGGCAGGAAGTGCTGTTATCGTTCATCAGCCCGATGGCAGCACAACTGAAAAGGATATAAGATTTAGTAACTAGGCATCCATCTTGCAATTTGAGCTGCTAGCAATACTTTTAGCACTGAAATTTATTGAGAAATATATACATATATAATAAGGGGGTCATAATCAAAATGTTGCAGATTCCCTTTCACATTGGACTGCAGAAACAAGATTAAGTTGAGGCCCTTGATAAGACTGCAGTAAATAAAGACAATGTCGAATGTAATCTTGAACTATCAAATAGGCCCGCTAAAAGTGTCATTAGACGAAAATTCTTAGATTAATTTTAAGTAGAAAAGTAGCACAGTGAAAACAGGAACTATCAGGTCCATCGTTCATCACAATGAAATGTGTCAAGTAAAACATGTGCATGGGGCAAATAACAATATCAGCAGACTAACAGAAGTTGCCACAACTCGAATAAGACTTGCTACAGATATCTTCGGCAGTTCGGCTTGTATAGGGATCTAGAGGAGTTAAGTGCAAAGTGTCTGGACAAAGACAAGAACACAGACTCGAGCATTACATCTTACACTGTGAAGAAAATTGAGCCATTTACAGATAAATCTAAACTCATCTTGCATGCAACGAAAACCATGTTATTTCAAATGATAACATATCTGAAATCCTTGCACTGTATCAATGCTCCTATTCTAGTAGACATGTGACATAAGAGATTAAGAAACAGAAGGTGTAGTATGAAGACTAATAATAACAAACAGCAGCTTCTCCATGATTCTATAATAACCACGTATCATAAATAGCTATGTATTAGCAAAAAGACCTACCATCAATGCATAATAATTAATTGTAAATACATGGATACTGAAATTTTTAAACCTCCGTAACTAGGTGACATTATAATTATAAAGTGGGCAGGAAAAATGTAATTGTAATATATAATCTCCGATGATGTCTGATAAAGGCATTTTGTTCCTTCAATGATCCTGTTTTGCACTACCGCTCACATTGTGATTATTTGGTGCACAATTAAGAAGCCGCCTCCTGCGCCAACAATCAATCAATCACTCATTTTTCTTCATATGTGTTTGGTTTGGTTATGCGCGTCAACCACTAGATTGTGGTTGCCATAAGCGGGAGTCTAGTCGAAAAACAAAAACGAAAAACAAAATTCGTTTTTCATTTCACTATTCAATGCATAAACACTAAAATGAAAAAATATACATTTATGCTTCACAAGCCATTCTCCTGTTTAGAAAGTACCTGTTGTAACGGTCGTCAATAGACACGAATTCATACGTACTTAGATTTTAGATAGTAGTATACCGACTAGTGTGGAATCCTTTTAAAATAAATGAAGATAAAAAAAAACTTAAATATTCCTAGGCGAAATATACCTATGTGTACTATGTTAAACCTCAGATAACGTGTATTAGGCCTAAGAAAGTTAGGTTAGGGTAGTTTATTTTGTCAAACCAACACAAGTATCAAATAGTTTCCGGTTTGTCCAACTCAATAGTTCAGATTTCTACTTTTCTAATTTCGTTTTACGTTGGTATATATACTATGGTCCTCATCGTTACTATAAGTACTACCAAAACAGGAGGATGGCCTTATGTTATTGATAGCCAATAACGCCTTATGGGAAAAAATACTCTTAAGTTTTTAAGTATATATTGGTTTGAGTTTATTGAGAAGAATTCTGAAACGTGTAAAGGTAAGGCAGTTATCAGAAGAAAGCGCTCAGTCAGTCTGGCTATAGGGCATTTTTAAGGGAGTGTGTGGACAAGGGTCTGGTATAGGACGGAGGGAAGGCACTGTGTTAACCACTTGGACCGTTAGGGATAGAACTCAGATCTGCAAAAAGAAGGAATGTAGTTGTACGGACAAATCTTAGTGAAATGCGTAAAAAATATTTAATTTTAATTACAACGAATAAAGAGTATAGTGAAGATAATTGGGTACAGTACTAGGATATACACAATTATGTTGGCACGCCCGGACAAGTAAAGCATAGGATTTTATCGGTGGTTAAGGCAAGTCATCTTCAGCCTATACTCGTGCAAGTTCGAGTCGTTCCCAATCCATCCTCACGCTAATCTCTTTCAAAATACAACAGACCCTAACCCCTTCCCCGGCCGCCGTCTGGTAGAACAAAGGTGAGATTTCTCACTAGAAAAATATTAAATTCGTTTACGACCATCTCACAAAATTCCCCAAGGCAAGAGACACGTCGGACCGAGCGATTGTCAACAGCCTCAGTTTTCTGCTCGCCTGGCCGCGGGCAGCTGTGTGCCGGGGACTCCACAGTAACATAATCCACGAAAATACAAATTCCTGAATATTTTAAAAAAGAGTTGTTATACCGATTTTAAACTATCACCATTTTTCATTTTGTAAACCATGAAATATGACATAATAGACAAAGTTTAAGAGGTTATATATATATATATATATATATATATATATATATATATATATATATATATATATATATATATATATATATATATATGAAAATAAAAGCCATTAACGCTTAAAATTAGCTGTAACCAGCGCAAGGAGGCATATCACTAGTGCAAAAAGTTATTGTTATTAAATGTGAGTGTGTGTGTATGGGGGGGGGGAGGGGGTGTACTCACCTATTTGTGCTTGCAAGATCAAGCACTGACTCTTGTTTGTTTGATGTTTGTTTACAAACCTAATATTTTCCAGATGTGCAACAAGTCTTAGGCTAATTATTCTTTCAAGCATTTTGCAGGAGATCATGTCAGTGATACAGGTCTAAAATTAAGTGCCACCCCCCCCCTATCCCCCTTTCTTGAAAATCGGTACGACATTTGCCTCCTTCCAGCAACTGGGCAATTCTCTCGACATTAGTGACTCATTAAAGATCCTTGTCAGAGGCACGCTGAGGGCCTATGCTGCCTCTTTTAGTATCCACGGTGATACTTTGTCTGGTCCAACTGCTTTAGTTGCTTCCAGTATTGCCAGCTGTTTCATTATCTCCTCTTCTGTCACCTCTATATCTGATAGTCTTTCATCTAGGGTAATCTCTTCTAAGAATGGGAGCTGATCTGGCTCGGTTGTGAACACTCCATGAAAACCGGCATTCAGTGCCTCGCAGATTTCTTTGTCACTTTCTGTATATGCCCTCTCTCTTTTCCTTAGTCTTGTCACTTGGTCGTTCACCGACATTTTTCTTCTCATATGGCTATTTAGTAATTTAGGTTGCTTTTTTCCACCTGTGTCCGCTAGTGCTGTGTACCCTTTGTGTTACATAGCCTGTCTTTACCGAGCTTATCAATTCCTTTGAGAATCATGTATGTGGTGATCATGTCCCCCTAACTCCTCTCTCTTCCAGTGACGTGAGGTTTAATTCCCGTAGTCTCTCCTCGTAGTTCATACCTCTCAGTTCGAGTAATAGTCTGGTGACAAACCTTTGAACCTTTTCCAGTTTAGTCTTATGTTTGACCAGATATGGACTCCATGCTGGAGCCGCATACACTAGGAGTAGTCTGACATATGTGGTATACAAAGTTCTGAATGATTCCTTACACAAGTTTCTGAATGCCGTTCTTATGTTGGGCAGCCTGGCATATGCCGCTGATGTTATCCTCTTTATATGGGCTTCAGGGGGACAGGTCTGGTGTGATATCAAACCCAAGTCTTTCTCCCTCTCTGACTCTTGAAGAATTTCATATCCCAAATGATACCTAGTATCTGGCTCTCTGCTCCCTACACCTATCTTCATTACATTACATTTGCTTGTGTTAATATCTAACAACCATTTGTTAGACCATTCCTTCAGCTTGTCTAGGTCTTCTTCAAGCCTCAAGCAGTCCTCCTCTGTCTTAATCCTTCTCATAATTTTGGCATCGTTAGCAAACATTGAGAGAAATGAATCCAATACCCTCCGGGAGATCATTTACATATATCAGAAATAAGATAGGACCGAGTACAGAGCCCTGTGGGACTCCACTGGTGACTTCACGCCAATCTGAGGTCTCACCCCTCACCGTAACTCTATGCTTCCTATTGCTTAGGTACTCCCATATCCACTGGAGCACCTTACCAGCTACACCTGCTGTCTCTCCAGCTTATGTACCAGCCTCTTATGCGGTACTGTGTCAAAGACTTTCCGACAATCCAAGAGTGAGTGTGTGTGTGTGTATTCACTTAGTTGTATTCACTTAGTTGTATTTTACGGGGGTTGAGCTTTGCTCTTTCCGCCCGCCTCTCAACTGTCAATCAACTGTTTACTAACTACACTAACTACTTTTTTTTTTTTTCCCACACCACACACAACACACACACCCCAGGAAGCAGCCCGTGACAGCTGACTAACTCCCAGGTACTTATTTACTGCTAGGTAACAGGGGCATTCAGGGTGAAAGAAACTTTGCCCATTTGTTTCTGCCGGGTGCGGGAATCGAACCCGCGCCACAGAATTACTATCCTGCACGCTATCCACCAGGCTACCTGCCCCTTATGTGTGTGTGTGTGTGTGTGTGTGTGTGTGTGTGTGTGTGTACTCACCTAGTTGTACTCACCTAGTTGTGCTTGCGGGGGTTGAGCTCTGGCTCTTTGGTCCCGCCTCTCAACCGTCAATCAACAGGTGTTCAGGTTCCTGAGCCTATTGGGCTCTATCATATCTACACTTGAAACTGTGTATGGAGTCAGCCTCCAGCACATTACGTCCTAATGCATTCCATTTGTCAACCACACTGACACTAAAAAAGTTCTTTCTAATATCTCTGTGGCTCATTTGGGCACTCAGTTCCACCTGTGTCCCCCTAGTGCGTGTGCTCCTGTGTTAAATAACCTGTCTTTATCAACCCTGTCGATTCCCTTGAGAATCTTGAATGTGGTGATCATGTCTCCCCTAACTCTTCTGTCTTCCAACGAAGTGAGGTTCAATTCCCGTAGTCTCTCCTCGTAGCTCATACCTCTCAGCTCGGGTACTAGGCTGGTGGCAACCTTTGAACCTTTTCCAGTTTAGTCTTATGCTTGACTAGTGTGTGTGTGGTGTGTGTGTGTGCTGCAACATTTTTGTGGGAGGGGGGTGGGGAATTATTGGTGGCAGAGTAAATACAAAAAAAAAAAATCACGTCTGGCCTTCTCAATCTCGAACAGACAGACAGACAGACAGACAGACAGACAGACAGACAGACAGACAGACAGACAGACAGACAGACAGACAGACAGACAGACAGACAGACAGACAGACAGACACAGACAGACATTTCTATTTATAGATATTGATTTGCTTTTAATAAGGTACTTCTATATGTTAAATGAAATATTTTGCAGCTCTCTTACATAAATGCATTACTTTAATGTTTGTGGTCCAAAAAAACACATAAAAGGGATTCACATTAAGATCACAGAATAGATGTTGTTATTCTTCTTCATAAACTGTGAGAGTGGGGAAGGGACCCAAGCTAGTATTACGAGAATAGACAGTTAACAGCTTTCCAAAAAATAGATTAATGAACTTCGCTCACTAATGTAAGGAGCATTTTAAGAGGTCGGGATAGAATAGATTCTTGTTAAGAGTCCAAGCTCTACGTAAGCTGCTTCAAGCGAG
>WNGS01167840.1:26505874-26526399 GCA_020271785.1 Procambarus virginalis | reverse complement strand
GTAGTGGTGGAGGGCTGCTGGTGATGGTGGTGGAGGTAGTGGTGGAGGGCTGCTGGTGATGGTGGTGGAGGTAGTGGTGGAGGCTGCTGGTGATGGTGGTGGAGGTAGTGGTGGAGGGCTGCTGGTGATGGTGGTGGAGGTAGTGGTGGAGGGCTGCTGGTGATGGTGGTGGAGGTAGTGGTGGAGGGCTGCTGGTGATGGGTGTGGAGGTAGTGCTGCAGGGCTGCTGGTGATGGTGGTGGAGGTAGTGGTGGAGGGCTGCTGGTGATGGTGGTGGAGGTAGTGGTAGAGGGCTGCTGGTGATAGTGGTGGAGGTAGTGGTGGAGGGCTGCTGGTGATGGTGGTGGAGGTAGTGGTGGAGGGCTGCTGGTGATGGTGGTGGAGGTAGTGGTGGAGGGCTGCTGGTGATGGTGGTGGAGGTAGTGGTGGAGGGCTGCTGGGTGGTGGTGGAGGTAGTGGTAGAGGGCTGCTGGTGATGGTGGTGGAGGTAGTGGTAGAGGGCTGCTGGTGATGGTGGTGGAGGTAGTGGTGGAGGGCTGCTGGTGATGGTGGTGGAGGTAGTGGTAGAGGGCTGCTGGTGATGGTGGTGGAGGTAGTGGTGGAGGGCTGCTGGTGATGGTGGAGGGTAGTGGTGGAGGGCTGCTGGTGATGGTGGTGGAGGTAGTGGTGGAGGGCTGCTGGTGATGGGGGTGGAGGTAGTGGTGGAGGGCTGCTGGTGATGGTGGTGGAGGTAGTGGTGGAGGGCTGCTGGTGATGGTGGTGGAGGTAGTGGTGGAGGGCTGCTGGTGATGGTGGTGGAGGTAGTGTGGAGGGCTGCTGGTGATGGTGGTGGAGGTAGTGGTAGAGGGCTGCTGGTGATGGTGGTGGAGGTAGTGGTGGAGGGCTGCTGGTGATGGTGGTGGAGGTAGTGGTGGAGGGCTGCTGGTGATGGTGGTGGAGGTAGTGGTGGAGGGCTGCTGGTGATGGTGGTGGAGGTAGTGGTGGAGGGTGCTGGTGATGGTGGTGGGGTAGTGGTAGAGGGCTGCTGGTGATGGTGGTGGAGGTAGTGGTAGAGGGTGCTGGTGATGGTGGTGGAGGTAGTGGTGGAGGGCTGCTGGTGATGGTGGTGGAGGTAGTGGAGAGGGGCTGCTGGTGATGGTGGTGGGGGAGGTAGTGGTGGAGGCTGCTGGTGATGGTGGTGGAGGTAGTGGTGGAGGGCTGCTGGTGATGGTGGTGGAGGTAGTGGTGGAGGGCTGCTGGTGATGGTGGTGGAGGTAGTGGTGGAGGGCTGCTGGTGATGGTGGTGGAGGTAGTGTGTGGAGGGCTGCTGGTGATGGTGGTGGAGGTAGTGGTGGAGGGCTGCTGGTGATGGTGGTGGAGGTAGTGGTGGAGGGCTGCTGGTGATGGTGGTGGAGGTAGTGGTGGAGGGCTGCTGGTGATGGTGGTGGAGGTAGTGGTGGAGGGCTGCTGGTGATGGTGGTGGAGGTAGTGGTGGAGGGCTGCTGGTGATGGTGGTGGAGGTAGTGGTGGAGGGCTGCTGGTGATGGTGGTGGAGGTAGTGGTGGAGGGCTGCTGGTGATGGTGGTGGAGGTAGTGGTGGAGGGCTGCTGGTGATGGTGGTGGAGGTAGTGGTGGAGGGCTGCTGGTGATGGTGGTGGAGGTAGTGGTAGAGGGCTGCTGGTGATGGTGGTGGAGGTAGTGGTGGAGGGCTGCTGGTGATGGTGGTGGAGGTAGTGGTGGAGGGCTGCTGGTGATGGTGGTGGAGGTAGTGGTGGAGGGCTGCTGGTGATGGTGGTGGAGTAGTGGTGGAGGGCTGCTGGTGATGGTGGTGGAGGTAGTGGTGGAGGGCTGCTGGTGATGGGGTGGAGGTAGTGGTGGAGGGCTGCTGGTGATGGTGGTGGAGGTAGTGGTAGAGGGCTGCTGGTGATGGTGGTGGAGGTAGTGGTGGAGGGCTGCTGGTGATGGTGGTGGGTAGTGGTGGAGGGCTGCTGGTGATGGTGGTGGAGGTAGTGGTAGAGGGCTGCTGGTGATGGTGGTGGAGGTAGTGGTGGAGGGCTGCTGGTGATGGTGGTGGAGGTAGTGGTGGAGGGCTGCTGGTGATGGTGGTGGAGGTAGTGGTGGAGGGCTGCTGGTGATGGTGGTGGAGGTAGTGGTGGAGGGCTGCTGGTGATGGTGGTGGAGGTAGTGGTGGAGGGCTGCTGGTGATGGTGGTGGAGGTAGTGGTGGAGGGCTGCTGGTGATGGTGGTGGAGGTAGTGGTGGAGGGCTGCTGGTGATGGTGGTGGAGGTAGTGGTGGAGGGCTGCTGGTGATGGTGGTGGAGGTAGTGGTGGAGGGCTGCTGGTGATGGTGGGAGGTAGTGGTGGAGGGCTGCTGGTGATGGTGGTGGAGGTAGTGGTGGAGGGCTGCTGGTGATGGTGGTGGAGGTAGTGGTAGAGGGCTACTGGTGATGGTGGTGGAGGTAGTGGTGGAGGGCTGCTGGTGATGGTGGTGGAGGTAGTGGTGGAGGGCTGCTGGTGATGGTGGTGGAGGTAGTGGTGGAGGCCTCATAATGAGGCAAGAGGAGTGGATCTGCAACACGTTGCACAGGAAACAGTGAGTTAGCATTAACGTGGTAAAGTCATGGTGAGGATCAGTCGTGTGTAGGTTGTCGCTGGGCTGAGCCCTGACCTTTACTCCTCATCATATACGCTAGAATGAAAATCAAAGTTAGTGAACTTTGCGAAAAAACGTAAAATTTTTACAAGTGCACCTAGATGAACGTTCAAATTGTTTTACAATTTTGCAAATGTAGTTCACTGCCAACAAAAGCTGAGTTCTAAATTTAGGAAAAATGTCTGAACTGATATCTTGTCCTATGTTTGTATCATCTGCGAATGTTGCTGTTTAATCCTGCATTGAAATAGTTTATATATTTTGTAAAAAACATAGAGCCGAGGACGAATCCCCGGGGCGCTCAATTTACTCTAGTCTCCCACACGGGCTTAATTCTCTGATTTATTTGAGAAAAAACAAGCCATAGTTCAACTTAGGATTTGCCTATAACATACGGGCCTATAACTTTTCAAAGTTCCTCGTGAGGCACAATACCGAAGGTTGTGAGCCCTTTTTTAATGCACGTTTTTCAAAGGAGTAAACAAGTAGCTCTTGTGATAATCAATCCAAATAATTTTCCTACGTTAGTCGTTAGTCGTTAGCTAATTCGACGATAGTTCGAAGCTACTGATCAATCTCTTCTTAAAAATCACCATCACATTTGCATCCCTCCTTGACTCCGGTACTCAATCCGACTCTAATGATTTACTATATATACAAGACCAAAAACTCTTAGTGAGTTTTTACAATCTTTAAGCACATTGGCAAATACCTCGTCTGACCCACTCCTGTCGTTGTGAAACAGGAGAAAATGAAGCAAATATTTGGCATCGTATTTTAGAATGGATTTATATTCTCTTAAGAGCAAATGGGGAAGAAGGACTACACCTCCTGCGACTTGAAACTCCCCTTTGAAGATATATTAACATGAAAACTAAAAATGCATTCAGAAAATGTGCATAAAGATTAAATTTAAATATTTACCGAAGTTGAAACATGAAGAAATGAAGCACAATCGTAGCTTCAAAATTAAGTTAAAAGCAGGACTGGTGATCGGTGGGAAACACATAACTAAGTCCCACTGTAGCAGCAAACTCTGCAAATTTCCGTGCACAGGCTACAAAATAACAAGTTTAGGAGTGAAAATAAATGGAGAGTGTGACTTGTGGTTTGTGAGAGTTCCTTCTCATGAGCCAAAAGGACTTTCTACACACCTTTTATGTTGTGTTGTGTGCACTCTGATCAACTCTCAGACTCACACTCCAGAGTGACGAGTACCTTAAATAACACTGTGGTTCATGATGAGTCCAGAAGCTACATAACGTATTCTATGCTTAAATAACAGAACATAGAGTGGTGTTTCCGCGTTGTATGTAACGGTGTTATTGGTGTTAATGGCTTCCACCTGTAGTCTAACGAATGATATATTGGCCGAGAAAGGGGCCACAGCGATCTTCATGGATTTTCCAGGGTCTGCCGGGGGGGGGGGGGGAGGGGTAGGTGAATATATATATTTATATATATGTTTCCATGAGCGACAATGTCGGAAAAATGAATTTGTTTGTAAAACTTAGAAAGGGTGAGCGGTGTTTTCGAGGTACGGTGTTCCATCAACACGAGTCCATCAAGTCCACAAGGTCAGTATACCAGGCTATATCAAGTCCACAAGGTCAGTATACCAGGCTATATCAAGTCCACAAGGTCAGTATACCTGGCTATATCAAGTCCACAAGGTCAGTATACCTGGCTATATCAAGTCCACAAGGTCAGTATACCAGGCTATATCAAGTCCACAAGGTCAGTATACCAGGCTATATCACGTCCACAAGGGATGTATACCAGGGATTCCATCAAGTCCACAAGGGCAATACACCAGCTACTCCATCAAGTCCATACGGACAGTATACCAGCGACTCAATCAAGTCCGCAAGAGCAGTATACTAGCGACCCCATCCAGTCCACCAGTTCAGCATAACGGACTCCATAAGCCCACCTAGAGGGATGGACTCCATAAAGCCACTAGGGGCGTCGTGTGTGCAGAAAGTCGAACGAGTTTGAAACACATTTATTTTGTAAAGGAAGAGAGAAGTGAGGTGGAAGCAACGGTAGGGTGTTTGAGAGGGATTTGTCAAGTGTCATTCAACGCTGAAGTGGTGTGGGCAGTGTGACGAATAGATTTTGATTGCACTGGTTTTAAACTAGTTGCGATGTCAGAGTAGTAGGAGGTTTTGGATGAGCAACTATGAAAGAGGCCCGGATGGGTTCACTGGTTTACATGTTACGAGAAATGTCGAGTGGGCTGAAGAGAAGGGAACTATCAGGAGAAAGCGCCAAGCCATTACGACTATACAGCACTGAGAAGGTATCAAGTTTAAGGGTTTGGGATGGGACGGGGGAAAGGAATGGTGCTCAACTACTTGGACGGTCGGGGATTGAACGACGACCTGCATGAAGCGAGACCGTCGCTCTACCGTCTATTCCAAGTGGTTGGGCAAAAGGAAAAGAAAAACAATTCAATATATATTACAACAACACGCAGTTTCCGGCGCTGCTCGGGTCAACATGAAATCTTTACATATATGCTTTTCCACATTTCCAGAATGTATATTGACTTCTCTTTGGGACCATATATGGTGTATATTGACCGATCTCCGGGTCCAAGGTGTGTATTGACCTCTCTCTGGACTCAAGATGCATGTACACTTTTTAATTGCCTCCGGTTTGAATCATCCCTGGACCCCAGACTCTTATCATCCCTGGACCCCAGACTCTTATCATCCCTGGACCCCAGACTCTTATCATCCCTGGACCCCAGACTCTTATCATCCCTGGACCCCAGACTCTTATCATACCTGGCCCCAGACTCTTATCATCCCTGGACCCCAGACTCTTATCATCCCTGGACCCCAGACTCTTATCATCCCTGGACCCCAGACTCTTATCATCCCTGGACCCCAGACTCTTATCATCCCTGGACCCCAGACTCTTATCATCCCTGGACCCCAGACTCTTATCATCCCTGGACCCCAGACTCTTATCATCCCTGGACCCCAGACTCTTATCATCCCTGGACTCCAGACACCTATCATCCTTGGACCCCAGACTCTATCATTCTTGGACCCCAGACACCTTATCATCCTTGGACCCCAGACTCAATCATCCTTGGACTCCAGACACCTATCATCCTTGGACCCAGACTCCTATCATTCTTGGACCCCAGACTCCTATCATTCTTGGACCCCAGACACTTATCATCCTTAGAGTAATACAACGACTCATTTCTCACAATTTTTATTATATTTACATTTGAAATTTTGCATCAGCCACCTCTATGTCTAACCTGTTCCACTATTCCGAAACAGAAACTAAAAAAATAAAAAAACCGCAACAAATGACTTGTCATAGGTAATTGAACACGTCAATCAAGCGGTGTAGGATAAAAAAGATGTATACAGCAGCTCTTTCATTATCCTGAAAATTGAAAAATTCAGTTGGGTAGAAAAAAATTGACCATCAGTGAATAAGAAATATTACAAATTCACAGATGTCGCAGTGATTTTTTTTTTGACTAGCGGTCATTGTACGGTGTGTAGATTGGGTATAGTTGTTTATGTGCAAATGCCCGGTGAAGTCTGATTAATAACTTTTGATCCCTCTGTAATCCTTCTTGCGCTACTGACGACACCTGAGCCTACCTCAGACTGCGAGACGAAAGACAAAATCACCAACTACGGATGTTACGGTCTTCTCAGACGAGGAAATCTTAGTAGGAACTCCGCCACCGCACCACAAATACGACACCTATTCGGTACAAGACCTCCTCATAGAGGTCACCTCACTAAACTCCGACGACAGCACGGCTCAGCCAAAGTAAGACCTAGAGGTCTACACTAACCCACAAGCTCCATAACTGATACAGCCAGCCTTCCGAGGCTGAAATCCACCATGAAGACCCCCATCCGTCCCCAGATCTCTAGTATCAGCTACTGATACAGATAATGACTGCGAAGAGCCTATAATGACTGTAATTGTGACTGGACAAGTATTCAAGTATTTATACGTAAGTTGTCAGTTAATTAACGTGTCAGTATTATCATACTAAACTGTCACCTTCAGTCCACGTAACTATCGCTGAAACTCCCGAGCCACGCGTTGAGTTGATCAATGTTGCAAGTCCCTTGGAACATTGCTTTATTAGAGGGAGCAGCAGAAGGGGCACCTGTGGAGGGGGGGCGTCGTGTAGTAGTAGGCATCCGAGGGAGAGTAGCAGCGAGGGACAAGACGAAGTGAGAGAAGAGGGGGGGGGATGGAATGGAGGCGGGGAGAGCTGGTGAAAAGAGAGGAAGGAGGGTGGAGAGGGTATGAGGGAGGGAAGAATGCTTGTGCTAAAAGCCATTGTGTGTCGGAGGTGGTGCCATCCATCACGTCTTGCAGCTAATACTTCATCCGCTGGCTGAAGGAGGAGCTGCGGTGCGCCCTTCACTCCGTCATATTTCTTGTGTTGCGACGAATGTTACCTTTTTTTCCTTGGAAGACTTCGTGTCAGGGGTTCCAGCTTCTTGCTTCACTGCTACGGGAAGCTAAAGGAAGAGGAAGGAGAGGAAAATGAGGACACTAAAGACAACAAGGAATAGGAGAGAAGGAGGGAAGAGAGGACAACAGATGTGTTCCCGCAGGAGTGTGGTAGTCACGTGTGGCACCAACCGCAGCCGTCACAGGCGTCTCTGTGGGTAGGAAATTCTGGCAGATGGAGGGCCGTCTTTTTTTTTTATTTGTTATTTTGTCATAATCCTTTCTGCTGGGTTGACATTCACCTCTCTGGCTGCCCGCTTCGAACGTTGGCTGCCCCAACACCTGAGGTATTCTCTTCCATTGAGGAAAGTTTTTTAACATTTTTATTTTACTTTCTACCACAGACGTGGTTATTCATTTACAATGGTAAACAGCATATATACTTTTTTCTTCTGTTTTCCTTGGACAGGGTTAGAGATCCATTTTCATAACGTGTAGTGGATTATTGAGCACTCAACAATAGAAGGTGATTGTAATGTTTTACAATGTTACCCAACATAAATACAGTCTCTTCTGTACTACATAGACAGGCTTAACACCAACAGATCACCTTTCTACTGTGTAGAGAAGGCACCATCAATGTATAGTGCACGGTCATCATCAATCAAATTGTCAAGCGCCAACTTAACGAATTTTCTCAATATTTCTTATGGTTTTCACTTGTGATAGAAGATGTAAAATTAACTCTTCAACGTTCATTGTATACTTTTATATAAAATGAACTTGATTTTCAAACGCTTATTGCTAAAGCACTCTTTAGCATCTTCGGAGGCAGAGGGGAAAGTAAATACAAATTTATATTCACTGTCTCTTTGCCTCCGAGGGTGATAAAGAGTACTTTAGTGAAACGTGCATTTATGCGACACGCGCCAGGTTCATTAATAATGGATTCGAGGGGCCACCGATTTTTTTTTTTCCAGCAGCTTTATTCTTGATTTATATAAACGACATCGATAAAGACTTAAACACTACAACACCTCAATCTGCCGAAGACACTAGAGAGGAAAGACACACAGACACCAGAGCCAGACAAGACTATACAACCGGAATTCAACGCTTTCGTACACTGATCTAATGAATAGAAGAGGAATTTTAATGCTGATAAATGTAAAGTAATACATATTGGAAACAAAATTTTAAAGGAAAGTAACTTATAGATAAACTTAGAGTTTGATGATATAAATGAATAAAGAGACCAAGGTGTGTACATTTGCCAGAAAGTACTGTAATAGAATATTGCATATGCAGGTAAATGAATAAACATAAATCTAAATACACATATAAAAATACATAAATATTTCTCGTGCTCGTCATCCATGAGAAAAGCTTTGGCTAAATTAGGTGATCAACCTTGAACAAGAAACGTATCCCAAAATTTTGAAATAAATCAAACGAAGCTTGTTTAAAAATAGCTAAATTGATTTAATCCTGCAACAAGAAGAATGTGAGGTGATATAATACAAGTGTTTTAAGATCATTAGATCTTTTTCATCACGCGAAACAATGACCTTAAAACTAATGACGAATGTTTTCAGTCAAACGAAGCAGATGAATCCCTTTGCTAATTGAAAAGAAAACGTTTGCTAGTTTACTAAATTATATATTTCGGTATAATTCCGTGCCTAATGCATTCCACCTGTTAACTACTCTGACACTGGAAAAGTTCTTTCTAACGTCCCTGTGGCTCATTTGGGTACTCAGTTTCCACTGTGTGTGTTTGTGTGTGTGTGTTTGTGTGTGTGCGTTTGTGTGTGTGTGTGTGTGTGTGTGTGTGTGTGTGTGTGTGTGTGTGTGTGTGTGTGTGTGTGTGTGTGTGTGTGTGTGTGTGTGTGTGTGTGTGAGTAGTCACTGGGTTACTATCGCCTTCCAATCCTTCCAATCCTACCAATATATCTGTATTTCTTTCTTCTACTCATCCCGACCTGATGCACAAAGAGCACAATATTAAACGCTTTGTATCCTTAAGCCTCGACGAAGAAGATGTGTTTTATTTACCAAAACATGAAACTACGCCACAGTCTAAATCATCTGTCAAAAGCAGGACTTTCAAAAGCTAATTTGTCTAAATTTTGACACAAAAATGCATTTCCTGGAGGTGAAATTAGAAACGTTTTATGCATAACGACAAAGGTAAAGGGAACTTCCAGGAGAAAGCGCCAAACCATTACGACTGTACAGCACATGGAAAGGATCCAGTTTTTGGATGGGACGGGAGGAAGGAATGGCGCTCAACCACTTGGACGGTTGATGGAATGAACGCTGACCTGCATAAAAACGACCAGCGCTTTACCTGTCCAACTCCAAGTGATTGGGATATATCATGACAAAATATCAAACGTCTTCAAAACACATTTATTATTAATAATTAACTCCTTTTTTAATTACATGAAGAACCAAATAAATAAAAAAATTTTTTTATTATAATATATTATGATAACTTTCCCAAAAGAACCAAACACATTATCTTGACTCGTTTATAAAGTTGTTCTGTACTATCTCGATTGTTATTTTCCATAAGCCTATGGAGAAAATTCGGGCATTAATTTCTGTACTTCTCAATATTTTCGGTACTAGAGATTCGATATATACTTATATTTTATTTATATTCTCAAGAAATTATGGGAAGATTTTGGTGTTAAATTTCCATTTTTCTACTTTGTACATATAATTAATAATATATGAGATAAAAGTTATAAAAAAAAATCAATAATTGGTTTTTAAATAAGTTTTTAAAAATTTATTCCAACTTAAAAGGGATCCTATGTTGTATGCAAATTAGATAAGAGGAGAACTCACACCGCGAGACCTTTGTTGGCGCAGGAAAGGACGTGATTTAAAACCTGTTTAATGGCTAGATTTGCATGTAGGTGTTGGGTAGTTAGGGGCGGGAGGGGTGCATATCCTTATCCCGCCAGTATCCATAGTATCCTCTCAACACCAACATCTCTGGTGTTCTCTCAACACCAATCGTTCTCAACACCTGGTGTCCACACCACCTCTTGGTTTTAACAACATCTCTGGTGTTCTCTCACACCAACATCTCTGGTGTTCTCTCACCAACATTCTCAACACCAACAATCTCTGGTGTTCTCTCAACACCAACATCTGGTTCACACAACATGGTGTTCTCTCAACACCAACATCCAAAAGATCTTCAAGTGCACCCTGATCTTTAACAAAACCTTAATTTAAATAATCCTCAGCAAACTTGCTGGGTAGAATCTTCGCCGCTAACGTCTTCAGCATCTCTGTGTAATCTTCAACAGTGTCAGCAGCAGCTGGTCCGTATTAAGAGATTTCCCCCAGGGAGAGGGACTTAAGTCTCTAGCGATGCTGGTGCCTGAAATATGACCATTGAAAATTTCAAAAATTGAAAACCAGTTCGCCTCGTAACAGGAGAAAAAATCATTAATGTAGTGACTTACAGCTTAGCCACTGTGGGACTGCCTAGATATAGAGTTGATTTCACTTCTGCAGGTTCGTCGTTCGATCCCCGACGGACATTGTTTGAGACCAGCAGTCTTCCGTCCATCTTCATACCTGTCGTCATATTCCTTCCAAGTGTTACATAATCAAACCTATATACGGACCTTCCTTAACCAACTAACCACCTTGTATTGATACAGTTGTTGTTATACGGTTAAACTGAATACAATTTTAATAACCCATATGCGTGGAGAGAAATTATAATACAACAGAACTGTTCCTCAAAGTCATCAATGTACCCTGGTCAGCAGCGTACCGTGATAACACCAGAGTACCGTGTTTACTACTGTACCGTGTCAAGTCCTCCTGAACGATGTACCCTATACTGTGCACCATGTCTTATATATCATTTCCTATGCGTACCGTATTGGTCAGTGTACCGTGCCTCGCTAGTGTACCAAATGCATCTTGGTATAGTGTACCGTGTATACCAGTATACAGTGAGAAACAAAGGAAGAGAAAGAAAATCGAAAACAGGAGGACGAGGAGAAAATACAGAAAGACTAGAGATGCAGCAGCGCAGGAATCTATTCTTTATAGATTTCTTTCTTTCCGTGGTGGTGGTGGATGGGAAACTGATCTTTAGAGAGGTTGATGACGAAGCAATTGCCCGGCTGATTGAGGAGGGCAAGAGGTAATACACTGGAGAGACGCGAAGGGTGAAGGAGGTAGTTTTTGGAGGAGGGAGGAGAAGTGAGGTTGGGGATGGGGGGTGGAGTTAGCCTATGACTTGTGTTGGAGGAGGGGAGTTAGTCATTAGTGTGTTGATGGAACTGAAGAAGAAGAAGGTCAAAGAAGGAAGGAGTAGATGGGGATACAGGAAATGGGCAGGAGGATGTTTAGGATGATGTAACGGGAAGCGAAGGCAGGAGAGTAGGCTTGGGGATGGGGTGACGACCACTAATGAAGGGAACGAGTTTCGCGTTGACTAAAGACAGCGACTTAGATGTGAGGAGAAAAGCGTGTCTTCTTAGTTGGGCGCAACTAGAGCCACGTGGCCTTGGACTGATGGCTAGAGGAGGAGCCAGAGAGAAGAGTCGGAGGGACAGGAAGAGGGCTGTTAGGGGAGGGACCAGGAGAGGAGTGAAAGAAGGGGGGGGTGGGGGGGGGGCAAGGAGAATGGAAGAGGGAAGTAAGTAGTGGTTACAAATGGTAATTTGTTAAAGCGGAGTAAGGAAGAGGGGAAAGAGTAGGGAAGTGAATAAGCGGAAAGAGAGGTCTTAGAAACGTGAGAGATAGAGAGAATGAGGGAGAGGAGAGTAGAGAATCAGGAAAGAAGAGGAGCAGAACGATGATTAACGATATTGGAAATAAGGAGTGGAGAGAAGAAAATAATGGAGGCGAATAGTCACTGTTATGTGAAGGACTTGACACCCACACGCGTCTTTTGGGTAATGCAAGCAAGAAAGATCAATATGATTTACCTCCAAGGAACAGCGGTTCAATCCCTGATTGTCCAAGTGGTTGGCACCATTCCTTCCCCCGTTCCCATCCGAAATCCGTAATCCTGACTACCTTTCCCAAGTGCTATATAGCCTGCAACGGGCTTGGCGCTTTCCTTATCATAGATCCATCCCTTCTAATTAAAGCAATAATAACTGTCCTCCGACTTCTCTCATAATCTCTTCATCCTTTCTGTATCTCCTTTCACCATCCCATCTATCTCCCTCTACCACCATCTCCCATTTCCCCTATTCCCCTACCATCTAACCATCTCCTCTACCTCTCCTACCACTATTCCCTCTATACCACTATCTCCCTCTACACTATCTCCCTACCACTATCTCCCTCTACCACTATCTCCCTCTACCACTAATCTCCCTCTACCTCCATCAGTCACATTGATACTTGAAAATATGATCCCTAACCAACACAAATTTTCCAACACATGGGTCCATGTGGCTCGCTGTAAGTTTTTTTATTTTTTTGCAAGGCCATTACTTGACACTAACACTTCTGGCCATCATATTTGCAAACGTAATTATAAAAAAAAATATATATAAATCTCGGAGTGCCATAGTAGTTTGCATTCATAATTAGTCATTATAAATGCATATTGCAAAATTTACAACAGTCTGGCCAAATGACATTATTGGGATAATGATCTCAATGTGGTGGTATGTGTGGTAGGGTTATGTGGTGGTATGTGGTGGTAGTGGTGGTATGCGAGGAATACGACATTTTTAGGTGATCAGATGATGCACAAGAACTTGCAACATAATGAAGAACCCCCCGTTGTAGTAACTTTTAATTCAATCAGAAAATAGTAATAAGACAGAGAGAGAGAGACGAAGAAAGATTAAATAGAGATATAAATGGGGATGAGCTTGCAACTAAATCCTGACCCATGCTCCAACCACATGACCCCAACTGAGCTCCACCCACACCCCACTACTCAACCCCCCGACAGCGTTCACCCCCCCGACCCCATGCGATCACCAACCTGCCATCTGAGCTTCCAACCCCCACCCCTGACCCACACTGACTCCACACACCACCTACATGTGACTAACCACCCTGACCCGCTGCTCCACACCCTCCACAAGCCAACCCCCTGACCCACATGCTGAGCTCCAACCCCCCACCACCCATGCTAGCCCAACCACATGCCCACTGTGAGCTTCCACCCCCACACACCATGTAGCTCCACCCCCACCTGACCCATATGAGCTCCAACCCCCCGCCCACAAGCTCTCACCCACTGCCCCAGCGACCCAACACTGACCGTGCTCAACCAATGACATGCTGACTCCACCCCCCATGCCAATGCGAGTTCAACCCCCACCCGACTCAGCTTCACCCGACCAATGTGACTTCCACACCCTGACCACATATGAGCCACCCACACTGACCACCAGAGTCACCCCCACATGACACGACTCAACCACACCCTGACACATGTGACTCCCCCACTCCGGCCCAGTGAGTAACCCCCCCCTCCCCAGCTCCGCGTTAGCCTTCATTCCTGAACAAAAGAAAGACGCGCACCATACACGTCCACAGAGACCATTCTGTCTGGCTCTTACTACCCCCCCCCTCTGCACCACTCTCTCCTCTTCATTGCCTCCAGACAGAAATAAGCAGTGCAAATAAGGCAACAAATAAAAGAATGCAGCGCGAGAGAGAGATGAATAAAGCGGAGTGTCTCATGCGAGAAATAAAGTGGTGTATTCTGCGGACGAAATAAAACAGGGATTACGGGATGAAATAAGAAGAGCAGATAGATAATAAATTAATGTGGTCTACAGGAGATAATAAAATAAAGTTGTTATTTTAAAGTAATAGAAATTAGTGCATGTACTTCTTTCCAACTCTCCCCCTTTGCATTGTCCAGTAACCCCTCCCTCCCTCCCTCTCTCCTTCTACACTCCCATTTCTTCATCCCTCTCCTCCTCCACTACCCTTTCTTCTCTTCCACTACCCTCTTCTCCTCCACTTCCCCCCTTCGCCCTCTCTTCTCCTCCTCTCCTCCCTCCCTCTCCTCTCCTCTCTCTGCTCTACTCCCAATCCTTCCCCCCTCTTGCTTCTCTCCCCCCCCACATCCCCCTGCTCCTCCCTCTCTTCACTCACCCTCGGGAATTCAGTTCTTTTGCAGGTTTTCCAGCAATTTTTGAGCTGCTGTTTTCCTTTTAACCCGCCGGGTGAAGGCCACTGTCGACACCTGATTTGATTACGCAGTTCCCTGACCACTGTTATTAAACCTCGGGGGGGGGGGTGGGGGTGTTGAAGGGGGGGGGGGGCCGGAGTTTGGGGGGGGGGGGATATACACCTCATCCTTAGGTTAGGTTATCTTGAGATCATTTCGGGGCTTAGCGTCCGCCTGAGGCCCGGTCCTCGACCAGGCCTCCATTTTGTTAACATCCCCAGGAAGCAGCTGTCCTAACTCCCAGATACCTATTTACTGCTAGGGGTACAGGTGCATCAGACCCTGTTGTTTCCGCCTCCACCGCGGATCGAACCCGGGACCTCAGGACTACGAATACCAAGCGTTGTCCACTCAGCTGGTCAGTTTCCTAGGCTAGGTTAGATTATATAACCTGCCTCAGCGCGAGGATTCAGTAAGCATCCAACGGTGAATTTACCGCTAATATAACAATCAGTTAGGTCACATCAGGGGAGCTTGAGAGCAGCCCAAAAAAACACAATCGTGACACTGACAACGACACACAGACAGAGGACTCAACAGTGATACAGAACAAAATACAATTCGTGGGTGGGGGATTCGTAGTTCCGAGTTTAATAAGGGATCAAGATGGAAATTCAATAACTCTAATTCACCGGAGGAACTCAATTAGAGGGAAGACGAGCTCCGAGGGCAAGGATACGAGGAAAAAATATGAAAGGTATATTTACAGGCAGTAGAGGAGAGGGGAGCAGCTCTCTGGGGCGTCACTGTGCCATCACCTCCCTTTGGTGATCCTGCTGGTGAGTGGGACTGTGCTGGTGAGTGGACGGTGCTGGTGAGTGGGGACTGTGCGGGGAGTGGGGGCTGTGCTGGGAGTGGGACTGTGCTGGTGAGTGGGGACTGTGCGTGTGAGTGGGGACTGTGCTGTGTGAGTGGACTGTGCTGGTGAGTGGGGGACTGTGCTGGTGAGTGGTGCTGTGCTGTGAGTGGGACTGTGCTGGTGAGTGGGGACTGTGCTGGTGAGTGGGACGGTGCTGGTGAGTGGGGGACTGTGCTGTGGTGAGTGGGACTGTGCTGGTGGAGTGGACTGTGCTGGTGAGTGGGGACTGTGCTGGTGAGTGGTGACTGTGCTGGTTGAGTGGACTGTGCTGGTGAGTGGACTGTGCTGGTGAGTGGGACTGTACTGGTGAGTGGGACTGTGCGGGTGAGTGGGACTGTGCTGGTGAGTGGGACTGTACTGGTGAGTGGGGACTGTGCTGATGATTAGGGACTGTGCTGATGAGTGGTGACTTGTGCTGATGGTGGGGACTGTGCTGATGAGTGGGGACTGTGCTGATAGTGGGGACTGTGCTGATGAGTAGGGACTGGGCTGATGAGTGGGGTCTGTGCTGGTGAGTGGGACTGTGCTGTGGTGGGGGACTGGTTGGTGAGTGGTGGACTGTGTTGGTGAGTGGGGACTGTGCTGGTGAGTGGGGACTGTGCTGGTGAGTGGGACGGTGCTGGTGAGTGGGGACTGTGTGTGGTGAGTGAGGACTGTGCTGGTGAGTGGGACGGTGCTGGTGAGTGGGGACTGTTGTGTGGTGGAGTGAGGACTGTGGGCAGGTGGAGTGTGGCGTGGGGAACTGTGTGGGTGAGTGGGACTGTGCGGGTGAGTGGGGGACTGTGTTGGTGAGTGGGACTGTGTTGGTGAGTGGGGACTGTTTGGTGAGTGAGGACTGTGCTGGTGAGTGGGACTGTACTGGTGAGTGGGACTGTACTGGTGAGTGGGACTGTACTGGTGACGTGGGACTGTACTGGTGAGTGGACTGTACTGGTGGAGTGGGGACTGTACTGGTGAGTGGGACTGTACTGGTGAGTGGACTGTACTGGTGAGTGGACTGTACTGGTGAGTGGACTGTATGGTGAGTGGGACTGTACTGGTGAGTGGGACTGTACTGGTGAGTGGTGACTGTACTGGTGAGCTTGGAGTGGACTGTGCTGGTGAGTGGGGACTGTGCTGAGAGTATGGGACTGTGCTGGTGAGTGGGGGACTGTGCTGGTGAGGTTGGGTGACTGTACTGGTGAGTGGTACTGTGCTGGTGAGTGGTGGACTGTGCTGGTGAGTGGGCACTGTACTGGTGAGTGTGGACTGTGCTGGTGAGATGGGGACTGTGCTTGTGAGTGGGGACTGTACTGGGGTGTGACTGTGTGGTGAGTGGGGACTGTACTGGTGAGTGGGGACTTGTTGCCTGGTGAGTGTGACTGTGCTGGGTGAGTGGGGACGGTACTGGTGAGTGGGACTGTGGCTGGTGAGTGGGGACTGTGCTGGATGAGTGGGGACTGTGCTGATGAGGTGGGGACTGTGCTGGATGAGTGGGGACTGTTGCTTGATGAGTGGGGACTGTGCTGATGAGATGGGGGACTGTGCTGGTTGGGGGGACAGTAGCGTGGTGAGTGGGGACTGTGCTGGTGAGTGGGGGACTGTGCTGGTGAGTGGGACGGTGCTGGTGGAGTGGGGGGACTGTGTTGGTGAGTGGGGACTGTGCTGGTGAGTGGGTCACCAGCTGGTTCTCTTGGGTCGATGAGTATGGAGAAAAAATTATTGTATTGCAAGTGCTGCTATTATGGTATATGAGAAGCAAGGGGTGATAATAAACGGTATATATAAAATATTATGGCATTGGGGAGGATTGAACTCGTGTCTCTAAACTCACCATAAACAGCGCATTGGTGGGTCCATTGTCTTAATATTGTCTCGTGGAGACATCACGTTATGGTGACTGCGTTGTAAAACTTTAATTAGTGACTGCCTTTTGTGCCTAGCAGGCAAAATAAGGGTGGGTGGAGAGGGGGGTGTAATGAGAGAGCAGAAGGGGAGGGCTCTTCTTATACAACGCTGACCTTGTGATCACACAGACTTCTGCGTCCATCTGTAATTTTTCCTGGTGAACAGAACTACAAATTGGAACGAGATATTTGTGCACACGACTGACTTGGTGATCACTTGCGATCTGGACCTGGGTAAACCTGTTTAGTTTTATTCATGTACATTAATTTATTATTTACTCACTGTTTTTTTTCATTACAGCACGAGGCATTGCAGTAAGTCTATTCACCCATACGAGGCAACTCCCTTTTATATGTACTTAGAATTAATTCTATATATCTTGTCCAACCTAAGCTTAAAACAATCCATCGATCCCATGTTTATTATGTTACACAGTAATATGTTCCATAAATCAACAACCATGGTTCCAGACCCGGATATAGATTATATATAATATAATATATATATATATATATATATATATATATATATATATATATATATATATATATATATATATATATATGTCGTACCTAGTAGCCAGAACGCAATTCTCAGCCTACTAGCAAGGCCCGATTTGCCTAATAAGCCAAGTTTTCATTGAAGAATATATTATTCACATAATTTTTTTCTTATGAAATGATAAAGCTACCCATTTCATTATGTATGAGGTCAATTTTTTTTTATTGGAGTTAAAATTAACGTAGATATAGGACCGAACCGTAACCAACCCTACCTAACCTAACCTAATCTATCTTTAGTAGGTTAGGTTGGTTAGGTAGCCGAAACAGTTAAGTTAGGTTAGGTTAGGTCAAGTAGGTTAGGTAGTCGAAAAATTAAATTAATTCATGAAAACTTGGCTTATTAGGCCTTTGATACTCTTTACAGATCAACGAAGTCCTTCGGCGACCTTAGGCTAAACGCACTCGGTACGTAGGGTACCAACAGCGAGTTGAGTCGCTTAGCCAGCTTGTACATAGGTTTTGACATCGGGCTGATGATTGGCCTCAGGTGGTTCCCGAGATTGTGATTTTGACGTTTCCATATGAATAGCCGGGTTTGTATTCTCCAGTGATTTTTTATTGGTGAAGTCTGGACTTTTTCGCGTTGACAGTTTTCATCAGTTTGTTTACTTTCGTTTTAAATTCCGCTGTTGTATCCATCGTGACCCTCAGGAATTTTGTTTGTTCGGAGAGGATAAGGTTCATTTTTGCAATGAACTCATCTCTTTTTTAGGATGGGTCAGTATAGTGCTCCTGTATCTCCCTCGGGTCTTCCCTCCATGCCGCGATCAGCTCAACTTGCAGAGTGACTTATTTAGTGGTACCTTCCTTGGCTCTCAAGCTCGAATATATCATCTAGTAAGATTTCCATCTCTACTTTCTACTTTTTCTATCCCTGTTAAATATATATTTGTTCAAGAAGTTGTAATGGGGAGTCTTGTTCATTGTCATTGAGTTCATTGTCTTGACGATATTATTTTTGTTCATTATTTGTCCATGTTCATTTTCCCTTAAATTGTTGTTGTTTGCCTTTCCTTACGCAGTTTTCTTCATCTCTCCTTTATCTGCTTTGTTCATCTTTCCTTAAACTTTTTTGTTCACCTTTTCTCAAACTGTTTCAATCACCTTCGCTTCATGCACTGTCACGCTTCCCTAAGGATGAGAGTCACACGCATGCAAGGCCCAGCCTTCTCCTAGCAGTGATTAAAGAAGCCGGAATGCAAATACATAACATGGATAAACTTAAGAAATGCAGCGGGGGTTATTACGTCCGTGAGGGGGCAAATCCTTTTTATGTCGCCCTCAAAGAGTATTATATCCACCCTCCACTATTTTATCCCCATCCAAAACTATTTATATCCCCCGAAAACAATTATATGTCCCAAAACCTATTATTATGTCCCCAAACCTATTTATATCCCCCATTCCTCCTCCTAGTCACCGTCCGTTACGCTGATGCATCCCCACAGCTCCCCCTCCCTCCAAACTGCACCTAATCAATAAAAAAGCAATACACATCTTTGTTATACGTGTTCATTATAAGGAAGTGTAACGACATGGATTATGCACATGTATGGCGTATTCACATGGGATACGTATCAGATGGCGACGAAGACTGGCCGCGAAAATAATAAAGTCTTGGATCGCAAAACTAAATGACAACAATATTGACCCTTGTTCAATGTATACGATATTAGGCTTCATGTCAAGACAATAAACAAATAGGTTTGTTGTTGTTACACAAATCTTACAGTTTTAAACTGCTCTGTTGTCCTGCTTTACGAAAAGTTTACACAGAAGTGCAGTGATACAGTGTTAAGTTTCTCATTACTCGGATAGTTTAATTACTTTGACTAACAAAAAATGGGAAGAAGAATTTGCAAGTTAGATGAGTCGTAATCATGAAAGTAAATTTTGCCAAAATTGTTTGTCATTGCTTTCAGGGGCTTTGTTTTTATTACACTTCATTGTTTTTGTTTTATTACACCTCTTTTTTGTATTTGTTACACTTCATTTTGTTTGTTTGTTACACTTTGTGGGGAATTGATCGTGGGACATCTATTGATCTGTAGATGTATATTTATTTCATTTTATTTATTTATGTAGTAATTTATATTTTACGTTAATTTATATTGTTTCGATAGCAAACTGTTTGATGTTTACAGAGCACGTTATGATTTAATTTTTTTACAAATCGCTTTCCTTACACATTCTGGAGGGGTTGTATGGTTTATTTATATAGTTTATCAATATAAATTATTGGTTAGTAGACATTCACTACGGTATGAGATAAGACTATATTTGCCTTAACAATGGGTGTGGCCTTAATCTGTATATTAATGGGCCTGGTTCACTAGTTAAGAACAAGGACGATGACACCAACACATGTTACTGGGGTACTAGGGTAACTAGGATGGTTAATCCTTCCTCTTCTGTTACCCATGTCAAAGGGCATTGACAATAATACCAAGGGAAATCAAATATGACTAGCGTATATCACAGGAATATTGTAATTATTTAAATAAAGAGATAAGAATATTGCTCATCATGTTGTTTGTTCTCGCTATGCAGTCTGACGTTTTACTCTATAACTACCTGCAACATTTCTGATCAGGAATGAAACAGCTAATAAACGAGTTTTCGGAAAGAACACCTCCCTCGTTATAAATGATGCGTGTTGATTAAAGGAAGCACTTTACTCCCATAACACAGTTGTCCAAGGGAGAATTATTGGAGCTCGATTGTGCCCCTACAGCGAGAATGGTATGAAATTAATGGCGACTGATTTTGAGCCCTCCTCCTCCTACTGGACGTCTTGGTGGTTGTGTCCAGATGTCAAGAAGTAGTTAGAGGGCCATCATTTACTCTACTTTGGAAGTGATAATTAAGTTGATTCACAGGGAAATAATGTTTGTAAGATGTTACAGTACCAAAGACTGCTGTATAATATTCGTATAAGGG
>WNGS01167840.1:26473460-26490663 GCA_020271785.1 Procambarus virginalis | reverse complement strand
TTACGTTTGCCTGAAAAAGTCACACATTCTCCTGAAAGTTGACGTCATGTCCCCTTTTAATGTGCGTCGGGGCTCTGTTTTACTATTCGGCTTAATTCGCAGGGGGGAGGTCGAAGCCAATTTTCCGGTCAGTGTGTCACTTCCCCTGCGTGTCAGCCCTCCACTTTGTATCTTCCTGCCTTTCATTTTACATTTTTTATATATATATAGTATATATATGATATATATATATATATATATATATATATATATATATACAATATAATTATATATATATATCTATTATAGATATATATATATAGAATATATATATATATATATATATATAGTATATATATATATATTTGATGATCGATGTTCCCTTCGGGAATCTTAATTTTAAGATAAATAGGAAAACCAAGGAAATACTGAACATCTTGTTTCAGATTCTTTACGTTAAAATTCATAACGTTTCGAATACTTTCTTGTATTCATCATTCAGATCTAAAAGAAAAAATAGAAATCCCAATCAAATAACTTGGTAAAAAAAGAACTCATACTGAATATAAATGACTATCAAAGAAAGGTGAGATTATTAAAAAACAAAACACTTAAGCTTACTTAAAAGTGATCAATAAAAATAAAACTTATTAACTGTCACATAGATAGAAGCTAATTCAAAAACATTAAATTACAACAGGAATTTTATGACTACTACAAAAAACCATACTATTAAACTTACGTGAAGTGATCAACTGGAGTGAGACTTGATAGTTACCCAATAGCTACTAAACACTATAACAAATATTCATATCCTGACTACAAATCTACAAAAAATGTATATAAAATACAAACAGGAATAAGCGACAATTATTAAATACTACTCAAAATCGTATAAAAACTCAAATATTAAATACAACTAATGACAAAAAAATGTATTATGTATCCTAAATAAAAGATTATAACAATGTACAATGTCAAGATTTTAAATAGAAGTAAGAAAAGCCAAAAAACATGGTAGACTAAAACAAATTCATAATAAAATATTAAGCTACCAGTGTGAACTATAAAGCAAATTACAGGGCCTACTGTGCACTACACAGTGTACAATTGAACAACCGAAACGTTGCTATTTAACAAAGGCCGCAGCTCCTTTATATATATAAGGATTCCATTACTCTCAAATCTGACTGGCCATTTATACAAGTGTCCAAAATTTTTAAAATCAGATTCCAGCAGAGAATGATTAAACTCATAACAGTGGTTTCTAATCTCCGAAAATGCTTGTTTAGACAATGGTAATCCAGTCCTAAAGAAACTCCCCGGTGCTCAAGTATCCTAATCTTAAAGTTCCGACTGGAACTCCCGATATATCCAACATTACAGCTGGAACAATTATACATATATACGATATTAGAGCAGAGGGGAGTAGGCACTTTATCTTTAAATTAAAAATAAGAGCCTATGGTATTAGTGTTGACAAAAATAAATCTAAAGACTACTTGAGGATAACAATGCTGCAACGTTTTCCTCAAACGACTCCTTACAGAAAAACTATCAGTGACATAAAATGGTAATTCTAATATATTTGATATCCCTTTCTACTGTAATATCCTACACGATGGGTGAAGACTTCTGTATTTAAGAAATTCCTATAAAGGTACTAAATCATATGTAAAAGGATAACCATTGTTTGAAAAAAAATTCACGAAGAAACTTGATTTCTTGATCAAAGTTATTCCAATTTGAACATAAAACATAGGCCCTATTCAGTAGAGTCTTAATTGCATTTTTCCTTAAAGATATCAGGAACAAAAGAAAGAATTAAAATTTAAACCTAAACCCCGCGTAAAAGTGGTTTTCTAAAAACATTAGTGTTGGAACCCATTAAGGGTTGTCCACTTTTGACAGCAAGAAACGATAATGAATTAACCACTTCACGCTCCGCAGTGCAACGTATATTACTATGTTGTGCATTAAGATAGTCTCTAAATTTCTCAATATGACATTGGTCCCTAAATCACAAAAAAGTGTCATCTACATAACTCCTGTACAAGACTGGTTTAAAGGCCAAAAGACATTTTTCAAGCCAATTTGTTTCATGAAAACTCAAAAACTCATTGGCAAGTGCAGGACCTAAGGGAGACCCAATTGCTACTCCATCGATTTGTCTATAGTATAATAGTTATTATTAAACATAAAGACAAAATCTTTAACCGCTAATTCTAACAACCGTGCTATGACATTTACTACAAAACCAGACACTAAATTAGTGTCAGCATATAGCTGATTTATACAAATATCAATGGTTTCCAACAGAGAAATATTAGTAAAAAGTGATTAAACATCGAAACTGGCCATTATAGTTGGAACTCAAATTTAAAGAAGAGAAGTTCCTTTACAAAATCTGAGAATTTCTCATAGTAAATTCATTTTGCGTTAATGGTTCTAATAATTGAACCAGAAACTTTGCCAGTCTATAATTAAAAGTGCCAATCGCTGATAAAATAGGACGAATCGGTATACCCCTTTTAGAGCTTTAGGTGTAACCCAGATAGATGCCTGGGCTTTAGAGCCAGTTGCAAATGGGGTCAAGTTCGAATAGGTGATCCCCCAGCAGGGTGGCAGCAGAAGAGGGGGGTCCTGTTCTCCGGCTGAGGGGCTAAGGTCGTCTATTGGGCTTACTATATATAAACGAGTGTCCTTTCAGACCTCTTATAAAGAGTAGTATATCAGACCTATAATATAGATATAGATATATATATATAATATATATATATATATATATTACTATCCTATATACTAATAATATATATATATATAATCTATAGTATATATATTATAATAATAACTCACTCACCACAGAAGTGACCCTCGAACCCATACTACTCCCCAGGAGCCAACGCAACCGGGTATGTAACAGGGACGCCGTATCCGAAGTCCGCTCTGACGAGATCCACCGACCCGGACAAAAGGAAGTGATAGCCTGAGCGTTATGATCCGCTCCCCCGCCGGCACTTGGATGGTGAGCTTGGGCGAGTAGCATTTTATCAAATCACCCCTCTTTTTGGGGGGCAACATGTGCGGAACACACAGGAGTGGCGTACACAGCCTGAATGGTGCCGACCCGAGGAGCTATAGTGCTAATGAAACACTCACACCACCTATACTCGGGGGACCGGATTCCAGGCTTAGTGTTCGCATTGGGATTTGTGCTCCTCAATTTTTGGCCCCAAAAAATGAGGTGATTTGATAAAATGCTATCCCCAGAGTAACCATCCAAGTGCCGGGCGGGGAAAGTGGTTCATATAGCTCAGGCGTTCACTTCCTTACTGTCCGGTCGTGAGGGTCAAACGGATTAAGGCGTCCGCCTGTACCCCATACCAGTGCGGGCGTTGTGTTCTCTGGGAGTATGGGTTCGAGTCACTTCCTGTGGTGTGAGGAGCTGCGTTTCATTAATATATCATAGATATCTATATATATGCTCTACTCTCGTCCTCTCGCTCTCTTACTACTAGTCCGCTCCTCTAGCTCCATCTAGGCCGGTACTCTCAGTCTCTCTCCTCCTCTTACTCCTCTATCCCCCAGAACCAGGTGGTAATACTGCCGTGAGGGAGAGGAAAGCTTGCACAGTTTAAATTTCTACGAGGAATGGCCAAAGCCAGTAGGAGGGATGTAGTGAGTGGTCAGGAGAGAACGGGCAGGCTGGTGTACTCTTTGATGTGATGAAGTTGGTGAGGGTGAGGGTTGGAAGGTTCTACCGTTTACGAGTTACTGAGAACGCCAGGTCAGTTGGCGGGGTCAGGGATGGTCGGGTGGCTTTAAATCTCCGATAAAAAGCTTACAATGGAATCCAGAGGAGGCCATAAGGTTCTATGCAGTTTCTGCTTCCTATGAGTGTACGTGTGTGATTGACCTAATAGACATCAGAGACGGAAAATGAATATTCCATATGGCTGCATGACCACTTTATTAATTGTATATCAAAATGGTATCAAGATTAACATAACGACTGTAAAGCCTTCTCCAGAGATCCTCGTTGATACAATTACTACTACTACGACACCAGGTGTGTTGGGGAACACGTCGTAAGCCTAGGAAATGGGCAACACCTACACCACCCAAGTGGGTTTCGACCCCGTATTTGTTAAAGAACATGAACGAGTAAAGCAACTTGGAGATACGTACAAACGAACCAAAGCACAGGGTGACTTACATGCATTTCTTGTTGCAAATAGAGATGAGAGACATGAGCAACGTTATACGTAATAAACATTGGGAAGAGTTCCTACAAAGTATAAATGAGCAAACAACACTTGTTGAAGTTTGGGAAAAGATACGGAAAATCTCTAGAAGCAACCCAACCAAACCACTGCACCACAGCCCACTAGAACAAGCAAACATTCTCCTTGATCAGTGGGCACTAACATCAAGCTACGACTCACTTCCAATTAACATACAGCATAAACTTAATGACACACGCCCCAACAGACAACGAACCATCAATCTTGCCTGTACAGCTATCGACGTGTCGGACCTTAATGATGTAACTGAATGGGAATTAAATCATGCACTAAAGATGGGAAATCAACTGCTCCTGGAGAGGACGGTATTACTTACAGTCTACTGAGATTAGTCTCACAAGTACCAGGTAATCCACTGTTAGTGCTGTACAGAATGAGTTTACGTGAAGGAGTATTACCTGATGCTTGGACAAAGAGTGTCATTGTTCCCATCCCCAAACCACACTCAGATAATTATAGACCCATATCTCTAACATCGTGTGTCTGTAAAGTGCTTGAACGTATTGTTCTTAACAGACTCATGTATCGTATACAGGGGCACCTGTCACCTCAACTGTTTGGATTTATGCCTGGGCTCAGTACACAACACTGTTTTGCTGAATACTTCGCACATATTGAAGCTTCCCCTCAAACAGTCTTCATCGACCTAGCAGCAGCTTTTGATACAGCAAACAGAGAAATCATACTGGAACAGCTTGCCGAGCTGGGAATACAAGGAAAATTACTGAAATGGATAAAGGGCTATTTGTCTAATCGAACAGCATATGTTTTGTTTAATGGTGTTAAAAGCACAGAGAGCAAACACTTTGAACTGGGAACTCCACAAGGAGGGGTCCTCAGCCCTTGTTGTTCAACGTTCTGATGCATAAACTTATTAAAGATCTTCCAACTAATAATGAAGACACTGTCATTTGTTATGCTGATGATATATGTTTACAGGCTGCCTCCGAGCCTAGAATGCAAGTTCTGCTCGATGCTTTTGCTACTAGAGCTGAGGAATGTGGCCTCCTTATCTCTGTACAGAAAACTCGTGCCCTCATTCCATGTGGTATTCCACCACCCAATTATCATATAGATGGCGAGCACTTGAGAACTGCGAGTCTTACAGATACCTTGGTGTCCCTATTAACGACCCTGGGTACCTTTCTTCTCTCAAGAGGAGACTGTGGGAGAGATTAAAGCCCTTGCGGGTCCTTGTTGGTGTCAATCATGGAATTAACGTGAGACTTGCTAGAATGTTTTATGTATCATTTATACGCTCTGTGATTGACTACAATGCTCTACATCTCACACTGTATACTGACAAAGAGCTGAAATCTCTTGAAACCTTGCAAAACGAAGCTATGCGTCTCATCCTTGGGGCTCCAAAGTCCACGAGAATAGTTAATATGAGAGCAGAGTTAAAATTACCTACCATAAGTGAGAGAATTTTGTCTATTAGCACAGTTTTCGGCGTGAAGGCATTGAGTAGATCTAGGCAACACATGAAGTTTCAAGCTAAACTTTCTAATATGCTGCACTCACCTGAGGTCTATAGAAGAAGAACGAAATCTGATTATGTATATTGGTTCTATAAGGTAGCCAACTCCATCAAAATATTAAATATGTACCCAACTCAACTAATGATTAATCAACCAATTACTCCATGGGATAACTGGGATTTATCAGTTGATTTTGTAAATGCGCCCAAGAAAGATAGTGTGCACTCTACATTATTAAAACAGTTAACACTGAAAAGCATCACTGAAAGTACTCAGAGTTGGGTAACGATGTGTATCAGTGCTATACCGACGGCTCTGTAGAAGAAGGTGGACGATGTACCGGATGTGCATGTAATATATTTGAACAATCTACTCTCGTACATACAGCAATGAAGCGCGTCAATGACTGGGCAAGTACAACTCAAACCGAACTTGCAGGCATATACCTTGCCACTGAATTTTTAAAAGACAAAGGCAGTGGACTTATATACTGTGACTCGCAGAGTGCACTCCTGGCATTGAACGCACATATTAGTGACACCCAGAAAATAGTCAGTGATATTCGAATGAATGTTTTAGCTGCTAAAGAAAACAGATTTGAAATTAAATTCCTATGGATACCATCACATGTTGGCATCTCAAGGCATGACACTGTTGATATGCTTGCAAAGACAGCCTGTAGAAAACCAGTGGTAGAAATTGATATGGGTATTTCATTAGCAGTGACAAAGAGAATACTTAAACAAATATCTAATGAAGATCTCACCGACCTAACAAATTCACAAAGACCTGAAAGCTGTAGCATTAAATATTATGATAGATATCGTGAGGAAACATTCACATATGGGACTAATAGAACAAGAACCCGGCAATGTGATGTTATAGTGGCCAGAATACGCCTGGGATATAGACGTATCTGGCAGCTTTCTCAAAACCCAAATGTCGAGTACACAATGTGTCAACTTTGTGAAAGAGAAAACATGCACTCTCTTGAACATTATATTGTAGAATGTCCCATACTGGCTGACTTTCGCCCCCCTGGGCTAAGGTATGCTGAACTTTGTAATTACTATATGAGTACTGGAACACTTGATGATATATTGGACTTGTACCCAAGATTGACCATGTAATAGATTAATTATACAATGTATGTGATGTAACTATATAACCTGAGCTTGTAAAAGCACCTTAATCGCCTTCAGTGATTAAGTGCTTAATTGCACACTAGTTTCTTTATCAGCTATCTCACCCTGTCAGAGTAAATGAGATAAATGTCTGTGAATGCATGTGTGTATATATGTATATGTGTGTGTATGTGTATGTATGGGTATAAAGTATATATGGAAGCTGATCAGAATTACATTTCACCTTTGTAAATGTACATTAATGACACTGTGTAGATGACACATCGAACACTTTATGTAAGGCATACATAAATCTGTGTATCTATGTATTTACGTATATAGGTTAGCTTAGCATTTTTAAAAGCACAGACTCACCTTCAGTGGTTGATTGTTCAATAAACCCTTGAACTATATGTTTAACCCTGTCTATGGAGGACAGAAGAAAATGTATATATGCTAGTTAGCATTGTTAATGTGTGGCCACGTCTGTGGTAGAAAACAATAAAAAAAAAAAAAAAAAAAAAAAAAAAAATTCCTAGTAATCGTTGTGGATTATGAAGTTATGCTGTCGGTCCGACTTTAAAAGTATGCAGCCACGTCGGATATAACCGGAGGAGGCAACATGGGAGCCTGTCAGTCTGGTTGGTGCCGATGCGGGATCTGGAGTGGAAGATGGCGCCCGGGCGGTCGCATGAGTGGTAGAAGAGCCGGTGACATCAAGTGAAACATTGGTGTCACTACGGGCTCAACATAGCCCTTGCTACTTGGAACTTTTTGTTCCGGGTGGCGAATCTTAAACAACAACAAGCATTGGAGTCGGTCGAGTCATAGTGATCCTTGGTTTCGTCTTCGGAGAAGAATGATCTTCTAAATCGTGTATATATATATACACGATTTATTTTCATTTTGATTTATTTATTTTGTATGATATTGTGTTGGAACTGAGCTATATTGTTTACCATACCATTCATTTCGTAGGTATAAGTATAGGTGCCGCTCCTGTAACAGATAAAAACATTATTATTTTAAGAAAAAACTCCATCTGTTGCACGTAAGAACAGCTCATGCTATACTAAATATGTTACAATTCCATTTCAGTGTTTCTGATTGCCTTGACAAATTTAATTTTCTTAGATTTCGATATATTTTCATTTTGATTTAATTATTTTGGGTGACATTACATTCGAAATGAGCTGTGTTTTTTTACCATTCATTTCGTAAGTATGAGTATAGATGCCACACCTGTGACAGGTAAAAACATTCTTTTTTTTTTAAGAAACAACGTCGTCTGTTGCATGTAGGAGCAACTCACACTATCCATATAAATAAAAATGGAAATTGTTTGGCTGGAATTTAGATACCCAGATCCCACACATCTGAAAGTATAGGAAGTGGTGATGCTACGGTCCGTCCTGGATCATTATCAAGTGGCGACGTTTCGCTCCGCTCTGGGCCATGATTAAGTGACGACGTTTCAGTCCGTCCTGGACCGTGATCAAGTAGCGATGTTTCAGTCCGTTCTGGACCAGTATCACGTCGTGTTATATCTAGAAAGTGTGTTGGATGATTTGAAAAAATGGATGCAGGAAGAAGAGTTTGGCCTTGAGAAAATACTGGGGCAGTACAATAGGATGAAACATGCATCCCGGGACTTCGACCTTTCTTGAAAGCGTTTAAATTTTCAGCAGCTTCCAGCTTCCCTCCCTGCCCCCCCCCCATAGTCTTTCAGCATCAGCGGAAAGCTCTCACTGCACGACAGGTAACGAAGGAATGTCTACAACCACAAGTTACCAGACATTCCCTCTCTTTACCTGCCGGCATCAGCAGGTGTGGGCTCAGCCTCCGCTCTCAGGAGGGGATTCCCAAATGATATTAACTATAATTTACAAGGGCTGTTTAGGTAATCCAGACGAATGATGCATCGCTTGGGACCGTTTTGAGGCGTTCCACAACGTTTCATTGTTAGGCCTTATCCTGAGGTCTCATTGTGGAGGCCTTATCGTGAGGTCTCATTGTGGAGGCCTTATCGTGAGGTCTCATTGTGAAAAGTCTCTCTCTCTCTCTCTCTCTCTCTCTCTCTCTCTCTCTCTCTCTCTCTCTGCGCCATATTCCTATGCCCGTGCTATGCCTTCTCGGCACATATCAGTATTAGGAGCTCGTTGTACGCTCGTCCGTGGTGCAGCCGAGGACCTCACTCTGTAAGCTGATCAGTGCGAGTCTTCATCCTGCATACCTGTTATGTGGCCCAATACATTATATATTTTACTTTATAGAGAAGAAAAGGCCACAGGTGTTCTGTCTGTTTCCCTTCCCACTATCAAGAAAGCTACAACCACAACCAACAACCATTAATACTGTTGGCAGATCTCTAGCATCAGATGTTGGTACTGGTAATGGCTGAAAAAGCCTCCACTTATGGATAAATCATGCCCATACTACCTTTAGGGTGGCTTAATCATTATCACTTTATAAATACAGTACATCACAGCAGCTGAAACACAGCAGCAAGGCAACAGAACAACTTGACGTGTGTGACCTCGCTTGTGACATCAGTGACACATATTGTTGTGAGTGACATCACTGACATCAGTGACGATACAATTTGCCCAGCCTCATACCTCGCTCACAGACTACTCCCTTCCCGCGACTAGTGGTCCCGGTCGCGCCTTTCTCACTCAGTGCACGCCCGCAGCTGAATCACCGCTTTATTCAATAAAGTACTAACAACTACTACAACAAAAACAAGAAATATCAATGACGTTACTGGAAATCCTTCCTGTGACACTATCAATGACAGCTAGACACCAGCCCCTCGGACTGCATAATGAACTAACTCGAACATACGGTGTGACCACAGAGGAACCAATCAAGCAGACAAGACACTCTAATCTATAATCACTCTTGTAACTATGACACAGTAGGCTAGGCTATGAGCAACGTCTCCAACAACCTTCTATCAGTACTCTACGCTACTTGCAGCCTACGTCTGCGTAACGGTTGCAATGGAGTCAAATTAGTAGGTTATCAATGACATGACAATGACTAATGAGGTTACTGGCAACTCCAGCAGCCTCCTCAATTTAACTCTTCACGTTAACACTTCGTCCCTCGGACGATCAACAAACAATAACAAATTGATTACGTTAATAACAAGGCAACATTTACCGTAACTTAATAAATCTTACAACTGTCACTAGTAACACGGAAATTACACAAACACTCTACCTGTTGAGCATTCAGTGAGTAAATCCCATTAATCCTTTTACTTCCAGACAGCTGATTAATCTCTACTACTAGTTACTTTAATTTACGTTATCGTTACTATCACTCAGCGCTAGTGAACTCCAATTACAATGTCCAAAGTGCTAAGAAAACGGTAATCACTCGTGATTACTCTTGAGCAAATAATTACTATCCCGAAGATCAATAATTAATCAATACAAATAAGTAACCTTTCACGCTGGCTCAGCAATTCACGTTAAAGGTATGAACTCCGTCTAGCCTTCCATACCAGACCAATCCAGGTGACTAATAACGCTGATCAATCACCACATTTACATTATTTCACAATGACAAGTACCTGTACTTCCAGACAGGTCAATAACGACGTTACGTTAATGGAACAATGGAGCCTTCGTGTGAGTCGATCAATCATGGATCGAAATTAATTACTTTGACTTCCTGGAACACGTCAATTACCTGCCCACTGACCGATAATTACGACAGACAATACTCTAATTCTTGTTCGGCTGATGGCTAGGCTCCCTGAGACTACCGTAGCTGTTTTCAGGGAAATAATTAACTCAAACGCATTCTACGTTACTCAAATTGTTCAAGAACAAATTCTCTATAGGCAATGGGTGTTCCCTTGGTTACGTTATATTAATTGCCTCGCAATCACCTCACTGAATACTGGACATTGATGTCCAATAACGCCTAGCGACGCCTAGGCGTCACTCCCCCCCCCTCAATTAATAAGTCAAAAGGAACTTTGGAGAGTTAATTTTTAATCTTCCTGCTTCAGTGAAGAAAAACGTTAGGAATATCGAGAAGATTCGTGCCAGAATCATAAATTTAAAACTTTCTGTCTATTTGAACGAAATATATATATATTTTTTCTTTCATGTCCCTTTCCTCCGTTATTATATATATCTATATATATATATATATATATATATATATATATATATATATATATATATATATATATATATATATTTATTTATTTATTTTTGTAGAAGTCTTTCTTGTAAACATATGTTGTTAAATATGACCGAAAAAGTAAGATTAATAATTCTAACACGAATTTTCTCAATATTTCTCATGCTTCTTTTACTCTTGATGGTAATTGAAAAATCAATTCTCCAAAATTCATTTTAATTTCTAGTCTGACGCGACACTTGAACGCGTTTCGTAATAACTTATTACATTTTCAAAGACTTTAGTTTACACACACACACAACTATAACCTGCAAACACTAAACAGAGTTTTACTATGCTAATATTTAACAGCTTTTGTCTTATATACTCGCATTTGGGTGAGTGATATGTTACAACAGTTTTGGATGAGGTGAACAAACTTTCAACACAAGACAGAACACGGTTCAATGGTATAGATGAAAGGGAAGAATGGAAGTAACTGCAAAGGGCCTATTGGCCCATATTTCTCTTGATGCTTCTATATTGGTACGGAGTCTTGAAGTGGGTAGAATATAGTTATGCATTAATTGCTGTTGATTGCTGGTGTTGACTTCTTGATGTGTACTGCCTCGCAGATGTCAAGCCGCCTGCTATCGCTGTATCTATCGATGATTTCTGTGTTGTTTGTAAGACTTCTCTGGTGATGGTCTGGTTGTGGGAAGAGATTATATGTTCCTTAATGTAGCCCTGTTGCTTATGCATTGCTAATCGCCTGGAAGAGATTGTGTTGTCTTGCCTATATACTGATTCTTTGGGGCTTACAGTCCCCAAGTGGGCATTTAAAAGCATAGACGACGTTGGTCTCTTTTAAAGCGTTCTGCTTTGTGTCTGGAGAGTTTTTCATGAGTAGTTGGCCGTTTTATTGTTTTTTATAGTAAATCGTCAATTGTATCTTCTGATTTTTTGTCTGTAGGGATAACGTTCCTATCAACAATATCTTTCAGGACCCTTTCCTCCGTTTATGAGCTGTGGAAAGAAGTTCCTGTAAAATAGCCTAATAGGGGGTACAGGTGTTGTGTTAGTTGTCTCTTCAGAGATTGCATGGCGTTTCACCTTCCTTTTTTATGATGTCTTCAAAAAACCATTGGAGAAGCCGTTGTTGACTAGGACCTGCCTTACCCTACAGAGTTCTTCATCGACTTGCTTCCATCCTGAGCTGTGGCTGAGAGCACAGTCGACATTTGCGTTAACACTCCCTCTTGTACCTGTCTGGGCAGTCACTGTTGGCATTGAGGCACATTCCTATGTTTGTTTCCTTAGTGTAGACTGCAGTGTGGAAACCTCCGTTCCTTTCCATGACTGTTACATCTAGAAAGGGTAGCTTCCCATCCTTCTCCATCTCGTAAGTGAAACGCAACACAGAATTCCNTCTGGACTGCCAAAAAGCCTTTGATACAGTACCGCACATGAGACTGCTATTCAAACTCGAGAGGCAGGCGGGGGTAGGGGGAAAGGTCCTAGCATGGATAAGGAACTACCTAACAGGAAGGAGCCAAAGAGTTACGGTAAGGGGCGAGAAGTCGGACTGGCGAACAGTAACAAGTGGAGTACCACAAGGATCGGTGCTGGGACCAATTCTATTTCTTGTATATGTTAACGACATGTTTACGGGTGTAGAGTCCTACATGTCGATGTTTGCGGATGACGCAAAGTTGATGAGAAGAGTTGTGACAGATGAGGATTGCAGGATCCTCCAAGAGGACCTGAACAGTTGCAGAGATGGTCAGAGAAATGGCTACTGGAATTCAACACGAGCAAATGTAAAGTTATGGAAATGGGACTAGGAGATAGGAGACCAAAGGGACAGTACACAATGAAGGGGAACAGCCTACCTGTGACGACGCGCGAAAGAGACCTGGGTGTGGACGTAACACCTAATCTATCTCCTGAGGCACATATAAATAGGATAACGACAGCAGCGTACTCTACACTGGCAAAAGTTAGAACATCATTCAGAAACCTAAGTAAGGAGGCATTTAGGGCTCTTTACACTGCCTACGTGAGGCCAGTCTTAGAGTATGCCGCCTCATCATGGAGTCCCCATCTAAAGAAGCACATAATGAAACTGGAAAAGGTTCAGAGGTTTGCAACGAGACTCGTCCCAGAGCTACGAGGGATGGGGTATGAGGAGCGCCTGGGGGAACTATGCCTTACGACACTAGAAAGAAGAAGGGAGAGGGGGGACATGATAGGAACGTATAAAATACTCAGAGGGATTGACAGAGTGGACATAGACGAAATGTTCACACGGAATAGTAACAGAACGAGGGGACATGGATGGAAGTTAGAAACTCAGATGAGTCACAGAGATGTTAGGAAGTTTTCTTTTAGCGTGAGAGTAGTGGGAAAATGGAATGCACTTCAGGAACAGGTTGTGGAAGCCAATACTATTCATAATTTTAAAACCAGGTATGATAGGGAAATGGGATAGGAGTCATTGCTGTAAACAACTGATGCTCGAAAGGCGGGATCCAAGAGTCAATGCTCGATCCTGCAGACACATATAGGTGAGTACATATAGGTGAGTACACACACACACACACACACACACACACACACACAACCAACGCCTCAAAACGACATTACACTTTGAAACGGCTCAGATGCCTCTCTTCCATCTTTCTCCCCATCTCTTCTTTCTTCTTTTCTCTCTCTCCCTCCTCTTTATTATCCTCTTTCTTTCCATCTCTTCTGCGTTTCACTTTCCCCCCTTCTCGCTCTCTACATGCCATGGTTAGTCTCAGTTTCCTGACATTGTGTAGGGAAATGAACACTGCATTATTTGTCTGTCCCTTTCTTGGTCCTCCAAGGCTCCAGGGTGTGGATTATAAACAATTCGGATTATAAGGTCCTCGCCTTGTGGTTTCCAACAGGGCCGGGAAGTAATTTGGCAATAAAGACGAGAGTCCACTGCTCTCGGGATATAGGACATATAAAATCCAGGTCGATTTCGTGTCAAATTCCCACCGCTGCCACCATTGTAATGCTAATGATGACAATCACTACAACAAACATGGCTACCATTGTAACAACTATAATGGTTGCTTAAACGAGTAACCATATTATCCATCCAGACTGTAATAGATTGCAGAAATATCTTTAACCCCTTGGTCATTTTCTCCCTTCAGCTGATAACTGGGTTTGAGCTTTTTTTGCTGTGAGGGCGGACTCTGTCTAGGTCTTTGGGGTGATATATTCACTTATTACAGCCTTAAGGTTAAAAGTTACACCAACGTTACAACTTAAACAAATATAACAGCCGCTTACCGCCAGCAGCGTGAAGTTGCTTCATGTTTTCCACCCCACAAATATCGAAGGAGTGAAGATCACCAACAGTGATTAGAAAGTTGTAATTACCAATTCTTTACTCGGAACAAACTTGCTGGAGACGCCGGATACTCTTCGTAAACTTATCTGCCCTTCCTGCACACCTGCTCCATATGATCGATATGCTCCAGGGTGGATATACATGGAACATGTCGATCATTAGGGGGGTGGGGGCCCCTCAATATAAGCCTAACGTGTATGAATACACTCTGGATTCCTGTCCTCTGACACAATTAATTATTATAATTTTAAATTCAAGTTTTGCCTTCGCTTGAAACAATCCACTAATCCCACATCTATCATGTCACCTGGTAATTTGTTCCATAAATAACGAACCATGTTTCTAAGCCAGTATTTTCCCAGGTATTTTGTGCATTCTATGTGAATTTCATCTCTATCGTGTGAACCTAATACACCACATCAGATATTTAAGGAAAAGTAAGTCAATAAATTATAAATATTTACAACCTTAAATTTCACCATGTTACCTATTTATTTTCTTGTTATACTTCACTACGTTTTTCTGACAAACACTTCCTATATGTCTGGAAACACTGTTCCGTGACTGTCACTGCATCCTCTCAGTCATCCGTCACAGCTCCGTGTCTGTCACAACACCCTAGCTGTCAGTCATCCGTCACTGCTCCGTGTCTGTCACAACACCCTAGCTGTCAGTCATCCGTCACTGCTCCGTGTCTGTCACAACACCCTAGCTGTCAGTCATCCGTCACTGCTCCGTGTCTGTCACAACACCCTAGCTGTCAGTCATCCGTCACTGCTCCGTGTCTGTCACAACACCCTAGCTGTCAGTCATCCGTCACTGCTCCGTGTCTGTCACAACACCCTAGCTGTCAATCATCCGTCACTGCTCCGTGTCTGTCACAACACCCTAGCTGCCAGTCATCCGTCACTGCTCCGTGTCTCAGATTAATGCAATGAGTCATTTCTCACACTTTTTCATATTTACATTTAAAATTCTGAATCGAATTAGTTTCAACTACTTCTGCGGTTTACCTAATCTATTTATTAATAACTCTAACACTGAAAAAATCCTGATATCTCTATGACACATTCAAGTCTGTAGTTTCCACCTATGACCCCTCGTTCTGCTGTTCCTAGCTTTGAACAACGCTGCTTTGTCTACTTCGCAAATTTCCCTTAGCATCTTATATGTTGTTAACATGTCTTACTGTGACTATCCCCACCCCCACCTATCTCTCCTTTCTTCCAATGTGGTAAGGTCCAGTGCTCTCAATCTTTCCCCATAGCTCAATCCCATCAGCTCCGGAACGAGTCTCGTTGAATATCTTAGGGTCCATTTCTAGTTTTTCCTTGTCCTTTTTGAGATGAGGATTTCATACTGGGAATGCATATTCAAGAGTGGGTCAGTCATCCGTCACTGTTCCATGCTTTTATATGATACGAGATCCAATGTGTCATCACTAAGTTTCCTCACAAACTTTGTGTATTCATCTGCCTGAGCTTCCTCATATTTAAGTGCAATAAATATCTAAATCATCCTCAACAAACTGTAATAGTATGTAAAATAGTTCAGGCTTTATTTTTATTGTCTACTGGAAGGATTAGCCGGCGTTGCCCGGGTCTATCTCCCATCTGTCATTCTATATAGCCATGCATCTATCTCTATTTATCTATCCATTCATCTATAAATCCATCCATCTAGCTAGCCATCTTTCTGTCTATGAATCTGTCGGCCTGTCCATCCCACAATCTATCTATCTATATATTTAAAAATCGATCTATTCATCTACCCATCTAATCTCTCTCGACAGCCTGCGTGGTAAAACTACTGAAACATTATTATGATAACCTCAAGTGTGGATGAAGTAATTAGAGAGCTCCAGGTACTGTACCAGCGGGATATGAAATCTATATAATAAGCTATGGGAATTGTACATCAATGTTTATGGTGAGTATGGAAGTAATAATACAGTTGAATCCATATATTGATTGGAAAACACTACCAACAGGCAAGGCAAAAAGCATCCATGAGATATAGCATATGCCGTCTATTGGCATAAAATTAATCTATCAACAACAGGCCTACCTTCAAGATACGCCATCTGGTGTTCTCTATCAGTGTGATTCCTTCCCGAGTTTCGGACAAGGAACTCGGCAGTCATACTATAGAATTGATACTATGAAGTATGATCATTATCAGTGAATAATGGTGCATATTATATAAGATAAAGTTTTTTAGAAGTTTGTTTTGAATATATTTAGTTGAGTAGCTGTCCGGCAGCACCAAAAATCGCCGAAAGAGTTTGAATGTGGCCCCCGACACACTGTTCTCTTTTGAATTATGGCGACCCCATCCGGCCTATGTTCATCCCGTACCCCAGACTATTCTCTCTGCCAATTTGGGTAAGGCTAGCACCAACCGTGTGACCTAAAAATTTAAACAGATAGGCAAACATTCAAACAGGCACACAGACATATTCTCTTATAGAATAGATTAAAGGACATAGTGGAACAGCAATAACGTATTATTAAACAAACTTTCTAAAGTTGCCTAACTAACAGCCTAGCCTAAGCTAACCATGAACGTAATCTAAGCAACAACCTAAGGTAACCTACAACTTAAGGTAACCTAACCAACAACAAAACCTATGCTTGCCAACAAAGTGACCTAACCTAATCAACATCCTAAGATAATCAACAGCCTAACATAACCTCGCCTCGGTTGATTCTTGCGTACGATAGACATACATGAATGCGTTTGAATGGATATAAATAACAGATGTTTTGTATGGGTAAATAGACCTTC
>WNGS01167840.1:26447308-26470822 GCA_020271785.1 Procambarus virginalis | reverse complement strand
TAGTTAACGTAGTGCCAATAGCACATCATATATACGCAAACTTCCATAATGAAATTAATGAAAATCGAAAATTCCGTACGAGTATTTAATAGTAAACTCGTGTACACCATTGTACTATATATACCTACCCAGGTTCCTACAAATCGGTACATAGTATTTACATCCTAAACTTTCATGCTAAATTTATTGATCAGTTTAGAGTTAGTGTAACAGTTCACGTGTTCACTTTCCACTGTAATATCAAACGCTGGACGAATCCAGGGAACGTCCCAACATTCACAGTTAACTTTACATTCTTCCGACGTAGATAGAGCGACTGTAGGTACATGATACCAGCTGTAAACCACTTGTACGTTTTCCAACCGTCCTCAACTCAAGTCCATTACATCCAGCGATCGACCCCATAGACGCATTCTAAATTGCAACATGCTGTTCATTCAAACAGGAATTTTCTCAAATATAAATTAATATTAGAATATATAGCATATTGTGCATATATAGACATAGGATAGATTAGGTTGATTAGGTGTTTAGGTCCTGTAAGCGATTATTTGTATTTGTAATACGTGGGTGAAGCATTATAGCGCTGTGGTTCGAACAAAATTCTTCAGTGAAGCAATTGTTCCAGAAGTGTTCGAACGATATCATTTTATGAGTCGTGTGTGTAAACCTTTTTTATTCATAAACAGAGGGTTTGGCAGGTGCATGGAATCCCTTTTGAGTCTTGTTTGGAGGACAGGCTGGGATGTAATGGTCTTGAGTCGAGGACGGGATGCTTCCTGACCCACGCTGTCCTCACTTTTGGTCACTGGGAGGGTGTGGGTGGGATGAGGCAGCGCCCATTGGCTACCGACTCCCGGCGCGATGTGTCTGCCCTTGTCTCGATGTTTCGAGCCCACCTCTCGAACGCTGCCAACGGCATTACGACCACTTCTTCATTCTTTTAATTTAGCTAATTCGCTTACTTCTGGAAAATATATATATATATATATTTGGAATGGCGACATGCGAAATATCACCCAAGAAAGAGTTATAATCGAGACAATACTTGCTGGAAAAGTAGATAGTGACTTGGAAACTGAGTTATTGATTTACGAAGCACCTTATTGGGGCAACATAATAGACGTGGGAGTGCGGAGTATATTAGCTGTAGGTTACACACATATATATGAATGTGTTTGGGTGAGTGTGAATATGAACTGCTTCGTATGGACCAATAGACCTTCTGCAATGTCCGGTATTCTTATAATAGGGACAAAAAACTTACACTCTATAAAAAGACGAAGTGTAAGGGGGTGACATAGTTTAAGTTTACACAGATAAAACGATTTTAACAAAAGGATTATATATAAAGTTCTAAATATATTAACACACAAAATAGGACACAAACATTAGATATAATTTGGTTTAGTTTAGATTCAGGAGAAATCCTGAGTAAATATTGTCATGGAAATGTGTTGTAGAATCGATGGATTTTGTTCAAGCGCAGGATAGACATTAATATATATATACATATATATATATATATATATATATATATATATATATATATATATATATATATATATATATATATATAATGAAAACTCACACCCAGAAGTGACTCGAACCCAACTCCTGACGTGAACTTACCATATCTCAGGTTCTTCACAACTCCAAGTCCTGGGGACCATTCAGGCTTGTTTGCATATATCTATATATATATATATATATAATCTATATATATATATATATATATATATATTATATATACATATAATGGGCTATAATTATAATATAGAAAATTAGGGGTTACTTCTTTTGGATAAATGAGCATTCGGCATATTTTAATAATTTGTAAATAAATAAGCACCAAGGAAATCCTCCCCCCCCCCCCCCAGTTGAACACCCTAAAGCAAAGTTGGCAACTGTGCGCCACTTGACCCGGGCTCATATAAAAGGAGGCTCCAGGGCCCCAACCAGGCATACGGCAGCCACAACTCCTGACGTGAACTTACCATATCTCAGGTTCTTCAAGAACTTAACAATGGGCCGGACATTTTTATTGGTTTCGTTGGCGTTGGGTATTATAAGCATGGTTTTTATTATCTTAGGACCTGAAGATCCCATGGGAGCTGAAGAAAGAAAAATAAGTCTTTTAAAAACGCCGTTAAAATACTACAAGGACAAGACAATGAATCGGAAAAACTGTATGACCTGGTTGTATTAGAGTCCATGCTACTCGAAAAGTTTCCTGATGTACCGCTTGAAGAAATAAATATGGAGGAACTCTACATGGTTTTCAAGTGCATATCACGTTTGGAAAAATCTTAAAATGGTCTACAGTTAAGTGATCGGCTGACAGTAGGGCGAAGTTGATCATGGGTGATAACAACAGGCTGTGGGCAATTTCCCCGACTTGAGCCAACTTTTCCGCAGAGGTTTACGACACTTTGAGGTAACTAATATTCTGGCAGGACCAGTTTGTGACTGGAGACACAAACTAGGCCCTACCTGACGAGATCGAAATAATAATATATATATTTTTTCAATTAAGCTTTGCAATTTCAATGCTATCCGGCTAACAATAATTATCTGACCGCAGAACCATACTTGTTGGCATAAAACTGCATCGTCTGAGAACTTTTTAAGCCTTCATGGGAACCTCTCTTGGTCGTTTTGAGAAGATCGACGAATCTATTTCTATAAAATTTTCTCACTCTACAAATACGTTTATGTGTATATGGAAGACAGGTCGTCGGACAGATTCTGGAGGAGAGGGGGGTGAGGAACACTGCACTTCAAGATGTTTCCACTCTGACTTTACTCTCTATTTAGATTATAAGTCTGTCCCTTCGACAAAACAATGCCCTTATCACACCTGAGATGTACCCATAGTGCATAAAAGACATAAGCATATAGACACAACCTTCCCCCACCTCAAGGGAATTTTCTTGACGCTCACCTCCGCCTCCCCTGACTGACGATACACAAACGGAATATACCCATAAGAACTGGTCGCCGCTGTGTTCAGTGCACGAAGACCTGCTTAATCTCTCTTCCTTCATTAGGTGGTTGAACCTACCCAGTGGCTGTGAGGACGGGGGTATTAAACAATTAAGCCTTGGAGTAACCGGAAGGTTCAGTGTGGCCCACCTGAATCACTCTGCACATCCATCTAGCTCGCCTGGTTAGAGTAAGCGGACATAGCAGGTTGGTATCCCTATTATAGGTACCCTGCGCAATAATTCAATATCTTCAGTAGAACCCAACACGTATTGTCCTTGTTACTCCTGAAGTTGCCCGTGTGCTTGTGCCCCCTCCCTTGTTGGGTTGTGTGTGTGTGTGTGTGTGTGTGTGTGTGTGTGTGTGTGTGTGTGTGTGTGTGTGTGTGTGTGTGTGTGTGGTGTGGGAGGGGGGGTTCAGGGAAGTAAAGTTTAATTCGGCCAAGTTTTTCTTTCTAAACACGTCCCTTCTCAGACCCATGTGGTGGGCGACCGGCGCCTCCTTCCCCTTAGAGTCGGACTGATGGAAAATCCGGTTCCATAGTTCTGGCAATGGTAAAGCTGGACCCAGCTTGCTTTGGCTATCCTTGCTAATCCTTTCCATTCCCAGTCTCTTCCTTGGCTGGGTCGACCTCGAGGGCCCCAGTGGTGACTACCTCGTCGTGTCTGTCCCTTTCAAATTTTCTCCCCGTTTTTGCATAGCACTCTCCGCCAACTCGTCCTTCTTTATCCACGGTGGGCGCGTCCGACTCTCGTCCTAGTCTAGGGCCACGAGACTCAGCCCTTATCTCTCCTCTTTTGGCCCTCCTGGCATATGACCATCCAGGCAGATATCCTTCCTCCCGCCCCCCCCCCCAACCATCCTCACGTCACCCGCTTTCTTTCTTCCTTCCTGCTTGAGATAACGTGATCTATCTCGTGGTAGCTTGACACTACTCCCTCCCCCTACCATACCCATGTGCAATGGAATTCAGCTTACAAGTTCCAGAAGATCAGGGGAAATGTCAACACTGTGCACTGTGGAGAAATGCCCGACAGACCACTGGAACATTACCTAACACAGTGCAGAGGTACAAACTAAGTAGGTTTAAAACCAATGTTAACAGTGCAGGAGTTGTTACACATTGGACATAATCTTGCTGAAGCCAACACAAGTCATAAATACTCATCCACCGTTTAAGACAGAAACGAGTAACACTTACTGAGTCCGAAGCCTAGGGCCCGAGCAGGAATATCCCTGCAAAACAAATACACACACACAAAGATAGGTGTAGGGAGCAGGTGGCCAGATACAAATATTCTGGTAGTGGCTCAGCCTCAATAACCTGCCAGATGTCCCTACAGTCAAGGCAAATTCTCGCAATGTCTATAGAATGCCATACTATAGACTTGTCCGGCTAAAGGCATAATGTTAAACTCTTCTTTAGTAAATATACAGAAAAAATATTTATTTAAAATACTACTGATCTCTTCGTCGATATCAGTTATCTGGGCTGTCTCAGATTTTAATGGATCTATCATTTCCCTAATCTTTGTTCGATGTAATTGAAAAAACCCTCTAGGATTTGTCTTTGCTTGCCCTGCAATGCGAACTTCATAGTTTCTTTTTTACCTACTTATCTCTTGTTTTTTAACATTTCTAACAAGTTGGACGAATTCGTGTTCTAAACTGACTTCCCCATTGATAATCCTTTGTACCACGCTCTCTTTCTATCTATAAGGTTCTTCAGATCCTTTGTTATTCATTTCGGGTCACTATTATTCGATCTATTCAATAAGTTATATTTTGAATCCACATCGAAATCCCTTCTTGCGTCACCCATCGCTGGGTTCACGCCTCGTTCCAAGACGGCCCCCCTCCCCCCATGCCCAGGACTTTCCAATTTATTACATCCAAAAATTTTTTTTGGCCATTAGGATCAGCTTTTCGGAAATCTAGCACTTTAACAGAATTTTCTCCTACAAATCTATTCCTTTCGATGCTAAATCTGATTACTTTGTGATCACTGTTCCCTAGCTCACTCCCTATTTCGATGTCATTAATTTGTGTCTCCCTGTTAGTTAACACTAAGTCTAAAATATTATTTTCCCGCGTAGGTTCCTTAATGTGTTGCTTATGGAAGCAATCGTCTATTAATCCTAGAAATCTACTGCTTCGTTATTCCCTGTTCCGTTAAGCAAGTTTATTCGTCTAAAATTAAGGTCACCCATGAGGCAAATACTGTTTGACCTAGATGCTCTAGATATTTCATCCCATAGATGCTTTGCTTCCATTCTGTCTAAGTTTGGTGGTCTGTATATAACTCATATTATAAGTTTTTTAGTTTTTCGTTTAATTCAAACCAAATAGTTTCTGTGTGAGGCTCAGTTTCGATTCCCTCTCTGAGACAACATTTCAAATTTTTCCTGACATATGGCTTCTCCCCTCCTCGTCTAATATATATATCTGTATGAAATAATTTGAACCCGTTTATTGATATTCAGCTAATAGTTCTCTGTTTTCTATATTTATCCATTTTTCTGTAAGTTCAATAATATCAATTGTTTATGCGCAGACAGGAGCATTTAAATCGTTCATTTTGTTTCTTAGACTCCTACTGTTGGTGTAATATACCTTAAATGTAGTGCTATTTTGAGCCCTTCTCCTTCTTGGTTTCTTTTACCAGTTTTTTTCTCCTACCAACTCATACTTTAATGCCTCATTCCCCATATCCATTCCCATACCCTTGTCTACTAGTAGTTTAAACCCCTAACAAACCCCTCCAATAACAAATTTCAACGAGTTGGTAACAGCAATAACCTCAGCCTAGTTAAATGAACCCCATCTAGAGAATATATGTCATTCCTTCCATAAAATTGGTCCCAGTTATCAATTAATGATATTGCATTTGATTTACAATATTTGTCTAATCGGGAATTGACGACAAATAAATTGGATGAGCCAGGACTTAAGAAAGATCTGAGTAAATATGGTAAGGAAACAGGGTTGTCGACTTGTGGAACAGATTACCGAGTAACGTAGTAGACATGTGATCACTTGATTGTTTCAAGCGTAGGTTAGACACATGAATGATATAAGTTTTGGTTGATATAATAGGCGCTGGCTCGTTGGATCAATATCGTCTTTCAACGACATGGTGTCTGAATTAAATTCGCAGACTGTAATGAATGTACAGTTACTTTTGGGTAAACAAACTATTTTTGTTCTCGATCCTGAATGGGAGCAATCATCGCGTTCGTCGAGCCAGGAATGAATCCTCTTTGTTCCTGTTCCCTGAAACTGCCAAACATTACAGCATTTTGTAAGCTTACTGTGCTTCATTCATCCTCTCTATGTCTCTCAGAATTATTATTATAAAGCGTTAAAATGTTGAGTTTCAAAGTTGGAGGACAGACACAAGGTGTTACATTAAATTATAGGCAAGCTTTTTTGCGCTATTCTGATCTACAGCCATAGAACCAATTTTCCATTGACCTACTGTGACACATTTTCAAATAATTTAATTCCTATTTATATTCCCTATTCCATGTTTCTCATTTTCATTTTTCAATTTATCTCTTTTTTCCCATTTCTCTAAACATGCAAATACATTTCCAGTCTCAGTACCAAAAAAACCCATTCCCAAACCTCATTGGTCCTACTATTTTACATTTCTATCCATTCCCGTTCTACATATTTTATTAAACTATGAATGCTCGAGTGTTTCCAAGACGCGCAATTTTCTGAGCCCTCTGCAACTGCAACATCTTCGGCATGCCTAGCAATGGCAAGATGGCCATCAATCTGAACTCCTAAGATACTAAGTGATGGATTATTTGTTTGATTCATATTGTTTAGTATTTCTGGAGGTTGGTGTATGTGTTGGTTTGTATTCTTGGTAAACCTGGAGCCCTGAGTATGCTGTATACCTTATAAGAACATAAGAACATAAAAATCGAGGAAGTATCAGAAGGCCTATTGGCCCATACGTGAAACAATCCGGGGAGCCATGTCTTTTATGACGGTAATTGGTTCCACAGAACCAGTATTTACCCTGGTCTTTCCTAAATCTAAACGTATTGAATTTATATTCATTGTTGCGTATTCTATTATTAAGTTGATACATTTAATACCCTATTAATATTCCTTTTGTTATGCACATTATGCATAGGGTATAGGGGTATAATTGGTGCCTGGTGTATGCGCTATTCCATGCCCTTGTTGTATGGGGTATACCTTGTGTCTGATGTATTGGGGTATACTTTGTGCCTGGTGTATGCGGTATATCTGGTGCCTGGTGTATACCTTGCACCAAATACATTGGGTATACCTTGCTCTAGTATATGCGGTATATGGCGTGCCTGGGGTTGGGGTATACCTTGTGACTGGTGAATACTTTAGACAAACAAACATAATCATTGTTACTGTTATTTCCAGGATGGTGGGAGGCTTGTTGGCCCGAGTGCCGGGCGGCGGTCGTCCTGTCACGGTTCCATCACGGGTAAATCATCCCAAGAAAAGCAATTAGGTGGGTGAGGCAGGACGCAAGCCAACGGTAATACGCCGGCTAATACAGTAAAGCTTTGTCGCTCGCGGGTATGAACCGCCCTCCACACTCCCAGGGAACTGGCGCCAGGCTTCCAAATTAAACACAGGAGTGACACGCGGCGGGTATATTTTGGCTTGGCACTTGACCTCACAGGGACGGTGGAGGTGAACGGGGGGGGGGGGGTGAAGGGGGGGGGGTTACCAGGGGTGCCAAGGGTTCTTTGTCTTCTAGGGACGGTGGAGGTGAGGGAGGGGGGGGGGGTGTTGCTGGGGGTGCTAAGGACTCCTTACCTCCCAGGCACGTCGACGGAAAGGGGGGAAAGGTAATACTTGATCTTGTTAGTGTTTGGGAGAGAGTCTGGCATAAGCAAGCAGCCGGAAGTTGCAACCTGACCTGCCAGTGTGTGTGTACTCACCTATTTGTGTCTGCAGGATCGAGCATTAACTCATGGATCCCGCCTTTCGAGCCATCGGTGGATTACAACAATGACTCCGGTCCTATTTCCCTATCATACTTAGTTTTAAAATTATGAATAGAATTTGCTTCCACAACCTTTAAGTGCATTCCATTTTTCCACTATTCTCACGCTAAAAGAAAACTTCCTAACATCTCTGTGACTCATCTGAGTTTCCAGCTTCCATCCATGTCCCCTCGTTCTGTTACTATTCCATGTGAACATTTCGTCTATGTCCACTCTGTCAATTCCCCTGAATATTTTATACGTTCCTATCGTATCCCCCCTCCCTCTCCCTTCTATTTTCTAGTGCCGTAAGGCTTAGTTCCTTCAGGCGCTCTTCATACCCAATCCCTCGTAACGCTGGGATTGGGTATTCTTAGACTCTCCTCACGTAGGCAGTGTAAAGCGCCCTAAATGCCTCCTTACGTAGGTTTCTGAATGATGTTCTAACTTTTGACAGTGTAGAGTACGCTGCTGTCGTTATCCTATTTATATGTGCCTCAGGAGATAGATTAGGTGTTACGTCCACACTCAGGTCTCTCTCGCGTCGTCACAGGTAGGCTGTTCCCCTTCATTGTGTACTGTCCCTTTGGTCTCCTATCACCTAGTCCCATTTCCATAACTTTACATTTGCTCGTGTTGAACTCAAGTAGCCATTTCTCTGAAAATCTCTGCAACTTGTTCAAGTCCTCTTGGAGTATCGTACAATCCTCATCTGTCACAACTCTTTTCGTCAACTTTGCATTATCCGCGAACATCGACATGTAGGAAACGACATGTTTACTCCTGTAAACATGTCGTTAACATATATAAGAAATAGAATTGGTCCCAACACCGGTCCTTGTGGTACTCCACTCGTTACTGTTCGCCAGTCCGACTTCTCGCCCCTTACCGTAACTCTTTGGCTCCTTCCTGTTAGGTAGTTCCTTATCCATGTTAGGACCTTTCCCCCTACCCCCGCCTGCCTCTCGAGTTTGAATAGCAGTCTCATGTGCAGTACTGTATCAAAGGCTTTTTGGTAGTCCAGAAATATGCAGTCTGCCCAACCTTATCTGTTCTTTCTTATCCTCGTTATTTTATCATAGAATTCCAAGAGGTTTGTTAGGCAAGATTTCCCTGTCCAGAACCAGAACCCATTCCAGGTTTGTTTACAAACCTAACGTTCTCCAAGTGTGCAACAAGTCATAGCCTAATTATTCTTTCAAGAATTTTACAGGGGATGCTTGTCAGTGATACAGGTCTATAGTAATGTGCCTCCTCCCTATCACCTTTCTTGAAAATCGGTACAATATTTGCCTTCTTCCATCAATTGGACAAATCTCCCGACATAAGTGATTCATTAAAGATCCTTGCCAGAGACACGCTGAGGGCCTGTGCTGCCTCTTTTAGTATCCACGGTGATACTTTGTCTTGTCCAACCGTTTTAGTTGCATCCAGTGTTGTCAACTGTTTCATTGCCTCCTCTGCTGTCACCTCTACATCTGATAGTCTTTCATCTAGGATAATCTCTTCTAACAATGGGAGCCGCTCAGGCTAGGTTGTGAAAACTCCAAGAAAACTGGCATTCAGTGCCTCGCAGATTTCCTAGTCACTTTCTGTATATGCCCCCTCTGTTTTCCTCAGTCTTGTCACTTGGTCGTTCACCGACATTTTTCTTCTTATATGGCTGTGTAAGTAACTTAGGTTGCTTTTTCGCTTTGATCGCAATATCGTTCTCATAATTTCTTTCCGATGTTCTTTTTATGTTAATGTAATCGTTCCTAGCTCTGTTGCATCTGATCCTGTTGTCCTCTGTCCTTTGTCTTCTATACTACCTCCACTCCTGCCTGCTGCTACGTTTTGCTTCCTGACACTGTCTATTAAACCAAGGGTTATTATATTCCCTCTTACTTTTTCCTTTTCTTTTTGGTACAAATCTCTCTTCGGCCTCCTGGCATTTCCATATGACCAGGTCCATCATATCTTGGACTGTTTTTTTTCTCTAATTTCTTTCTCCCACTGCACTTCTCCCAGATAGTCCCTTATCCTCCTGTAGTCCTCTTGCCTGTAGTCAACTCTCCTTTCCCAGACCTCTTGTCCCTTGGTCACAAGTTTGAATTCCATCATGTAGTCAAAGACTAGGACACAATGGTCGCTGGCCCCACGAGGTATTTCATGTTCCAAATTCTAGATGTCTTCTACGTTCTGGGTGAAAATCAGGTCTAATAGGCTCGAGTGTGTGTGTGTGTGTGTGTGTGTGTGTGTGTGTGTGTGTGTGTGTGTGTGTGTGTGTGTGTGTGTGTGTGTGTGCTCAACTAGTTGTACTCACCTAGTTGTGTTTGCGGGGGTTGAGCTCTGGCTCTTTGGTACCGCCTCCCAACCGTCAATCAACAGGTGTACAGGTTTCTGTACCTTTTGGGCTCTATCATATCTACACTTGAAACTGTGTATGGAGTCAGCCTCCACCACATCACTTCCTAATGCATTTCATTTGTCAACCACTCTGACACTAAAAAAGTTCTTTCTAATATCTCTGTGGCTCATTGGCTCGTGGGTTCTTGTCTTGTGTGTACGTGGGTTACTGTTCTGTGTGTACATGGGTTCTTGTCCTGTGTGTACGTGGGTTACTGTCCTGTGTGTACGTGGGTTACTGTTCTGTGTGTACGTGGGTTACTGTCCTGTGTGTACGTGGGTTACTGTTCTGTGTGTACGTGGGTTACTGTTCTGTGTGTACGTGGGTTCTTGTTCTGTGTGTACGTGGGTTACTGTCCTGTGTGTACGTGGGTTACTGTCCTGTGTGTACGTGGGTTACTGTCCTGTGTGTACGTGGGTTACTGTTTTGTGTGTACGGGGTTCAGGTCTTGATTGGACAAGATTGTTGTGTATGCAAAGTTTGTTATATTTGCCAAAATTGTATTCTAAGACTGTTATATATATATGTTACAATTATATGGGTAATTAGCTACCGAACTAATATATATATTTTCTAACCAAATGGGTAACCGAAAAGAGATCAGGCTGTTGAGGCTAACAATCGTAAGCCTTAACAACCTTCTCGGTTGACGTTTCCTTTCGCTCTAGATAAATTATAGAGACAAAGTGTTGAGAATGATTGATGAATCATTCATCAATCATTCAAAGTGTTGATGAATGATTGATGAGCTACCCTAGAGGTGGCACGGGCATGAATAGGCTGCAAACAATGTGGAGGAAACAGAGGAGCTCGAGAGGTGTACGAGAGGTACACCTGGAGGTGTACCTCTCGTCTCCGTGAAAATAAACTTTGTGTTTACTTTGGTCCTGGATAATGTTCAGGGATAAAGTATACTCGCTGGTTGGCCAGTGAAGGGCTTGACCTTACCAAGAAACCTCCCTGGGGTTGATAGGCCAAAAAGCGAAACACCAAACTAAGAGAGGATGCTCTAGGAGACTCGAACCGTGGACCCCACGTGTGTGAGCTCTATCGACCGAGTTATTGAGTAGTCTTAATAAGAAAAGTTTGCAGAAGCAGCATCTTGCTGCCAACCTTTCCACTGTTTATTTCCACAGTGTGGATGACAATTTAAAAGAGAGGTGGTGAAGACCTCTCATAGGTTCCGGGATAGACTGACGGGCACGGTAACCATTGCTACTTTATTCACTCTAGAGTTCTTGATGATATCCTCTTAATGTACCTAAAGGTTGCGTGTGCAGACCGCAGAACGCATTGCAGAGTGTAACTAACCATCCTGCGAGATGAGATTTGGTATGGCATCATGTAGTTAGTTCTCGACACACAATGTTTAACCCTTCATAAAGTCTTGGTCTCTTGGGAAACTGCAGAAACGCAGATGTACTCATATGTGTTCTTAGAAAAATCGCCGCCCTGCTTGGTTGACCTGTAAAAATTACCTTAGCCAGCCAAGTCATTTATATATTTTCTTTGAACTTGTGTACTATTTCAAGTACAAAGAATATCCACAATTTCTATTATAATACTTGTAAATATGTGTTAATCTGCAATTATGAACTTTACAATTCAAGGAGTAAGTAAACTTATTTATGTGTACCACATGTGGTAATCCAACATATGTTGCTATTGTTGATGTTTAAGGTTTGACGTATACGGTGTATAAGTACATTATGGTGTTCCATTGAAAATGGAGTACTGTTATATTTAATGGATTGCTGTTATATTGTATTGATCAATACATATGCTTTCTATGTTCAGAGGTTCTGAATTCTCGGTTAAAGCTCCGTGGACACAAGTAAGTTTCATGTGAGAACACTTGCAGAAACAGTCTACGGCAGGGGTCTTGGCCTAACGGTGATATTCAACGGTAAAATTATAGGTATTACACCAGCACGGACCCCAGTATGGGGAAGAGTATTACACCAGCACGGACCCCAGTATGGGAAGAGTATTACACCAGCACGGACCCCAGTATGGGAAGAGTATTACACCAGCACGGACCCCAGTATGGGCAGAGTATTACACCAACGTATACCTCAGTATGGGAGGAACATTACACCAACCTAGGAATGGTGCTTCTCCAACACAGACACCAGTAGTGGAAACTATTAAACAAGCTCTGGCACCAATAAGGAGGACTGTTATTACATCAGATATCAGCAACGTTAGGTGTTCAGTGCCTGGCGTGACAGCCAAGGACATACACTGAGAGGTACACTGCGTTTCTCGGTGTATATACACTGAGTATACTTTAATCTTGGGCTATGTTCAGAACTGAAGTATACATGCTGTTTGGTTAGTAAGTTATTGTGGTGGCCTTAGTTAATAATCCTCAAGAGTTTGATAGACATTACGGCCAACACTACTGTTGTAACCTGTTGCTCCGGGCAGGAAGTCTTTCTCACTATAGGCAGGAGAGCTCGACACCAGAACGTTTCCCGACACCTAATGCCACGGGGGGACACAGACCAATATGCAGTTATTGGCGGACAATGCACTCCACCCACCGCTCGTGAGCGTCTCGGGGGAAATTACATGAAGGGCAAACTCTCTCACGGACACGCACACGCACACACACACACACACACACACACACACACACACACACACACACACACACACACACACACACACACACACACACACACGCACACGCGCACACGCACACAGCGGCGTATGCGAGGCTGGCTAACATCAAAATTGCCTGCAGGAACCTGTGTAAGGAATCTTACAGAACCTTGTATACCACATATGTAAGACCAATCCTGGAGTATGCGTCCCCTACATGGAGCCCGTACCTTGTCAAGCACAAGACGAAGCTTGAAAAAGTTCAGAGGTATGCCACTAGTCTAGTCCCAGAATCAAGAAACATGAGTTACGAGGAAAGGCTGCGTGACATGCACCTTACGTCGCTGGAAGACAGGAGAGCTCGGGGAGACTTACTCACTACCCACAAAATTTCCAGAGGAATTGACAGGGTAGATAAGGATAAACTGTTTAACACGGGTGGTACGCGAACAAGAGGACACAAGTGGGAACTGAGTACCCAAATGAGCCACAGGGACATTAGAGAAAACTTTTTCAATGTCAAAGAGTTAACAGGTGGAATGCATTGGGCAGTGATGTGGTGGAGGCTGACTCCATACACAGTTTCAAATGAAGATATGATAGAGCCCAGTAGGCTCAGGAATCTGTACATCAGTTGATTGACGGTTGAGAGGTGTGACCAAAGAGCCAGAGCTCAACCCCCACAAGCACAACTAGGTGAGTACAACTAGGTGAGTACACACTGTTACGGAGCCCCCTTCAATTTCTCCCCAGATCCAGCATTAAGAGTCATATCAGCTTACCCTGCTGATCCTCTGAGATGCAGAGAGTCTGTTGGTATATGTAGCGACCAGATCGGACGCCTGACGAGGGAGAAATTTACATTTGTAAGTTGGTGGGTAAGGGCAAAACCCCTTGATACAAACAAAATGGCACCCCCTGCTAGCAAATCCGCCATTTTGTGGACAACTCCAGCCGGCTTCGGATTGGCTGGCTTAGGTCACGTGCAGCGAGCGACTAATCAGAGCCCGCCGTGACATCAGCGAGTGCCCCTGGCGGCACCAGCGGAGGTGACATCAGAGTTGACCTGACTGTAGAGGCGAAAGGACGTGCCTCGGTCAGCTCTCGAAGATAGGAGGCTTTGGGAGTCTCTCTCTCAGTGGAGTATAGCTAGCCATCGCAGCTCACCATTGTTACTGGAGACCCTGAGCTTCTGGGAAGCAAGAAGACACCAAGTTTATTGGGCAGAGAATTGCCAAAACCTGAGGAATCGGTTGGCGACGACGCTGGAGGGCGTCGCCTGACGTTTGAGGGTCTGGACGGTGTGGCGGGCAGGCCTGCTGTGACTGGGTCACATTCACTGAGGACGTTGGAGGGACGACACTGATCCTAGGGCAAGGAGCAACGCCTTGTGGAAGGAATGAGTGTGTATATACAGTGATTAGCTCAGTGCCCACTGGGTGGACCAGGATTGGGATATCTGAAACTCTGGGAGTGGCTCGGAGATGCAGCGGGGTCACAACACCTGAGGACATGCAACACGTTACTGGTTCGTCAAGGACCCACTCAGGAAGCGTGGGAGCCTTACACCATCGAGGGAGCCGGAGACAAATTTTCCCCTCCCATTATCCCTTGTTGAGCAGGCTAGATAGTCCACGATATTTATCTATACATGTTTCTGTATAACATTGATACATTAGTATTAGGATAGGCTGTAAGACAGCTTGTGACCAGGACTTTTAAAGATGATAATGTGCGTGGACGATACGACAGTTGGAGGGACGGTGGCCGACGCAGACGAAGCAGCTCCCTGTGACAGGGTTGTTGTTGTTAAAGATTCGCTACCTGGAACAAGAAGTTCCAAGTAGCACGGGATATGGTGAGCCCGTAGTGGATGTTGTGAGAGGGTGCGAGACCCCTCTTTTATAGCTGCCCAGCTAATGGAGTTGCCAGAGGTCATGAGATAAGAGTTGCCGACGATCTCCAGATTGTTTACTCTTTATGTCCATTCCTGTGTCATTATTACTTGTATATGTGATTATGTACCTTATGTTAGTAAATATCACATATTTTATCATTGTGTTTGAGTGCGCCTCCATACTTATTTCTATGAGCATACATGAGGGATATCATAGTCCCACCTATTGAACAGTAGGTTTCCTACAGAAGTTTCTTAGTGACTGGAGAGTGGTAAAGTAACACAGACTTTTATGAAATAGTGCCCTAGGCTGGTGGTCCTGTGTCAACGCTGTTTGAGTAGCAACACTTTGGAAACAAGCAACATAGTGTATACCCATTGAACTGCACTGCTGGGGTGCAGAGATATCAACCCAGCTGGTGACCTTGTTTAGAGAAACACGGGCGGGGAAAGGATTTCCTGCAACTTTTGTCTGGCAGGCAAGACCCAGGGGAAGTATTGGTAAAAGGTAAGCCTGGGTCTTCCTTCAATCCTCCGTGGGTCTAGGCTGGAATTGCTAATAACAGTTTCTGCGTGGTTAACTAAAGAGCCTTCCAGGGTGAATCAGTGGCCCCCTAGTGGTGGGAGAGAAGACCTGCGGTGGTGGGTATTACTTGTCCTCTCCTGTGGGACCAAGTGACTCTGGTGAGTCACGTGAATCGGAGAGACTGAGTACTCTGTCTCCTGAGCCCCTAGCAGCCCCCTTGCTAGCGGAGCCTCAGCCCACCCCCAGTGACAACACACACATGTATCGTGGTATGCCACCAGGCTAGTCCATGAGCTGAGGGGTATGAGTTATGAGGAAACATTACTGGAACTAAACCTCACGACACTGGAAACCAGAGGAGTTAGGTGAGGACATGATCACTACCTTTAATATTTTCAGAGGAATTGACAGAGTAGATAAAGATAAACTATTTAGCATGGGTGGTACGTGAACAAGGGGAAGGGAAGGGAAGGGAATTATTAAGGGAAAGCGCCAAGCCATTAAGACTATTCAGCACTTGGAAGGGATCAGAATGAGGATTTCGGATGGGCCACGGGAAAAGAATGGGGCCCAACCACTTGGACGGTCAGGGATTGAACGCCGACCTGCAAGAAACGAGATCGTCACTCTACCGTCCACCCCAAGTGATTGGACACCGACACAGGTGGAAACTGAGTACCCAAATGAGCCACAGGGACGTAATAAATAACATTTTCACTGTCAAGAGTATTTAACAGATGGAATGCATTAGGCAGTGAAGTGGTGGAGGCAGACTCCATACACAGTTTCAAAAGTAGATATGATTGAGCCCAGTAGACTCAGGAATCTGTACAGCTGTTGTTTGACAGTTGAGAACACATGCAAAATCAATATTAGAAAGTTTCTTTTCCAGAGTGGTAGACGGTTGGATCAAGTTAAGGGAGAATGTGGTGGAGGCCAAAACCGTCAATAGTTTCAAAGCATTATACGACAAAGAGTACAGGGAAGACAGGACACAACGAGCGTAGCTCTCATCCTGTAACTACACCTAGGTAAATACACTTAGGTAATTACACTTAGATAATTACACACACACACCAGTAAGAGGCATGAAAGTTAATGAACGGATCAATGTTCCATCAGGAGTATCTAGAATGAAGTCATTTCCATTAAATACTTGATCACCTTGCATGAAGCTCAAATGGGAGAACTAAATCCTAATTGATGGAGCACAAGGATGTTATGACGTTGTAGTAAACCATGTTGAGTGTGAGTTCTATGCCTCACTTAGCATGTTGAGGGTGAGTTCTATGCCTCACTCAGCATGTTGAGTGTGAGTTCTATGCCTCACTCAGCATGTTGAGTGTGTATGTGTTCTATGCCTCGCTCAACATGTTGAGGGTGAGTTCTATGCCTCACTCAGCATGTTGAGTGTGTATGTGTTCTATGCCTCACTCAGCATGTTGAGGGTGAGTTCTATGCCTCACTCAGCATGTTGAGTGTGTATGTGTTCTATGCCTTGCTCAACATGTTGAGGGTGAGTTCTATGCCTCACTCAGCATGTTGAGTGTGAGTTCTATGCCTCGCTCAGCATGTTGAGTGTGAGTTCTATGCCTCACTCAGCATGTTGAGTGTGTGTATTTGTGTGTGTTCTGTGCTTCCTTCAGCATGTTGAGCGTGTGTGCTATGCCTTACTGAGCATGTTCAGAGTGTGTTCTCTGTCTCAATCAGCATGTTAAGTGTGTGTGTCTTCTATGGCCCGGTCAGCATTTTGAGTGTGTGTTCTGTGCCTCGTTCAGTATGTTTAGAGTGTGTTCTCTGCCTCACTCAGCATGTTCAGAGTGTGTTCTATGCCTCGCTCAGCATGTTAGTGTGTGTGTTCTATCCCTCACTCAGCATGTTCAGAATGTGTTCTAAGCCTCGCTGAGCATATTCAGAGTGTGTTTTATGCCTTACTCAACATGTTCGGAGTGTGTTCTATGCCTCATTCAGCCTGTTGAGTGTGTGTGTGTTATTTGCCTCGCTCAGCATGGTCAGCAGCGTGTTGTCCGTGAGTGTTGGAGGCAGCAGAGTGACTAAGGTCAACCCAGCCACCTGAGAAGTTACTACCTGTTACACACACTCGGTGGAAAGTACCAGTGTGACGTCATGGACTACAAGATAGTAGTATTTTCTACTATTTATTTTTTTGGTACCAAACTAAGCTTAAATGTTCCTAGGCGAAGTATAGCGCATATATGCACTATATTAGGCCTAAGGGAGCGTGCATTAGGCCTAGGATTGCTACAAGACGATTGCTTAGGTCTAATATTTATGTTGCCGGTAAAATCGTTTTCGGTTTGTTCATATGCCATAATTAAAAATTCTAGTGTCTGGTGGTCAATGACGTCAAGTCGGTACTTTCGACCAAATAAGTACTACAGGTACTTTCCTTCATGGAGGGCGGGGTGGTAGGGAAGGAGGCGCAGGAGAGTGGTGGAGGCTGCCTCTCCCAGTATAGCATCTCACCTGGTGTTAAAGACTGGATGAATGTTGGTGTTGACTCCTGGCTCGGCTCCTCTCTTGGCTCCTCCTGTACCACCACCACCACCACCACCGCAATCACCATCACCACACCACCTCAATCTCTCCCACAACCACTACCAGCAGCACAACTATCACCACGACTATCACCACAACCACCAACTCAACTGCTACTACTACCACCACATCTACTACCAGCAGCACCAGCATCACTACAGCCACTGCTAGCAGCACCCCCACCACCGACATCATCAACACCAACGCCACTACAGCATTACGAACACCAGCACAACTATTAATATCAACAGCACAATATCACCACTATTTCATGGGGGATATGATCACAATATACAAAATATTGAGAGGAAAAGATAAGATGGACAAAAAGAGCCTCTTTAAATTGGGAGAAGCAGATCAAAATAACAAAAGTTGTAGCTAGAAATACAAAGGTGTTGAGGAAATGTCAAGAAATACTCGAACCCTATCAGGGTGGTCAGCAAGTGATCTTTGCATTGAAAGAATAAGTCATGAGAGCCACCTCCATCCGCAACTTTAGAGCCAGATTGGGCAGATAATTCGAACGTCAAGAGAGTTGACTGATAACGTGTACAACAAGGCCAGTAAGCTGAGTATAAAGAGCTGGAGCCAGATTCACGAAGCAGTTACGCAAGTACTTACGAACCTGTACATCTTTTCTCAATCTTTGGCGGGTTTGTTTACAATTATTAAACAGTTAATGGGCTCCGAAGCACCAGGAGGCTGTTTATAACAATAACAACAGTTGATTGGCAAGTTTTCATGCTTGTAAACTGGTTAATAAATGTAACCAAAGCCGTCAAAGATTGAGGAAAGACGTACACGTTCGTAAGTACTTGCGTGTGTGCTTCGTGAATCTGGCCCCTGGACCTCACATCTCCGTACACCCTTTGACCTGAGCGCTGCTAGGTAAGCACTCCCACAGCCGTTACATGGCTGGCTGATCTCTTCAGTGTGGCAGAGGCCCGCGCACTCTATTTCCTCTTCTGTTTCGACCAAACTCGTGTGCAAAGTTCGCTATAAATCCTCTCTTATCTGCCAGCCGGGGTCAACACTGTTCTGATGTATTCTAGATTACCCTCTCTTGTTGCAAACTTGTTGGCGTTGACGAAGCCTCTGCAGTGTCTTGCACATCTCAAGTTTGCGGCATCGTTAGGTATCATTTTCATTTTAGTTTTGTAGTTTCTATTTTTTTAGTATTGTACTTGACTCTACAACGAATTTAAATAAAATTATCGTGTTTTTTTTTATCAACACACTCACGAAAGGCAGAGTTTTGTCCATGAAGTCTCTTTGTTTTCTTCTCCCAACACAACTTTGCGCTTCGTACTTGACCTTCATCGAGGCTTGAAGTCCCTACAGCACAACGGAGATGGTACCCCTATGTGTATTCGCCTTGCGGGGGTTGAGCTCTGCTCTTTCGGCCCGCCTCTCAACTGTCAATCAAAGCTCAATTTATTTTTATTTTAATTCGTTTACACACACATTATATATATATATATATATATTATAATATATATATATATATATATATATATATATATATATATATATATATATATATGTCGTACCTAGTAGCCAGAACGCACTTGTCAGCCTACTATGCAAGGCCCGATTTGCCTAATAGGCCAAGTTTCATGAATTAATTGTTTTTCGACACCTAACCTACCTAACCTAACCTAACCTACCATTTTCGGCTACCTAACATAACTAACCTATAAAGATAGTTAGGTTAGGTTAGGTAGGGTTGGTTAGGTTCGGTCATATAATCTACGTTTAATTTTAACTCCATGAAAAAAAAATGACCTAATACATAATGAAATGGGTAGCTTAATCATTTCACAAGAAAAAAATTGAGAAAATATATTAATTCAGAAAAACTTGGCTTATTAGGCAAAGGGCATTGCATAGTAGGCCAAAAGTGAGTTCTGGCGACATATATATATATAAATATATATATATATATATATTATATTATATATATGTCGTCTAGTAGCCAGAACCACTTTTTGGCCTACTATGCAAGGCCAGATTGGTTAAAAGCCAAGTTTTCCTGAATTAATATATTTCTCTAATTTTTTTCTTATGAAATGATATAGCTACCCATTTCATTATGTATGAGGTCAATTTTTTTTTATTGGAGTTAAAATTAACGTAGATATATGACCGAACCTAACCAACCTACCTAACCTAACCTATCCTATCTTTATAGGTTAGGTTAGGTTAGGTAGCCGAAAAAGTTAGGTTAAGTTAGGTTAGGTAGTCGAAAACAATTAATTCATGAAAACTTAAACTCAGAGTAGAGAATATGCAGCACCCTGGTGGCGTCATGATACCCCCCCCCCCTCCCCTTCCTTCCCTCGCGGACTTTCATATTGTCCCTACGCCTTCACCCCACCCCAGTCCTTCTTTGTTCTGTCTCCTACGAGCTGGCTAGTAGCTACTGTTTTTGGACTGGTTTCCATGTTACAATGAAGCATATAATGAGAGCAAGTCTCTCGTCACTGGGAATATTACTTGTGATCAGGGATGTCCTCGTTGGTCTTTTGTTATATCATTTTTTTACCCCGAGTCGTGAAATTATTGTAAATAAAAATTGAATTGACGTAATATGTGTTAGTCTGTTTTTTTTATCTTCTCTGGTGTTGTAGGAACCAAGATGAGCGGTTCTTAAGGTTGGAGTAAGAGCCACGATCACCGGGTCCGTGAGCCGGCCGCTGGTAACTTATCATTCGTGCTTAACAAACCGAGGGATCAGAGTGCGACTCACACTTAGAAGTCTGTATAACTTCGAATTAGCTTGAACAGGAGGCATGGTTGGGGACCGGGCCGCGGGCACGTTAAGCCCCGAAATCCTGGCAAGGTAACAGGTCCCCCCATGGGCTTGTTATCAAACACAAACTGCTCACAAACATGAGGTCAGCTGTGGGAGCCTCGCGTGAGTGCCCCGTCGGTGAGGCAACGGTACAACTCCTTCTCTATAATAATACATCACATTTTGACGTGTAAATCCCCTACACCATTAACTGATGTACCGAACATCATAGCAGCTCGCGAAATTGACGTGATATCCCGTTTTCTATTCGTGGGTCCTCGGTTAGGTTAGGTTTGGGCAATTTAGTACATTAGTTTAGTGACGGTGGGAACGTTCGATAGGACGGGCTGAATAGTGAAACCAAATGGGTAAAGTAGTAAACAAGTCTTTTCAACCACTCTGAGTGTGGATCGTATATGTTAAAAACAATCGAGAAATGGCTTTTTCTCGTATAGGGCCGCATAGGTCTGAGTATTGGACGGTAGAGTGACGATCTTGCTTAATAAAGATCGGCGTTAAATCCCCGACCGTCCAAGTGGTTGGACACCATTCCTTTCCCCCGTCCCATCCCAAATCCTTATCCTGGCCCCTTCCAAGGGCTATATAGTCGTAATGGCTTGAAGCTTTCCCTTGATAAATCCCTCCCCTCCCATAGGGCCAAAACCCATAGAACCGACAACCCTACGAAGTCACAAAAGCCAGGGCACGAATCTGCTTAAACGTTTAGCTGGATAAAATCCTCAGGTATACTGGGAGAACCTTTCAGAAGCCACCGGCTTCCTGTCCCTGTCGACGCCACTAGAGACGGTGATTCTAGGGTAAAATCAGGTTATTGTTTCGTCCCCCACGACAATAAAATTCGCATCACGTTACCCCTAGCCGATCACCACCGACCACATAAATATTAACGACATCAATATATCTACGTCTACCATGTCCCTTGTCTACCAGGGACATGGTAGACTTTTAGTAGCTGAGGCCTGATGACCTTTATGTGTCAGCGGTAATCCTCTCGTGCTACCCTTCACAGGATGAGTATGAGGTGCACAATAACCCACTGATCACTGGATGAGTATGGGGTGCACAATAACCCACTGATCACTGGATGAGTATGGGGTGCACAATAACCCACTGATCACAGGATGAGTATGGGGTGCACAATAACCCACTGATCACAGGATGAGTATGGGGTGCACAATATACTAGCTGACTCCAGCAGTAGCAAACAATTGATGTCTCACGCACAGTTGAGCAACCACTAGGCCCACTGGAGCTGGCTGGCTGATACTAAAGGGGATGTAGGTGACAGGGAGGGCGGATACCCACCTACAGCTTCTCGCCCGCTGCCGACCAGGCAAATAATGTGTTCTCGTCTGTGAGACAAGCACAGTTGCTTGGGCTTCATGACCTAACATCTCGAAGTTCTTTTCCTGCTGTGTGTGTGTGTGTGTGTGTGTGTGTGTGTGTGTGTGTGTGTGTGTGTGTGTGTGTGTGTGTGTGTGTGTGTGTGTGTGTGCGTGTGTGTGTATGTGTGTGTGTGTACTCACCTAGTTGTACTCACCTAGTTGTACTCACCTAGTTGTACTCACCTAGTTGTGCTCTGGCTCTTTGGTCCCGCCACTTTACCGCCAATCAACAGGTGTACAGGTTCCTGAGCCTATTGGGCTCTATCATATCTACACTTGAAACTGTGTATGGAGTCAGCCTCCACTACATCACTTCCTAATGCATTCCATTTTTCAACCACTCTGACACTAAAAAAGTTCTTTCTAATATCTCTGTGGCTCATTTGGGCACTCAGTTTCCACCTGTGTCCCCTAGTGCGTGTGCCCCTTGTGTTAAATAGCCTGTCTTTACCAACCCTGTCGATTCCCTTGAGAATCTTGAATGTGGTGATCATGTCCTCCCCTAACTCTTCTGTCTTCCAACGAAGTGAGGTTCAATTCCTGTAGTCTCTCCTCGTAGCTCATACCTCTCAGCTCGGGTACTAGTCTGGTGGCAAACCTTTGAACCTTTTCCAGTTTAGTCTTATCCTTGACTAGATAGGGACTCCATGCTGGAGCCGCATACTCCAGGATTGGCCTGACATATGTGGTATACAAAGTTCTGAATGATTCTTTACACAAGTTTCTGAATGCCGTTCGTATGTTGGCCAGCCTGGCATATGCCGCTGATGTTATCCTCTTGATATGTGCTGCAGGAAACAGGTCTGGCGTGATATCAACGCAGCATTGGCATTGTATGATAAAGTAACGAGAGTATGGCAGAACAGGAAATCATTCTTCGGTAATGAGGTGACTTAAACTGGCGTTCTGGTGGTTCCCAGATACCTGCCTTGACCCACTCATCCACATTAAGACAAAAGCTAATCAACCCGGAACTCAACTGGCTTCACTGGGAGGTGATGGAGGCCTGAACCAATGCCCAAACAGGAATTTACGAGTGGTCCTCCCGACTAGAAAAGCAGAGTCTAAGAGCTAAAGCTCGACCCTCCAGGCATAAATAGGTCAATAGGTGAGTACACACACACACACACACACACCGCAGGATACCACAAGCGTAGCTCTCATCCAGTAACTACGTTAAGGTAATTACTCACACGCCCACACACACACACACACACACACACACACACACACACACACACACACACACACACACACACACACACACACTGTTCCTTCTCAGGATGTTGCCACCCGCTTGGCCGCCTTATCCTGCCTTGGTGAAACCCCTGTTCGGGTCTCGAAGAATGCTCGGTTGAATGCC
>WNGS01167840.1:26428484-26444414 GCA_020271785.1 Procambarus virginalis | reverse complement strand
TTATTTCCCCACACAATGTCAGGAAACTGAGACTAACCATGGCATGTAGAGAGCGAGAAGGGGGGAAAGTGAAAGGCAGAAGAGATGGAAGAAAGAGGATAATAAAGAAGAGGGAGAGAGAGAAAAGAAGAAAGAAGAGATGGGGAGAAAGATGGAAGAGAGGCATCTGAGCCGTTTCAAAGTGTAATGTCGTTTTGAGGCGTTGGCTGTGCGTGTGTGTGTGTGTGTGTGTGTGTGTGTGTGTGTGCAACGACACAGGTACCAAGACGAGTGGGGTTGAAGGTGACAGGCAAACACCGAATCGACAAGATGCCTATGAAGGGAAAAAATCGTCAGGAGTTGAATCCAAAGGATGGAGGTCAAAGTACTTAGTCCACGTAGCAGGACCAAACAAAGCATGGAACGAATTAGGATGGGAAGGGAGCATACGAGAGCGGCCGTGGCGGGGACGGCGATGAGAACCTTTAGAGAGACGGGTCATAAAGCGCTGTAGTCAGAGATGGAGCCGTGCAAGGGGACGAGACTCACCACAGCAGGTTTGGGGCTCGACCCAACCACAGAGGACGGAGGGGAGCAGGGAGGAAGAGTCCGGTCTGGGCCTAAACCGGGTCCTGTAGTGGGGGCTATAGATCCCGGTCTTCCAGGACGGTCCGACTCGGGGGCATGGTCGCCAACCCCATGAGACTGGGTAAGAAGTCAAGTCGTCATCCATGAAGCAAACTAATACACAAGGGCTGAGACCTGGAACCAAGGGATACCACATACCAGGGGAGGCCGAGCACGGGCCAGTGCAGGAAGGGTGTGTCGTCCCCAGCGGTGCTCCCACTTTCCAACAGGAGAGTCCTACTACTTCGTTCATTCTCTCACACTGGTGCCAAGACCCCAGTCCCCCTATCGCCCCAGCCTGTACACCCAACCATCCACTCAGGGCGGCCTCTCACAGGCGACCCCTCCAGCGGGTGGTCCGATGGCTCACAAGGCCCCTACATGGTGCCTTTCAGCATGTACACCACCCAAAGAAGGGGCACAGGCAACCCACACTGGTCCCAGGGAGGTGTACGCGAGCCCCTCACCACGGCAAGGAGGCACCACAGAGGGGTAAAAATTTGTAATAAAAGCATTAACAAGGTATATAATTTAAATTTAATTTTTATAACTGAAAAGTTATAAAAAAAACTAGGTAAATACCAGTTTGGAAATAAGGTAAATAAACCGATACTTGCCATTGTGAGCTTGATATGAAACTAACCTATTAGGGAGCCGTGATTTTAATGCAAACCAGATTTTTCCCATTTGTTTAGTGTTGGCACGTGCAGTTATGCCTCAACGATACTGTGGAACCACCCGTGTTAAAATAAGCCGTTCGTACAGGCGTGAAGTAAGCAAGTAATTACGCACCAATAAAAAATTTGGCGACACATTGAGTGATTTTGCCATCAGTTTATTTTCCTTTTCTATAAAACCCATAAAGCTAAAATCCGTAATTTATATACACAAATATAAAGAGTTTCTGTACAAATTAGTTAAATCTTTCGGTTGAGAAGAAAAAAAAAAAGTGTAAAGAAACTTTACAAGAAGTGTGGCGAATCTTAAAACCTTGTGCAAGTGGATGGATTAAATAGCAGGCAAGTTCACTCAAAAGTCCCTTGCATTACATAGGAACTTAAGGTTATGAAACTGCAGAAGACCTATGGAGGCATAAGAGTGTTTATGTACCAAGCCAACTCTAATGTATATATTTTTTTAAAGCTTTTGATACAAGTCTTGTTTCGTTACCCGATAATTGAACTAGTTTTAATGAAAGCATTTAGCCAGGACTTAAGATTTAAATCTGGTCCTGGTTTACAGTTTAATAAACTCTTTTATTTTTGAACTTTATATTCCCTAGTTCTGTTTATGATTTCAGTTTTAGGCTTCAATTTCAGATTATAGTCTCAGTTACACTTTAAGGGAATATTTGAAGTTAAAAAAATCTAGAAGGGTTAATATGAATACGTATTGAATTTAACTTGAGTGTCATTCAAATTATCTATTCGAGCACAACTTGTTAACCTGCTACGATCGTATTTGGTAACAGCATGGTGGTTCAGAACTCACCAGTCTAGTAAAATTAGTTAGCGTGTGGACATTAAGGCATTTTACGATTCTATCACACCACTCATCTGGACATACGAAGGGTTGGGTAATTAAAGCAAGGACTAGTTATTGGAAAGTTTATTACCAAGCATTATTAAAACCGCTTTAAAATTAAAGGATAGTTTTAAAAATCAAATTTCAGGCGTTAGAATTAGTAAGTGCAACTTACAGTGTCTCAGGTTTTATATAAAAATTAATGCGCGAGTGTAAGGAAATAATTAGCAGGATTATTTCAGCATCACGCAGTAATAGTGATAGGCTAGTTCAGAGGTTTCGCTAAATGTTAATGTAATATTTAGCAATTCACTAGCCCTTAGAAGACGCCGTTGAAGAACCTCAACGCAGCAAACTTCCAACAGCTCCGTATTCTTAACTGGATTACGGCTTAGTTATGGTTTTCAATGAGCTCTACGCATACGGCCGCCAGCAGCTTTATCACCATCGGTAGATGTTCGACCAAATCCTCTTGAAGCACGTCGTCTTCTGTCGTGGAACGCCGATTACTGGTCGTTTCGTTAACTTGCACACCAGTCTCTTCAAACTGAAAGCCATAATCAGATCCGTTCCCATATTTAGCTTCCAAACGTGATATGCACTTGAAAACCATGTAGAGTTCCTCCATATTTATTTCTTCAAGCGGTACATCAGGAAACTTTTCGAGTAGCATGGACTCTAATACAACCAGGTCATACAGTTTTTCAGATTCATTGTCTTGTCCTTGTAGTATTTTAACGGCGTTTTTAAAAGACTTTATTTTTCTTTCTTCAGCTCCCATGGGATCTTCAGGTCCTAAGATAATAAAAACCATGCTTATAATACCCAACGCCAACGAAACCAATAAAAATGTCCGGCCCATTGTTAAGTTTCTTGAAGAACCTGAGATATGGTAAGTTCACGTCAGGAGTTATGGCTGCCGTATGCCTGGTTGGGGCCCTGGAGCCTCCTTTTATATGAGCCCGGGTCAAGTGGCGCACAGTTGCCAACTTTGCTTTAGGGTGTTCACTGGGGGGGGGGGGATTTCCTTGGTGCTTATTTATTTTACAAATTATTAAAATATGCCGAATGCTCATTTATCCAAAAGAAGTAACCCCTAATTTTCTATATTATAATTATAGCCCATATATATATATGTATATATATATAATATATATATATATATATGCAAACAAGCCTGAATGGTCCCCAGGACTTGGAGTTGTGAAGAACCTGAGATATGGTAAGTTCACGTCAGGAGTTGGGTTCGAGTCACTTCTGGGGTGTGAGTTTTCATATATATATATATATATATATATATATATATATATATATATATATATATATATATAATGTTGACCAGACCACACACTAGAAGTTGAAGGGACGACGACGTTTCGGTCCGTCCTGGACCATTCTCAGGAAACGTCGTCGTCCCTTCAACTTCTAGTGTGTGGTCTGGTCAACATACTTCAGCCACGTTATTGTGACTCATCGCCTGTATATATATATAATGTCTATCCTGCGCTTGAACAAAATCCATCGATTCTACAACACATTTCCATGACAATATTTACTCAGGATTTCTCCTGAATCTAAACTAAACCAAATTATATCTAATGTTTGTGTCCTATTTTGTGTGTTAATATATTTAGAACTTTATATATAATCCTTTTGTTAAAATCGTTTTATCTGTGTAAACTTAAACTATGTCACCCCCTTACACTTCGTCTTTTTATAGTGTAAGTTTTTTGTCCCTATTATAAGAATACCGGACATTGCAGAAGGTCTATTGGTCCATACGAAGCAGTTCATATTCACACTCACCCAAACACATTCATATATATGTGTGTAACCTACAGCTAATATACTCCGCGCTCCCACGTCTATTATATTGCCCAATAAGGTGCTTCGTAAATCAATAACTCAATTTCCAAGTCACTATCTACTTTTCCAGCAAGTATTGTCTCGATTATAACTCTTTCTTGGGTGATATTTCGCATGTCGCCATTCCAAATATATATATATATATTTTTTCCAGAAAGTAAGCGAATTAGCTAAATTACAAGAATGAAGAAGTGGTCGTAACGCCGTTGGCAGCGTTCGAGAGGTGGGCTCGAAACATCGAGACAGGGACAGACACATCGCGCCGGGAGTCGGTAGCCAATGGGCGCTGCCTCATCCCACCCAACACCCTCCCAGTGACCAAAAGTGAGGACAGCGTGGGTCAGGAAGCATCCCGTCCTCGACTCAAGACCATTACATCCCAGCCTGTCCTCCAAACAAAGACTCAAAAGGGATTCCATGCACCTGCCAAACCCTCTGTTTATGAATAAAAAAGGTTTACACACACGACTCATAAATGATATCGTCGAACACTTCCGGAACAATTGCTTCACTGAAGAATTTTGTTCGAACCACAGCGCTATAAATGCTTCACCCACGTATTACAAATACAAATAATCGCTTACAGGACCTAAACACCTAACCTAACCTAATCTATCCTATGTCTATATATGCACATATGCTAATATATTCTAATATTAATTTAATTTGAGAAAATTCCTGTTTTGAATGAACAGCAATGTTGCAATTATGAATGCGGAGAGTTGACCCTGAGCAGCCGTGGAGTGCGGACGTGTCCCTCCGTGACTGCTAGGGTAGTCTGCCGTTTGATCGCCAGGTGGCGGGGCGTAGCTGCCCCCCCCACCCCCCAGTGTTGTTGCCTGCCGGGCGGTGTGCAGACGTGGCAGGTGTTGGGTTCACCATGGTGGTCCCCTACCTGCAATCAAGCGTGTGAACTCGGTAGGACTGGAATTCTCTGGCCGTGCTGGGTATCCAGAGGTAGCGGAGGTACTGTGCGACTTGCTGCATATCCCGGTGCTGGATATTGACGGGATTGAGCTGGTGACTGCGCGTCGCGTTGTCATCAAGCTGGCGACGGAGGAGGTATATCGTGCCTTCCTCAGTCGTTACGAGGGCGCTCGCTGCCCTTGCCAGGAGGTACCGGCTCAGTCGCCATATCAGACCGGAGTGGTGCGCTGACCTATGTCAGCGTGCATGGGGCGCCCTTGGAGTTTCCCGAAGAGCTTCTGCGGCGTTATTTCCAGCGATTTGGGCCCGTCGTCAGTGTGAGGGTCAATACGTTATCCTCCGGGAAGTACGCCGGGAGGCGGACGAATATTCGCACCTTGGGCATGCGTCTGCGGTCGGACATTCCGTCTTCGGTCCGGCTTCTGGGTTGCTACATCCGGGTGTACTATGCCCGGCAGCCTCGGACCTGTTTCCGGTGTGGCTTGATGGGGCATCAGGCTGCAGGGTGCGAGGCGGATCCGGTTGCACCTGTCAACCTCTTTCGGGAAGAGGATTTCCCGCCGCTTCCACTGGACGAGGACCTCGGGGATGTGGAGCCCGCCCGGCTCGTTGCTGCGGCTCCCCCGGCGTCTCCTGACGTTTCCCCGGATGTCGCTGGCCCTCCTCCGGCTGTTGCGATGAGATCAGTGGATTCCCCTGATCCTGTTCGTATCCCTGTCCCTGCTGCTCCAGTGGCCCGTGGTCCTGCGCCCTCCTCTACGCCTGCTCCCCTGTCTTCCGGTGCTGCGCCTGGCCCTATCTCCTCGACTCGGATCCCGGATGCTGAAGTGGCTGAGGGGTCCCTGGTTGTGTGTGGTCCGGTTCCCCCTGCGGTTGAAGCTGCTGCAGTCGTCAGACGCGTACGAGCGGCTTGTGATGCCCGTGGGTCTGGGTCCACTTCCGGTTCCGAGGATGTGCGCCCGGTGCCCAAGAGATCCAGGCGCTCATCTACTGCATGGGCTGATGTGGATTCTGGCGCTGATGGATTATCAGGACTTGGGGTAGTGGCCGCTGACGTCCATATATCTGCTGATGCCGAGGGCTGTGTCTATGATTCGCCTCCTGTGGCTTCTGTCGGCAGTTCCCCGCAGTGGGGGTGGTTGCACCTCCAGTGGTTGGTGAAGAGGGTGCTGGTGCAAGTCGGGACCTCGTGTTGGTTCTGCGGAAGGATGTTCGGGGTGAGGAGCCCCCACGAGTGTCCCGTCCGGTGGTTGATGAGCAGCCCTGTGAGGCTGCCGCGGTTACAAGTGCGCTGCCCGTTGCCTGCGCCGGTACGAAGAAGCCTATCCCGAAGAAGCCTATCCCGTTCATCTTAGCCGACGGCACGGAGTATCATGAGAAGTCCAACCCTATAGGTATTACCTTTCATGACATAGTGGAGCCTATTCCGTGGTGCCCCACGACTGTCTGGGTTCCGGCGTTTAATGTATTTGCTAAGGGTGTGCCGCTTTCAATGCCCGATCCTCGGACGACCCTTCGTCCCCCTATTCCGGAATATATTATGGCGATATGGGAGGCGTATTGTCTTCTTTTCCCGGCTGCAGAGTGGCCGGAAAAGTATGCACAGGACTGATAGTCTGTGTGCTTGCGGTTCTATCGGGTGTATCTTGGGTTTTCGTCTGTTATGTGATGTATGTTATGTGATGTGTATTGTGTGCCCTTCAGGCCGAGGTTTTCTAAATGTCCCTGTTCTTTTGGCTATGCCTTTTCATGTTCTATGTTCTTTATTTTGTTGTCTTCTGTGCTCTTTTGGCTATGCCTTTTCTTGTTCATGTATATTTAATTTGTTGATTTATGTGCCCTTCTGGCTATGAGGTGAGATCTCTGTTCTTGAATTATTATTTCTTCTCTGTTTCATTTGTGTATTGCAGTGTATTTTGGGTCCCGGTCCTTCAGGCCGTGTTAGGTTTGTTTGTTGTACCGATGGTTTTTGTACTGTTTTGCTATGAGCCTTACTGATTTTGTTTCTATTTTTTGCTGACTGTGTTTACTTTTTGTTCTGTGTTTTCTGTACATTTTTGAGTTTGTTCTTTGTTATGCTGTGCTGTCGGCCCTTCTGGCTGATGGGGTTTGTTCTCTGTGGTTTCTACTGTGTTCTTTGTTTTTATTGTATTTAATTCGCATGCTTGCATGTAAAAATAAAAATAAAAAAAAAAAAAAAAAAAATAANGAGGAAAAAGACTCATTAGTCGAGAAACAATTGGTGGCTTGTCTTCTCTCTCCCACCCCTCACAAGCCCCTAATTGATTCATTAGAGCTGTTCCATCTCTTTGTAGACTTATTAAGAATTTACCGAGCACAGCGTTCTCTGCATTTGTGAGGACCCAGCACCCGGTCATCTCCTCAGAGGGAGGCAGCGATCTGCGGCTTGAAAGCATCACACTCCAGTTGAGGTGTAGCTTGAAAACTCGAGATTTTATGCATTTGTAATCTTTTTTATTTTGATTTATTTAGGCACAGAAGAGATAACTACATGGACAGAAAGCCTTAAGACTAAGACAGCTAAAACAGGAATCTTAGTATACGGTTCCCCTGCGAGAGGGACAGGAATCTTGTGAAGGTTATAGAGGGCTCCGTCGACTGTCGTCCTCAGGAGGGAACTCACAACTGTCGCCTAGCTCCCGGGTTACGCCTTTACTTTCCATTCACCTGGGTTCTAGGAGACTCGAACCGGAGACCTCACGCGTGTGAAGCCTAAGCTCACACGCTTTTATTTACCCATTTACTGCTAGGTGAATAGAGGCATCAGGTGAATGGAACGTGCCTAAACATCCTGGTGTCCTTGGGAATCGATCTCGGATCCAACCAGTTATAAGCGGAGTGGGGTAACAACGCGAGGTACGCCCTGCTAGGGGCGAGGGCGTACCGCTGGTGAGACAGACGGACGGCGTGCTCTAAGAGTCCTTGTTGTGGTATAGACTCCTTGTACGTCGTTGTCAGTCAAGCTATGCAGTGTTCCCGTCTATGTCATTTGATGGTAATAATACCACGTTAGTGATGGTTCTAGCGTTGATGACTTAGATGCTTTTCAGAGTTTGATCACTGTTGTGACGTGATATAGCTGTCATTTGTAATGTCAGAACTCCCGTTAAACACCGTTATTTACATTTGGTGTTACAAGCATTATCCGTACACAACGTCATTTGACTCCAACAAGTGGATGACATTTTAATATATTTTACATACAACATTTGCTTGATAATTTTGTTCGTTCGTATGAAATTTATAAGAATCAGTGTGACCCGATATATGACCATGCAAACTTTTTAAGCATAAAAGAACTGTAGCTGAGGTGTCACCTTGTATCTGTGAACTCATATGTTGTAGTGCCCAAGACCGTGGATAATTAGAAAGCTTGAAATAATGTTATCACGACTTGAGAGCTCCGAGCTCGTGAGCACGTGACGGCACACGCGCGTGTCGCTCGCTCTGCCGACAGGTGACACATCTGTCTTTCATCCTTTTTCCGTATTTTCCTTTTTTTATTTAAATATTAATTTATGAGTTTAAGTAGTGCCTGATTTACCTGGCTTATTAGGCCAGGTGAGTCGTCACGTCATGGCCGTGACAGACAGACTGCCCTTCACCGTGAACGAGCCAATGACAGTAGACAAGCCACTTACATCAAACATTGGTGAGAATAGCTTGAGCTACCTCATCCCTTTGTGTGTATTTTACATCAATAAACTTATTTCAATTTCAATTTCAATTTCACCGAACAGCAGACTGGTCTGACCGCAGACAAGCCTCTCACAGCAAACATGTCGCTGCCAGCAGAAAAACTATTGAATCAACTCATGCAGGATTGTCTTAGGGCTGAGAGTATCATCGTAGAGACAACACCCAGGAGTGTCTCGTACACCAACACCCAGGAGTGTCTCGTACACAACAACACCCAGGAGTGTCTCGTACACCACCAACACCAGGAGTGTCTCGTACATCACCAACACCCAGGAGTGTCTCGTACACCACCAACACCAAGGAGTGTCTCGTACATCACCAACACCCAGGAGTGTCTCGTACACCACCAACACCCAGGAGTGTCTCGTACACCACCAAACCCAGGAGTGTCTCGTACACCACCAACACCCAGGAGTGTCTCGTACATCACCAACACCCAGGAGTGTCTCGTACATCACCAACACCCAGGAGTGTCTCGTACATCACCAACACCCAGGAGTGTCTCGTACACACACCAACACCCAGGAGTGTCTCGTACACCACCAACACCCAGGAGTGTCTCGTACATCACCAACACCCAGGAGTGTCTCGTACATCACCAACACCCAGGAGTGTCTCGTACATCACCAACACCCAGGAGTGTCTCGTACACCACCAACACCCAGGAGTGTCTCGTACATCACCAACACCAGGAGTGTCTCGTACATCACCAACACCCAGGAGTGTCTCGTACATCACCAACACCCAGGAGTGTCTCGTACATCACCAACACCCAGGAGTGTCTCGTACACCACCAACACCCAGGAGTGTATCGTACACCACCAACACCCAGGAGTGTCTCGTGTACCACCAACACTCCAGTTATCCACGACTGGCTCCGCAGTCCCCCCAACACTAAACGTCACGTCCGGCCAGACGCCAATTTGTATTACCTAACGTCTAATTAGCTTGCGATAACATCCCCATTTCCTCAGCAGATAAATTCAAACTACCGACTCCTTATTTGTTTTTTTAATTTGAAAATCCCACAGAAGTTAATGTAAAGAAACGTAACCAGAAATTTAATGTCCATAGAAATTTCCCAAGATTATACTGGGAGCCAAAATGAGCAAATTTCCAGTGTGAGATGTTGAGTAAAGTGTCAAAGGTTAATGGCTTGGAGTCACCTGGCCACCTTTCAACACACTTTGATAACAACAAATTCTTATTTATGTTTGCGTTATGAAGAAAATCTGTGGCATAATTCGTGTGTTAATCTTTTATTGTTAAACCGTTATTAAAGGCTCCGTATCTTATACTTTCCACGCGTGAGGGAAAATGAATTCTCAGAAGTTAACAGGCCGACAACAAGCAAGTAACGACAGATTAACGACGGAGCATCGTCACTAACGCTGAACTAATACTGAATCACCGCTACTCCAACGACGTTTAAGAGTGCATACGGTTTAACTGATGGACGCGGGTGCGTAAATCTAACTGTGGTTACGGTCCTGTTGAGTCGTATTTTGTCGGTACTTACAACAATGGATCATTGCACAAGATATTTGATTTATGGACCAAATTGCCAGGTAATAGGAGTGGGATTTCTGCATTCTTTCAAGCGTAGGTTAGACATATACATGGGTAGATATAGTTTGGTTAGACTACATAGTTTGAGAGAACATAAATAGGAGCTTCCTGAACAAATCCACAAGGGCCGTGACGAGGGATCGAACGTACGTCCGAGAGGATCCCAGGCGCGGCCTTAATCGACGGAGCTACGACATGGTCAAAAGAATTGCAACCGGGAAATCATCCTGATTTACCAACGGATCCTGCAGTCTCTCCGAGACACAAATCAGGGTTTTATGCAATTCCCCTCATGCACTCGAGCTATATCAATAGACTGTTCTACCTCTTCACTCTTACTTCATTACACAAAGAAGTCACAATAGCGTGATGCATCAAGTGAACAAGTCATTTGTAATGAATGAAATGAAGTAGTGCATCATAGTGCAATGAAGTAAGAACGAAGAGGTAGAACAGCCTATTGACATAGCTGGAGTGCATGAGGGAAATTGCGTAAAACCCTGGTTTGTGTCTCTGAGAGACTGCAGGATCCGTTGGTAAATGAGGAGCTGTTCACTTGAGACAGTTAAGCAAGTCCCAGCTGTGTCTGGGTACAAGTGACAGGATGAACAACCCAGCGGATTTTCTTCCTTTTGGGGAGTGATGTACATGCTGCTATGGCGGTGTGTCCACTCACAGGATGAGTGGCGCTACCCAATAAACTCGCCGCCTCGGGGTAAAATTTTAAAAATTAGGATGATTTCCCGGTTGCAATTCTTTTGACCATGTCGTAGCTCAGTCGATTAAGGCAGCGTCTGGGATCCTCTCGGACGTATGTTCGATCCCTCGTCACGGCCCTTGTGGATTTGTTCATTTGATGCATCACGCTATTGTGATTTCTGTGTTTAAGGAGCTTCCTGGTATGGGTCAGTAGGCCTTTTGCAGTTTCCTGAATTGTTATTTTTTATGTAGACACATTGAGTAAACAGCTGACGTAGGTGCAGGCTTTTCCCCTTCAAAACTACGTATAAAGAACCAAATATTTAACAAATATATATGGTTATTATTATTTTTTAAGTTTAAACATTTTAATCATAATAATTAATATTACTTAAGGGATACTCAACAAAATTTATTTCCGGAAATAAAAGCTTTGTGTAGAGTTAAAGGAAGCCAGTGGGGAACCAGCGAGAAAACCTCAACCCTCAGAGGAGCATACCAATGAGGGTGCTTTGCTCACTTTCTCAGGCCACCAGCAACCTGGCTACCAATGACATTTACCGGGTCCACCTGCTGTGGAAAATGAGCCTGTGAAATCTTCTTTTTTCGAAAGGAGAAACTTTCCGCTGGATAAAAATTAAGTTCCCACAGATTTTGCGGCAAAAGTCACCACGCTGAGCGCTGGCTTCGACATATCAAGATTGCAGTAAAAAGCCCAACTGCCCAATTTATTAATCGGTATTAACGGACAAAGAAGAGAAATAGGCAGCTCTACCTATAGGAACCACAGGGATAAAATATCTGCAAAAGAAAATGAAAAAGAGACCTGGAAATGTTTGTCAATTTATAAGAACTTGAAACAATAATACACAAAACAATAATGTACCTTATCACTGGCGTCTTTGTTACGGACATTTGTGTAGTTTGGCACAATGGCTTGCGAAGTCGGCTCAAACCCATGAGACCAGTGTTCGATTCTCAGGCAGAAAGGTGTTTTTTTTCTCGGTACGTTACTTCGAATGAACAAATAAAATTACATGTATTTTTATTGTTATTCCATCAAAATTACCAGTAAGGCAGTGAAAGAGCTTCGTTACTCTAAGTATGGTGAGGATGACAGTAATGGTGATGGTATAGTGGTGATGATGATGGTATGATGGTGAGGGGAGACAGCGGTGGTGATGGTGATGACAGTAATAGCAATGATGATGGTGATCATCGTCATAAGAGTATTTCTACACATATACACCTTAATGAATCAAAACTTTACACCCATAGATAAGGGTTCATCTTTTTGTTTCACCATGCGAGAGTCAACAGCTTCAGCCCCCAACTTGGTGTTTATACTGTGAGAGAGTAAACAGCTTCAGCCCCCAACTTGGTGTTTATACTGTGAGAGAGTAAACAGCTTCAGCCCCCAACTTGGTGTTTATACTGTGAGAGAGTAAACAGCTTCAGCCCCCAACTTGGTGTTTACACTGTGAGAGAGAAAACAGCTTCAGCCCCCAACTTGGTGTTTACACTGTGAGAGAGTAAATAGCTTCAGCCCCCAACTTGGTGTTTACACTGTGAGAGTAAACAGCTTCAGCCCCCAACTTGGTGTTTACACTGTGAGAGAGTAAACAGCTTCAGCCCCCAACTTGGTGTTTACACTGTGAAAGAGTAAACAGCATCACGTCAAAACTTTCCACTTGTGTAACCAGCAGCGAGAGAAGACACTTGCCTCGCCCCATCCCTAAATTCAGAGGCAAACAATTACTAATGGGTTTATCTGCGTCCCACCAGTAAAACCCATTACTGCCACTCATCCTGTTTACAGTAAAGGGATATATCTTAGCCGCCCTATCATAAGGGGAAGCTCCGTCCACACCACCATAATGATTCCATTTAGATGTTTGGAAAACAGACACACAAGGAATTAGCAGGAATACAGCCAGGCGGAGGCAATGCAAGTAATGATACGAAAGACCAGTGGTGACCTAAAGTGACCCAGGGTGACCCAGGATGAGAGTTCGATTCCATCGGATTAATTCATAGAATTTCTCATGTATATAACTCTCCTCTGTGAATTCACTGTGGCGTGATTTGATAACTACTGAATATTCGTTACTCTGATACTGATGTATCGCTTGTAAACCTATATATTTCTCTTACTGAAAACAAAACTGTGACTGAGTTCAAGCTCAACAAGCAACACTGTAGAAAAGGTTTGTCAAGATTTGCTACCCAAATTTTTAAGACATTCGTTATGAGGCGATGCGCCCGAACTTTGACGAGTGCTAGGGACACCCAGAAGTCGCTAGAAGACTAATTAACCCCCAGGAAGGTATAATTCATCGATTTCTCCAAACGTTGTAGAATTGAGGCAATTGGAAGCGGCGGCTAATGGTCATCCAACCTGCTGTGCATGATAAATGTGTGGTGGGGGGGGGGGGGTGTGGGGATGGTCGATTCTCCCTCAGGTCTCCCAGGAAGTGCTACGAAGTTAAGAACAGTCCCGATCGGCACAAGCTCGGTTGTGATACCTGAGGTAAATAAATAAAAAAAAAAATTACGCCAAACCGAGGAGACGATGCAGCACTATCAAAGGTGCAGGATATTCAAAAGACGCTAAATATCACCAAGGATGCCAATAAGAACATAACATAAGAACAAAGGTAACTGCAGAAGGCCTGTTGGTCCATAAGAGGCAGCACCTATTTATAACCACACAATCCCACTCATATACATGTCCAACCCACGTTTGAAACAATCGAGGGACCCCACCTCCAACACGTAATATGGTAATTGATTACACAAATCAACAACCCTGTTACCGAACCAGTATTTACCCAGGTCTTTGCTAAATGTAAACTTATTCAAATTATATCCATTGTTTCGCGTTCTGTCTTGTGTTGATACTTTTAAAGTTTGATACTTTGTTATGTCTATTCATCCACATGTACTCCTCTATCATGTCACCCCTAATTCGTCGCCTTTCTAGAGAATGTAATTTAAGCTTTGTCAATCTTTTTTCATATGACAGATTTCTGATTTTTGGGATTAACTTTGTCATCCTATGCTGGATGCGTTCCTGGGAATTTATATCCATTCTATAGTACGGCAACCAAAATTGAACTGCATAATCTAAATGGGGTTCAATTCCATCGAACCCAAATGGGTTATGCTTGCTCTGGTTATTTAAAACCAGAGCAAGCCACAGTCACAGTGAGAGGTTGTGTTAGCTGGAGCTCCGATTGTAGTAATATTATTACAGCAATAACGGAAGGATTAGTGAAGGAACTAATTGATCTAGTCTGAACTCCGCTCCCCAAGAAGTATGAGACAAAACCTAAGTAGGTTAAGGGCCTTAGAGCATTCAACTCGGAGGTAAGAGATATGGGCTGACCAAGACAAACGAGTGTCAAAGACTAACCCCAAAAGCTTAGTGGAATCCCTGTACACAAGGGGATGACCATAAAGCGACAAAGAGGGACGAAGAACTACATGCTTCCGAGTAAAAGTCATAGCACAAGTCTTACACGTAGAGGACTTGAAGCCATGATCGGTGGCCCAAGACGACACGGCATCAATCGCAAGTTGAAGCCGCCATTGAAGGAGAGGCGAATCATCACCCTGACAGCAAAGGGTAAGATCGTCAACATAGAGAGCGGAGAAGACGCCAGAAGGAAGAAGGGAAAGAAGACCGTTTAGGGCAACTAGAAAAAAAAAGAGCTCAGAACAGTACCATGGGGTACATCCTCATACTGCCGGAAAGGGGCAGAGAGAGTGGTACCAAGTCGCACACGAAAGGAACGACGAGAGAGGAAACTCCGGAGGAAGAGACGGAGATTCCCAAGAAGGCCAAAAGAATGAAGTTGAGACAGAATATGATACCGCCAGGTAGTGTCGTAAGCCTTTTCCAGGTCAAAAAAGGACGGCAACAACAGAGGTCTTCGCAGCAAAAGCAGTACGAATATAGATCTCCAAGTTCACCAGGACATCTGTTGTGCTGCAGCACTGGCGAAAACCAAATTGAGAAGGGGAGAGGTGGTGATAGTGTTCTAAGAACCACATCAAACGAACGTTAACCATACGTTCAAAGAGCTTGCAGACACAACTCTTAAGGGCAATAGGCCCGAGCACAGTCCACATTCCACCAGGGAACGCACTTCCACGTTCCCCGAGAGGAAGAGCGAGGAATAGAGCGGAGGGCACTGTCAAAGACAGTGTCATGAAAAAGGAGGGAGTGATGGAGAGGCAGAACAGAGAGGTCGGTAATAGTAGCACGGAGAGTAAAGAGGCGCCAGTCAGCCTCGGCAAAACCGCCACCTAGGGAAAAAGAGAGAAGGGTGAAAAAGAGAAAAAAGTAACAAGGATAGGAAAATGGTCACTGTTATGAAGGTCTTCAAGGACCTGCCACCCGAAATCTAAGGAAAGGGATGACGAGCACAGAGAAAGATCGAGAGTCCAAATGAGTGGGCGCACCAGAATTAAGAAGGGACAGGGAAGAAGAGAGGATGAAAAGGTTCAAGGAGGCGACCCGGGTGTTCGTCAGCACATCACCCCAAAGGGCATGACGAAAATTGAAATCACCCAGCAGGAGCACAGGCTCCGGCAAGGAGTCTAGGTGGTGTTTAAGATCGGGAAGAGAAAGTGGGACACTCTGGGTAAGATAAATGGAACAAACTGTGTACCATCTATGCACAAAGACATGGGCGGCAGAACAGTGGAGAGGCGAGGAAAAAAAGGGGACAGAGGGAACATTGGAGCGATCATAAGAGCACAAGAATTATTCTATAGTAGGACTGTCGAGTTCCTTGTCCGAAAACTCGGGAAGGAATCACGCTGGGGAGGGGGGGGGGAGAAAAAGAATATCCACGGAAGCGACCAAGGACGAGCTCTAAGCATGCTCCTGGAGACAGACACAAAGGAGCAAAAACTGTGAAACGAGAAGTTGGAGGTCAAGGAAATTGGCATAAAATCCACGGATGTTCCATTGAAGAAAAGACATCAGCAAAGAGAGAGAGGAGAGCAACA
>WNGS01167840.1:26393581-26419986 GCA_020271785.1 Procambarus virginalis | reverse complement strand
AACCCTATCAATTAATGTTCTAATATTTATTTAATTAAGAACTCACACAAAATCCCTCAGTCAGGGCCTATCATTATCAAAATACTTGAGTGACTGATCCCTGCATGAATATAAAAGAACCAAACTTCTTCTTCTTGAGAGTAGGTGCCGTTTGCATGAAGGGTTTACCCTTCAATGACTGCACCAGGACAGATGTTGGGAGACGCGCTGATGTTGAGGAAGAAAAGAATGTCAAAAGAGCTAATCGCGTCGTGCCGTAGATAGAGGAGCGGCGACTCAAACAGAGGTGGATGGTAGAGGGAGACTTGCAGCACTGTAGGGTGGGATGATGTGTTTATGGCGTCAGCAGATCCAGGGCGAAGTGTTGTGCACAAGACATCTACTAATATTTTTCCGAGAACTTGTATATCAGAAAGCGCAAGCAGTACACTTCCCAACTCATCAACGTATCAAAGGACACCCGGTCACCAGGCTACGCCTTCGGCTGAGACATCTTATCTGGCACCCTATAAACAAGTTTTTCGCCTGCAACACCTAGATAGTGGATGAGCACCACGGGACCGGAAGCACCTGGGCATCCCGATAAGGGCCCAACACCTGACCCTCACGGGACACAACTCCGGCAGCTGAGACACGGCTTCCCACCCCAGACCGGGGCAACGAAGAAGGGGACACCGCAGGGGATGCAGGCGCTGCATCGACCCCACCACTGGGTACAGGAACCGAGGACCCCCAGCACACTCTTTCCGCAACACCAGAATGAGGTCCCGATCAACAGGGGCAACCCCACACTGTGGGGCTCCAACAGCAGGAGGCGCAGGGAAGCTGGGGCACAGGTAGCAACTCGGAGCTCATCACAGCCCCATCATCTGCGGTGGGGGACACCAGAGCACCATACTCCCCCACCTTCTCCCAAGGCACACCGCGAAGGGAAGACACACGTCGAGCCCGCCGCGAACGCTTCGAGATAGGCTGCACCACACCACTCCCACTAGGCCCCACTGCAGGCATGGCCACCATCTTCACATCCACACGGTCCACACCCTCACCGTATGGAGAGTCCACAGAGGTCACATCACAGGTATTGTCCACATCATCCAGGGAAACAGCCTCAGAACACCGGCGTGCATGCTTTTGCAAAGGGAATAAAGCATCAGAACTACAATCGCGACTACACACAGGCACGGCAGGCACCTTCCCCCGCCGAAGCAACCCTCCAAAATCCAACATTACCTCTGGCTTCCTGGCAGAGCCAAATAAGAACCCAGGGTCGTAACACCAGTGCAGGTACAGTGGTACACTGGTTGTAGTGAAGGTTAGGCCGGGGAAGGTCAGTGAGGTATGTAGGGAGTAACCTACAACTGCAGTTAGTGATTACTGGATGGCAGACAAGAAACTGGGAGACACTCAGCGGAATAGGTATCGGAAGGCGTAAGCCTACCAGGTATGGAGTGCCATGTGTATAACACCATATGTGTAACTAGCCATGGCAGCAGCACAAATACGCAGTTATACATGGAGAGTTGGGGGCAAGGGTGTAGGTGGGTGTAGGAGTGGTGTTTGTAGGTGGTGAAGAGTGGTTTGTGTAGGTGGGTGAGGAGTGATGGAGTTGCGTGGTGGCCACCGGCCAGGTCGAATGAGGTCAGTCCACTCCTGGCTGGTGTTTACGTTGGGTAATTGATGGTTTGCCCTGCTAGTGGTGGTTTTCCACTGACAGGGTGACGTTTGATTTAGCCATGGGGACTTCTCGCCCTCCAGTGAAGAGGCATTGTCGGTTGGTCTAGCATTTACGGTGCCGGTGGACCATTTGTTGGTTGGTGTCCCCCTGGTGAATGTGCTACATGTGCAGCTGTCGGACCTGGTGGGCGTCCAGGTCCTTCAGGGCAACCGTGCTGTGGTCAAGTTCCACCTCCAGGCTGCCTTTCAGGCGTTTTTCGAGTGGTGTGAGGGGGCATGTTTGCTTTCTCCCTGATACTGCTGATTCTGTTAAGGTGGTGAATCTTAGTGTCACCTTGACGTCTGTGGCGGTGTATGGTGCTCCCTTCGAATTTCAGGACGACTTTTTAACCTCCTGTTTTGAACGATTTGGGACAGTGTTAAGTATTCGTTGGAACAAGGTCCTTGCCAGGCACTGTGTTGGTATGCTTGTGGCTCCCGCACCCTGACGATGTCGCTGAAGTGTAGTGTACCGTTGTCGATGTCCGTGTTGGGTTACATGCTCCGCTGCCTTTATCGGGGTCAACTGCGCACTTGTTATCGGTGTGGTCACGAGGGTCATCTGGCTGCAGCGTGTGACGTGGGAGAGCGACTGGTAGGGTGCATGTTTTTTGTGCAGAGGATTTTCCGCCCATGTTTCGTTCGGACGGTCTGAGGACGGAGTGGGTGCTGTGCCTGAGGCGCCTCATTGCCTGTCTGCTGCTCCGCCTGTTGAGGTGAGTTCTAAGGCCTGTGCGACACGTCTAGTACCTGCTGTGGCCTCTGGGGTTGTTGAACCGGTGTGTGTGGGTGTCGGGCCGTCGCCTGCGCTGCGTGTAGTGCGGGATGTCCCGATGGAGGTTCATGTCCCACCCCCGCCTGTGGATGTGGTACCTGCTCCCAGGGACGAGGGTTCTGCTGTTTTGGAGGGGGGGCCTTTAGCAGGGGGACGTGCCTGCCGTGCCTGTGTGTGTGTTGGCGACTGTAGTTCTGCTCTTTCCATCCCTTTGCAGAAGCTTGCGCGTCGGTGTTCTGAGGCTGTTTCCATGGATGATGTGGACAGTGCGGGCGATGTGGCTTCTGTGGACTCTTCGGATGGTGCGAGTGTGGCCTGTGTGGATCTGAAGATGTGGCCATGTCCTGCAGAGGGGCCTGCTGGGGGTTGGTGTGGTGCAGCCTGTCTCGAAGCGTTCGCGGCAGGCTACGGAGTATGTCTCCCATTAGTGGTGGGCCTTGGGAGTTGGTGGGGGAGTATGGTACACTGGCGTCCCCCGCCGTGGATGATGGTGCTATGCGGGGCTACGAAGTTGCTGCCTGTGTGACCCCTCCTGCTTCTCCTGCTGTTGGATCCACAACAGTGAGGGGTTTGCCCCTGATGATCGGAACCTCGTTGTGGTGTTGCGGAAAGATGGTGCGCCGAGGGGCCTCGGTTCCTGTTGCCCTGTGGTGGGGTCGATGCCGCGCCTGCATCCTGCGGTTCTCCCTCCTTTGTTGCCCCGGTCTGGGGGAAACCTAGTCCCGAATGCTGGGGTCGTACCCTGTGAGGGTCTGATGTTGGGCCCTTTTTGGGATGCCCGGGTGCTTCCGATCCCGCGGTGCCCGTCCACTGTCTGGGTGTCGCGGGTGAAGGAGTTTGTTTATAGGGTGCCGGTTAAGATGTCTCAGCCGAAGGCATCGCCTGGTGGTCGGGTTGTCCCCTGACACGTGGGTGATTCGGGATGCGTAATGCTTGCGCTTTCCGATATACAAGTTCCCTGAGAAATATTAGTTGACATCTTGCGCACACCGCTGCGCCGTGCTTGGATCAGCTGCTGCCATGAACTCGACATCTCGCCCTACGGTGCGGCGAGTCTCCGTCTACCGTCTGCCTCTGTTTTCGTCGCCACTCATCTCTCTACGTCCCGTCACATCTAACTCTTTTGACTTTCTTCTCCTCCTCAACATCAACGCATCTCCTACATCTGTCCTGGTGCAGTCATGGGAGGGTAACCCTTCATGCAAACTGCACCTATTCTCAAGAGAACGAAGCAAGAGGAGTATGGGTGTAGGTGGGTGAGGGTGTTTGTGTAGGTTGGTGAGGAGTGGTGGGTGTAGGTGGGTGAGGAGTGGTGGATGAAGATGGGTAAGGAGTGATAGGTGTAGGTGCAAGAGGAGTGGTGGTGTATAGGTGGGAGAGGGGTGACGGCTGTATAGGTATATATAACGAAGATAAGAACCTCAACAATAAGCAATGGTAATAGACATTATGTCTCCCCAGACATAATAACATACGATAAAAACCTACACTTATTTATTTGTGAAATTTAGTATAAAGAATTACACCGAGTCCTTCGCACTCTCTTGAGTGCTTGGTCCAGGTCTAAGTGTGTAGTTAGGACGAGACTTATATCTCGCCGATTAATCGTTGAGATTTATTCTCGTCCTTAATATAAAATTCACACATATATAAGTGGTTTGTTATCTAATATAAAATAATAACAGCAATGGCAATAATAATAATGGGAGAGTAAGACACAGAAGCGAGAGCAATTGTAGCCGCAGGTGGCGGTGAGGAGCACACACAAGCATGTTAAGATATTCATGACCCTTGTCTTGTTGATGCTACTTCCTGTGACACATGTGCCTCGGGTGTCTGGTATGTGGCACCTTGCGCCCGCCCGCCCGTACACACACACACACACACACACACACACACCCACACACACACAAACACCACACACACACGCTGCGGTGGCTGAGTTGACCAGCACCGCTGGCTACAGTCAATCCTATGGACCGTGTTTCCCGCTACCGGCGGGAAAACTATGGGCAGAGTTTCTTTCAACCCTGTTTGCCCGTTTACCAAGCAGTAATAGGTACCGGGAGTTATGACAACTGTTACAGGCTGCTTCTGGGTGTGTGTGTGTGGTTGGGGGAGAGGGAGCAAACGTAATTAGTAACAGTTGATTGAATGGAAGGTCTGATCATGTTTTGTTGAAGTGTGATTCTTCTGGTTCTGTGCTGCTGCTCCTGGACTTCATAGACTGGCTGTGTTGATTGCTTCGTGGGGTTCCTCATTTTCTGGGCGTACAGGCGTTGTCATGCGATATAGCTGTTTTCTTGCCAAGTAGCTGAGCCTGATATTCATTGGATCATGTTGAGAGCTTGTGGATCTGGTCGTCCTTACCCTGTCCATCAGCGACAGGCTCGCCGCAAAGCGGGAGTACTTGTTTGTGGACCCGTTTGGCTCTTCATGATGTGGTCTTTGTTGGAGAGGGTTGAGGGGGAAGCCTAGTCTCTAGTCACAAGTAGTCACATGCAGACCAGGAGTGGGGGAGATGCAGGCCAGGAAGTGGGGGAGATGCAGGCCAGGAAGAGTGGGGGAGATGCAGGCCAGGAGGGGCTGGGTAGTTGCAGGCCAGGAAAGGTTGGGGAGGACGCAAGCCAGGAAGGGGTTGATCAGAAACAGGTTAGGGAGAGAGGAAGTCTACGATGCCTACATGGGAGAGGTAGGGATATTAAGGCCAGGAGAGAGAGAGACGAGAGAGAGAGAGGAGAGGGGGGGGAGAGGGGGAGGAGCAAATGGGCTTAAGACTATTAACCGTGGTGCGTTGTCAACGGCGGTGGAGTGGGACCGTGAAAAATTGTCGAGTGAAAATGCAACGCACAGGCGAGCTGCAGGAGTATTATGCAGTTGCTGAGTGAATAAGCGACGTATGTTGCTCCTTGACGGCCAACATGACTCTTATTCGCAGGAAGTCTTGGCTCTTTTCTTGAGTATTGCTGCCTCGTCAGTCTGGGACATGAATATGTTTACACTCTTTCTTGAGCTGGTGCGCTCTTGTCTTTGTCCTTGTGTGTATTTACTTATTAGTTTTTTAGTATCTGCAGAATCGAGCAATTAGTTCTTGACCGCCTTTCTCAACCAATTTATTTTTCCTCAATTATGCCTATTAAACGTTATTTTTAACACCGAACACACACCATCACACATCCCCAGGGAAGCAGCCCGTAGCGCTTGTCAGACTCCCAGGTACCAATTTACTGCTGAGAGTGAAACAGGTGCACAGGGTGCTACGAAGCTTGCCGTTATTTATTTCTGCTCTTCTGATGAGGAACGACACCGGAGCAGCATTTGAAAAAGAGACTATCCGGTACGTCCAGGGATGCGTGTCATTGGTACCATTCTAGTTGGGAGCCTACAGTTCCCACTGGTGATGTGTTGTGTGAGTGTGTGTTGCTACTCACCTAGTTGTGCTTGCGGGTGTTGTAGCTCTGGTTCTTTGGTCCCGCCTCTCAAACTGTCAATTCAACTGGGTACAGATTCCTGAACTTATTGAGCTCTATCATATCTACACTGAAACTGTGTATGGAGTCAACTCCACCAACATTACTTCCTACATGCATTCCATTTGTAACCAACCACTCTGACACCTAAACAAAAATTAGGTACAAATTGGGTCCGGGATGGTCCACTCAGTCTGGGTCTTCTGGACAGTCCGCTCTAGTATGTGAAGTCTCGGGAAGGTGTGTGTGTGTGTGGTGTGTGTGTGTGTGTGGTGTTGTGTGTGTGTGTGTGTGTGTGTGTGTGTGTGTGTGTTTGTTGTGTGTGTGTGTGTATGTGGTGTGTACACTCACCTAGTTGTGCTTGCAGGGGTTGAGCTCTGATCTTTAGTCCCGCCTCTCAACTGCTCAATCAACTGGTGGCAGTATGAGAGGCGGGACCAAAGAGCCTAAGCTCAACCACCGCGGAGTATCCGTAGTTGTGGGGGTCTGTGCGTGTGTTTGTATACCAAACAAGTATTCCAAACACAAACTGTGTGTTTGTGTGTGCATGCGGTGTGTGTGTTCGTATGTTTTCGTGGGACTGTGTTAGGTTAGGTAGGGAGGTAGAGTCAATTATGTATTGAATATATTGGCAAGGGTACAATAAGCAAAAACATAGGGTTGTTGATTACAAAAAGATTACAAAATCAAGTAATTTGAACATTAGCAGCGGCTTATATAATTTGATCCATTTTTGGATTGATCACTTAAAGGGCCTGATTTGAGTAGAATCATTGATACACATTTGTCTCACTAAGCTTATTGTAATATCTATATTTGCTATTATTATCCATATATGGGGTCCTATTGATGCAGCTCTTATTTTATGGGCTCAGAACCCATTAGTGGTTATAAATAGGAGCTGCCTCGTGTACTGGGCAATAGGCCTTCTGCAGTTACCTTTGTCTTGTGTTCTTATGCAGCTCCTATTTATAACCACTAATGGGTTCTGAGCCCATAAATAAGAGCTGCATCAATAGACCCATATATGGATAATAATAGCATAATATAATATTAACAATTAATTAGGTGAGACAAATGTGTATCAATGATTCTACTCAAATCACCCCTTAACATGATCAATCAAAAATGGATCAAAATTATATAAGCCGCTGCTAATGTTCAAATTACTTGATTTTGTAATCTTTTTGTAATCAACATATGTTTTTGCTTATTGTACCCTTGCCAATATATTCAATACATAATTGACTCTACCTCCCCTAACCTAACCTAACACACCCACGAAAACATACGAACACACACACGCATGCACACACAAACACACAGTTTGTGTTTGGAATACTTGTTTGGTATACAAACACACGCACAGACCCACCACAACTACGGATACTCGCGGTGGTTGAGCTTAGGCTCTTTGGTCCCGCCTCTCAACTGCCACCAGTTGATTGACAGTTGAGAGGCGGGACTAAAGAGTTAGAGCTCAACCCCTGCAAGCACAACTAGGTGAGTGTACACACCACACATACACACACACACACACAAACACACACCACACACACACACACACACACACCACACACACACACACACACACACACACACACACACACACCTTCCCGAGACTTCACATACTGAGCGGACTGTCAGAAGACCCAGATGAGTGGACCATCCCGGACCCAATTTGTACCTAATTTTTGTTTAGTGTCAGAGTGGTTGACAAATGGAATGCATTAGGAAGTAATGTGTGGAGGCTGACTCCATAAACAGTTTCAAGTGTAGATATGATAGAGCCCAATAGGCTCAGGAATCTGTACACCAGTTGATGACAGTTGAGAGGCGGGACCAAAGAACCAGAGCTCAACACCCGCAAGCACAACTAGGTGAGTACACACACACCCACACACACACCAGGGGGACTTGCAACTGAATGGACAGCGCTCTGGAGTCGTAGTCCTTTTAAAGGCCCGGTTCGTTCCCCAGAAGAGGCAGAAATAAAAAAGGCAGAGCTTCTAGCACCATGGTGCTGCACCTGTTCACCTAGCAGTAAATTGGTACCTGGGAGTCTGACAAGCGCTACGGGCTGCTTCCTGGGGAGGTGTGTGTGGTGTTCGTGTGTTAAAAATATACGTAATAGGCAAAATTGAGGAAAAATAAATTGGTTAGAAAGGCAAGAACTAATGCTCGATTCTGCAGATACAAAAAAAAAAAGTAAATACACACAAGACAAGACAAGAGCCACCAGCTCAAGAAAGAGTGTAAAATATTCAGTCCCAGACTGACGAGCAGCAATACTCAAGAAAAGACCAAGACTTCCTGCGAATAAGAGTCATGTTGGCCGTCAAGGAGCAACATACGTCGCTTATTCACTCAGCAACTGCATAATACTCCTGCAGCTCGCCTGTGCGTTGCATTTTCACTCGACAATTTTTCACTCCACTCCACCGCCGTTGCAACGCACACAGTAAAGTCTTAAGCCCTTTGCTCCTCTCCCCCTTCCCCCCCTCTCTCTCTCTCTCTCTCTCTCTCTCTCCTGGCCTTAATCTCCCACCTCTCCCATGTAGCATGCGTAGACCTCTCTCAACCTGTTTCTGATCAACCCCCTTCCTGGCTTGCGTCTCCCAACCTTTCCTGGCCTGCAACTACCCAGCCCCTCCTGGCCTGCATCTCCCCCACTCCTTCCTGGCCTGCACTCCCCACCCCTTCCTGGCCTGCATCTCCCCACCCCTGGTCTGCATTGACTACTGTACTAAGACTAGGCTTCCCCCTCAACCTCTCCAACAAAAACCAACATCATGAAGAGCCAACGGGTCCAAAACAAAGTACTCCGCTTTGCGGCGAGCCTGTCGCTGATGGACAGGGTAAGGACGGACCAGATCCACAGAGCTCTCAACATGATGCCAATGAATATCAGGCTCAGCTACTTGGCAAGAAAACAGCTATATCGCATGAAACGCCTGTACGCCCCAGAAAATGAGGAACCCCACGAAGCAATCAACACAGCCAGTCTATGAAGTCCAGGAGCAGCAGCACAGAACCAGAAGAATCACACTTCAACAAAACATGATCAGACCTTCCTTCAATCAACTGTTACTAATTACGTTTTCCCTCTCCCCCCCACACACACACACCCAGGAAGCAGCCTGTAACAGTTGTCTAACTCCCAGGTACCTATTTACTGCTAGGTAAACGGGCAAACAGGGTGAAAGAAACTCTGCCCATAGTTTCCCGCCGGTAGCGGGAAACCGGTCCATAGGATTACGTAGCCAGCGTGCTGTCAACTCAGCCACCGGCGGTGTGTGTGTGTGTGTGTGTGTGTGTGTGTGTGTGTGTGTGTGTGTGTGTGTGTGTACGGGCGGGCGGGCGCAAGGTGCCACATACCAGACACCCGAGGCACATGTGTCACAGGAAGTAGCATCAACAAGACAAGGGTCATGAATATCTTAACATGCTTGTGTGTGCTCCTCACCGCCACCTGCGGCTACAATTGCTCTCGCTTCTGTGTCTTACTCTCCCATTATTATTATTGCCATTGCTGTTATTATTGTTATTTAGGATAAAAACTCACTTATATATGTGTGAATTTTATATTAAGGACGAGAATTAAATCTCAACGATTAATCGGCGAGATATAAGTCTCGTCCTAACTACACACTTAGACCTGGACCAAGCACTCAAGAGAGTGCGAAAGACTCGGTGTAATTCTTTATATAAATTTCACAAATAAATAAGTGTAGGTTTTATCGTATGTTATTATGTCTGGGGAGACATAATGTCTATTACCATTGCTTATTGTTGAGGTTCTTATCTTCGTTATATACCTATACCCGTCACCCCTCTCCACCTATACCCACCACTCCTCTTGCACCTACACCTATCACTCCTTACCCATCTTCATCCACCACTCCTCACCCACCTACACCCACCACTCCTCACCCACCTACACAAACCACTCCTCACCCACCTACACCCATTACTCCTCTTCTTCTCTTCTTGAGAATAGGTGCAGTTTGCATGAAGGGTTTACCCTCCCGATGACTGCACCAGGACAGATGTAGGGAGATGCGTTGATGTTGAGGAGGAGAAGAAAGTCAAAAGTGTTAGATGTGTCCAGCCGTACAGAAGGAGTGGCGACGAAAACAGAGGCAGACGGTAGACGGAGACTCGCCGCACCGTAGGGCGAGATGTCGAGTTCATGGCAGCAGCTGATCCAAGCACGGCGCAGCGGTGTGCGCAAGATGTCAACTAATATTTCTCAGGAAACTTGTATATCGGAAAGCGCAAGCAGTACGCATCCCAAATCACCCACGTGTCAGGGGACACCCGACCACCAGGCGATGCCTTCGGCTGAGACATCTTATCCGGCACCCTATAAACAAACTCCTTCACCCGCGACACCCAGACAGTGGATGAGCACCACGGGATCGGAAGCACCCGGGCATCCCAAAAAGGGCCCAACATCAGACCCTCACAGGGTACGACCCCAGCAGTCGGGACTAGGTTTCCCCAGACCGGGGCAACAAAGGAGGGAGAACCGCAGGATGCAGGCGCGGCATCGACCCACCACAGGGCACAGGAACCGAGGCCCCTCGGCGCACATCTTTCCGCAACACCACAACGAGGTTCCGATCATCAGGGGCAACCCCTCACTGTGGGGATCCAACAGCAGGAGAAGCAGGAGGGGTCACACAGGCAGCAACTTCGGAGCCCTGCACAGCACCATCATCCACGGCGGGGGACGCCAGTGTACCATACTCCCCCACCAACTCCCAAGGCCCACCACTAATGGGAGACATACTCCGAGCCTGCCGCGAACGCTTCGAGACAGGCTGCACCACACCAACCCCCAGCAGGCCCCTCTGCAGGCATGGCCACATCTTCAGATCCACACAGGCCACACTCGCACCATCCGAAGAGTCCACAGAGGCCACATCGCCCGCACTGTCCACATCATCCATGGAAACAGCCTCAGAATTCCGACGCGCATGCTTCTGCAAAGGGATGGAAAGAGCAGAACTACAGTCGCCAACACACACACAGGCACGGCAGGCACGTCCCCCTGCTAAAGGCCCCCCCTCCAAAACAGCAGAACCCGCGTCCCTGGGAGCAGGTACCACATCCACAGGCGGGGGTGGGACATGAACCTCCATCGGGACATCCCGCACTACACGCAGCGCAGGCGACGGCCCGACACCCACACACACCGGTTCAACAACCCCAGAGGCCACAGCAGGTACTAGACGTGTCGCACAGGCCTTAGAACTCACCTCAACAGGCGGAGCAGCAGACAGGCAATCAGGCGCCTCAGGCACAGCACCCACTCCGTCCTCAGAACCGTCCGAACGAAACATGGGCGGAAAATCCTCCGCACGAAAAACATGCACCCTACCAGTCGCTCCCACGTCACACGCTGCAGCCAGATGACCCTCGTGACCACACCGATAACAGGTGCGCAGTTGACCCCGATAAAGGCAGCGGAGCATGTAACCCAACACGGACATCGACAACGGTACACTACACTTCAGCGACATCGTCAGGGTGCGGGAGCCGACAAGCATACCAACACAGTGCCTGGCAAGGACCTTGTTCCAACGAATACTTAACACTGTCCCAAATCGTTCAAAACAGGAGGTTAAAAAGTCGTCCTGAAATTCGAAGGGAGCACCATACACCGCCACAGACGTCAAGGTGACACTAAGATTCACCACCTTAACAGAATCAGCAGTATCAGGGAGAAAGCAAACATGCCCCCTCACACCACTCGAAAAACGCCTGAAAGGCAGCCTGGAGGTGGAACTTGACCACAGCACGGTTGCCCTGAAGGACCTGGACGCCCACCAGGTCCGACAGCTGCACATGTAGCACATTCACCAGGGGGACACCAACCAACAAATGGTCCACCGGCACCGTAAATGCTAGACCAACCGACAATGTCCTCTTCACTGGAGGGCGAGAAGTCCCCATGGCTAAATCAAACGTCACCCTGTCAGTGGAAAACCACCACTAGCAGGGCAAACCATCAATTACCCAACGTAAACACCAGCCAGGAGTGGACTGACCTCATTCGACCTGGCCGGTGGCCACCACGCAACTCCCATCACTCCTCACCCACCTACACAAACCACTCTTCACCCACCTACAAACACCACTCCTCACCCACCTACACCCTTGCCCCAACTCTCCATGTATAACTGCGTATTTGTGCTGCTGCCATGGCTAGTTACACATATGGTGTTATACACATGGCACTCCATACCTGGTAGGCTTACGCCTTCCCGATACCTATTCCGCTGAGTGTCTCCCAGTTCTTGTCTGCCATCCAGTATCAACTAACTGCAGTTGTAGGTTACTCCCTACATACCTCACTGACCTTCCCCGGCCTAACCTTCACTACAACCAGTGTACCACTGTACCTGCACTGGTGTTACGACCCTGGGTTCTTATTTGGCTCTGCCAGGAAGCCAGAGGTAATGTTGGATTTTGGAGGGGTTGCTTCGGCGGGGGAAGGTGCCTGCCGTGCCTGTGTGTGTCGGCGATTGTAGTTCTGATGCTTTATTCCCTTTGCAAAAGCATGCACGCCGGTGTTCTGAGGCTGTTTCCCTGGATGATGTGGACAATACCTGTGATGTGACCTCTGTGGACTCTCCATACGGTGAGGGTGTGGACCGTGTGGATGTGAAGATGGTGGCCATGCCTGCAGTGGGGCCTAGTGGGAGTGGTGTGGTGCAGCCTATCTCGAAGCGTTCGCGGCGGGCTCGGAGTGTGTCTTCCCTTCGCGGTGTGCCTTGGGAGAAGGTGGGGGAGTATGGTGCTCTGGTGTCCCCCACCGCAGATGATGGGGCTGTGATGAGCTCCGAGTTGCTACCTGTGCTCCCTCCCTGCGCCTCCTGCTGTTGGAGCCCCACAGTGTGGGGTTGCCCCTGTTGATCGGGACCTCATTCTGGTGTTGCGGAAAGATGTGTGCTGGGGGTCCTCGGTTCCTGTACCCAGTGGTGGGGTCGATGCCGCGCCTGCATCCCCTGCGGTTTCCCCTTCTTCGTTGCCCCGGTCTGGGGGGGGAAGCCGTGTCTCAGCTGCCGGAGTTGTGTCCCGTGAGGGTCAGGTGTTGGGCCCTTATCGGGATGCCCAGGTGCTTCCGGTCCCGTGGTGCTCATCCACTATCTAGGTGTTGCAGGCGAAAAACTTTGTTTATAGGGTGCCAGATAAGATGTCTCAGCCGAAGGCGTAGCCTGGTGACCGGGTGTCCTTTGATACGTTGATGATTTGGGAAGTGTACTGCTTGCGCTTTCTGATATACAAGTTCTCGGAAAAATATTAGTAGATGTCTTGTGCACAACACTTCGCCCTGGATCTGCTGACGCCATGAACACAACATCCCGCGCTACAGTGCGGCAAGTCTCCCTCTACCATCCACCTCTGTTTGAGTCGCCGCTCCTCTATCTACGGCACGACGCGATTAGCTCTTTTGACATTCTTTTCTTCCTCAACATCAGCGCGTCTCCCAACATCTGTCCTGGTGCAGTCATTGAAGGGTAAACCCTTCATGCAAACGGCACCTACTCTCAAGAAGAAGAAGTTTGGTTCTTTTATATTCATGCAGGGATCAGTCACTCAAGTATTTTGATAATGATAGGCCCTGACTGAGGGATTTTGTGTGAGTTCTTAATTAAATAAATATTAGAACATTAATTGATAGGATTGGATTATGTAAGAGGGCTAGTTAATTAATATTATAACTTATATTCAAGGTACCTGTCTCATGCTTGTATTTATGTCCCCGTCTTCCTTGCCATTTGGCTCACAGAGCGGGCAGACTCTGTGCTAATTGAATATTAATAAAATATAGAGCTAGATGTTAGCTATTCTTAGAACTGTTAAAGTCACAAGGAAATGAGTGTCTGGGAAAACTTGTGATGATTGTTACTGTACGATCAGTTGAGTATTCATCAGGCAGCAATCATGGAAGACTGGGAGAGCTGCTAGGTCCTCCAACTAAACTGTGCTCTTGGATTAGAAGATCTTACGACCTTGTGGGCTATTTCCCTTACCTCTCCTCATCCTCCTCTCTTCTCTCTCCTTATTCTGTATTACCAAGTTAAGTATCTTATTATAAAATTACCGTGCCATTAGCTACGTTTTTGAGTATATTTATTTGTGTTCTCAAAGCTAGTGTTTTGGAGCCCTAAGTGTTACTCTAGGGGACCTAGATTACTCTAGTCCCCCCTAAAGTAAACCTTAGCACAAACGTGTGCAAAGGTTTACAGTTATTCCAGTGTGTGTTCTGTCCTTTCAGGACAGTAGTCTTTACCACTAGGTTGCTGTGTGTAATCCTTGTCTCCTGCCTATGTGGATTCAAGGGGTTAACGTAAGATAGAGTTGGTAAAGTATTTATTGTATGTTTGGGGGTTATTAGGGGGATAATAAAAAGTATTAAGGTTATAGAGGAGTATCCTTTTACCCTGTTTGGAGGGAAGTAGGTTAATTACTCTTAGACTACAGATCATTTAGGACAACTATTATTTGCTGGGAATTGTCTTCCCTAGGGGCCGGGCCTAACCTAACTTCCACTATTTTAGGAACTCCTTGACCTTAGCTATTGACCCTCGCAGAGCAACCACTAGACCCCATAGCACCTTGCCTGATGGTGTACCACTGTACCTGCCCTGGCTTGACAGGGTACCATTGTACCTGCCCTGGTTTGATGAGGTACCACTGTACCTGCCCTGGCCTGATGAGGTACCACTGTACCTGCCCTGGCCTGATGAGGTACCACTGATGGGGAGCAGGGGCGTCGCTAGCTACGAGTGGTCATTAGACATGACGAGCCAGCTTCAAGTGCATATCCACTTTTGGTTCAACAGGTCGGCTTTCGACACGCAAATGGTCAAAGAGGTTGGTTGGCATTCGATCCCCGATTATCTAAGTTGATGGTCGGCGTCGATCACCGATAGTCCAAGTGGTTGGTCAGTGTTCGATTCCCGGTGGTCCAATGGTTTGTTGGCGTTTGAAGCACAAGTGGCTTCTCCCCGAGCCTTCACTCTCTCCCCAAATCCAATATAAGTGCTATATAGCCATACAGCTTCAGTGTTTTGCCCTGATAACTCAGCCCGTCCTAATAAGGTTTTCCCAACGTCAAGAAAACGGTCAAGTTAACGTGTCCTCTCTTAACCTAACAGAGGATCCAAAACAGAAAACGGGACAGTGCGTCACTTCCGCGAGCCACTTCCATTTTCAAGTACGATTTTTTTTGGGCCTTATGTAACGCATACGATTGAAATGCGACGTTCTTTGTGAGAGGACAGGTTGGATTTGAACCTTTGAATATTACAGCTCAGAAGTTCAAAGAAAGTCGGCCTGCTGAAGGAGCGTAGCCTCGCTGCCAGCCAAAGGAGTTCTTGTAAAATTCGTAAATTACCGCACCACTTGCGAAGAATTAAGGAATTAAGTCATTTAATGCCAGTGTCACACACACACACACACACACACACACACACACACACACACACACACACACACACACACACACACACCACACACACACACACACACACAACACACACACACACACACACCACACACACACACACACACACACACACACACACACACACACACACACACACAGACTGTCCATGTAAATTCCGGTCTCAGGTCTTTGGTCACGCTGGCGCCATTCCAATTAAATGCAAATAAGTGGGGGTGCCAATACACCTGGAGAAGGGGGGGGGAGGAGGAGGGAGTGAGGGGTGTAGTGAGGGGTGTAGTGAGGGCCGGGGGGGGGAGAGGTCCTGACACTCGTCCTGATGATGTCCCCCGGAGCTTGGCGCTCAGCGATGGCTGGCTGGACGCAGATTGGACTCTCGTTGAAGGACAATCATTGTTTTTACCTTGCTGCTGTTGGGTCAGCGTTCGAGTTTAGTTTTTTATGTTTAATTGTTCCGAGACTGAGATAATTTTTTTTGAAAATCTTCATCAGTTTTGGCTTTGTAATTTTTGTTATTCTTCTGTTTATCCTCCTTTGCTGTTTTTCTATGTTTTCTTCGAATTGATGTTCATTGATTTTGTCTTAATTTTTTATTTAAAAATTTATACTTTGTGTGCAAGAAAAAGCGATAGAGACGGTTAAACATCACTAACGGATGAGCAGTGCGGAGTCCTCTCTATCATTTCCCACCAGTGAACAAAACTGGAAAACAACCTTTGATGAGGCAAATGACAGAAGCCGCGCCCTACTATCGCGAGTAGGCAGGAAGCTCTGTGATAACACTACAGGGAGACTGGAGAGGAGGTGCGGCCATAACCATGTTGAATATGAAATATGATCGGAGGTAGTTTCTTGAATACTTATTTTATATTTCGCTAGTCATATGTATATTTTTGTCCGGATATTGAAAGATAAAATGAGTTGCTTACATCGGATTGCTGTAGAGTTTCAAAGAATTGGAATGACTTATTGCAATGTGATGCAGTAGTGCAGCAATACTGGGCCAAGGTCGCTAACACCTAAATAACTAAAAGATGCTGCTTTGGCCCATGCAGTTTGTAAGTGGCAGAATGAAACAAGAATGAGGTGATTTGATAGAATACTATGCCCAAGATTACCATCAGAGTGCCGGCGGGATGATGGGGAAATAGCCTAGGCTACCATCATCTTTTGTCCGGTCGTGATGGTCGAGTGGTTAAGGTGTCCTGTACACCAGTTGCATAGCGTTCCTGGCAGTATGGGTTCGAGTCGCTTCTGGGGTGTGAGTTTTCAGTTGCATATATGCCTGGAGACCGTTCAGGCTTGTTCGCATTTGTGTTCCTCACGTGTGCCCCAAAGAATGAGGTGATTTGATAAAATACCATGCCCAAGATTACCAACAGAGTGCCGGCGGGGGATGGAAAATTAGCCTCGGCTACCATCCTCTTTTGTCTGGTCGTGTTGGTCGAGTGGTTAAGGGATCCTGTACATCAGTTACATTGCTTCTGGCAGTATGGGTTCGAGTCACTTCTGGGGTGTGAGTTTTCAGTTATATATATATATATATATATATATATATATATATGTATATATATATATATATATATATATATATATATATATATATATATATATATATATATTTAATATATATGCAAAAGGTTAAAAAGCCACACTTATGCATTTGTGAAATTTATGTCAAGAATTACACCAAGCCTTTCACACTCAAGAGAGTGCTTTGTCAAGGTCTGAGTGGGTAGTTAGGACGAGACTTACATCTTAACGACTAATCTTTGTCGTTGCGATGTAAGACATTATCGTCTGTATTCAAGCCCCATTGAGATGAACGGGGCTTGTCTACGAACGGGGCTTGTCTACGAACGGGGCTTGAATACGACCGGAATTAAAGATAAGGGCCTAAACACGAACGAGGTATATATAGACACGTTTGATGAGCCGGGAGACTTGGCAAGACGAACGCCTGAATGTGGAGTGAGGCAATATTTCTGCCACTGTTTCCTTATTGAGAAGTGGACGCCTGGAGGGAGAATGGTGCCACGTGGGAGGGGCATGGGTGCTCACTTCAACGTGGGAGGGGCATGGGTGCTCACTTCAACGTGGGAGGGGCATGGGTGCTCACTTCAACGTGGGAGGGCATGGGTGCTCACTTCAACGTGGGAGGGGCATGGGTGCTCATTTCAACGTGGGAGGGCATGGGTGCTCACTTCAACGTGGGAGGGCATGGGTGCTCACTTCAACGTGGGAGGGCATGGGTGCTCACTTCAACGTGGGAGGGGCATGGGTGCTCACTTCAACGTGGGAGGGCATGGGTGCTCACTTCAACGTGGGAGGGCATGGGTGCTCACTTCAACGTGGGAGGGCATGGGTGCTCACTTCAACGTGGGAGGGCATGGGTGCTCACTTCAACGTGGGAGGGGCATGGGTGATCACTTCAACGTGGGAGGGGCATGGGTGCTCACCATGATGAGCACCAATGCACCCACAAAAGATGATTGTAGCCTAGGCTACCATCATCTTTTGTCCGGTCGTGATGGTCGAGTGGTTAAGGTGTCCTGTACACCAGTTGCACTGCTTCTGGCAGTATGGGTTCGAGTCACTTCTGGGGTGTGAGTTTTCGGTTGCATATAGTCCTGGGAACCATTCAGGCTTGTTCGCATAATATATATATATATATATATATATATATATATATATATATATATATATATATATATATATATATAATATATAGCACTACGAAAACTTAAATTACTTGACTGAATATCCTAATGAAGTTTCCTCATCCCCGGCACTAATGGAATGTAAACTGAGACTTCTCCGATTTGCATAAGAGCCAGGGAAGTGGAAGAGCCCACCAGGGAGTACCGTAAGTAAACAATGTTGAGCTGTTTACATTACTCAAATCATTAACTAATGAACCAATAACAATTAATTGAAAGGACGTCGCTAAATTAACATCTACACACATTATGATAAAAAAAACGTACGTATCTGAAGGATATGCAGAATAGTAAGTAATGACTAGCATAGTTGTTGGCGTTATATTCACTGAGAGTGTAGTATGCTTGTTAAAGGGGGAAGGGAAGGGAACTATCAGGGGGAAAGCGCTAAGCCACTACGACTATATAGCACTTGGAAGGGGTCAGGATAAGGATTTGGGATGGGACGGGGGGAAGGAATGATGCCCAACCACTTAGACGGTCGGGGATTGAACGTGGACCTGCATGACGCGATATCGTCGCTCTACCGTCCAGCCCAAGTGGTTGGGCTTGTTAAAGGGGAACTAACACATTTGATTCCCCGCGAGTGTACCATGTCTGTTAAGGGGAACTAACACATTTGATTCCCCACGAGTGAGTATGCAGCCCATCCTCCTGTTTAAATACTACTAATAATAACGATGTGGGCCAACGCACATATATTGACGTAATGGACAATTAGAAAGTAGAATTTGGTGGCAGTGAATTTGGACAGCCCGATAAAGATTTTGTTCTTATGTTGCTAAAAATAATTCACTGTATCGGGGGACAGGAAGCCAGAGTGTATGCATACACGTTAGGCTTTTATCGTGGTCTTCCCGACCTCGCCAAGGATGCAACCCCACAATAAGCTGACTAACTCCTGAGTACCTACTTCCTGCTAGGTAAACAGATGCATTAGGTGAAAGAAAATGTGCCCAACTATTTATGTCCCGCCCGGGATTCGAACCCGGAATTCTCGATTGTGCGTCGAAAATGAACTCGATTTTATTGTAACGAAACATAAACTATCCTAACCTAACAATTCTAGGCCCAATACAGGTTATAGCTGGTCACCACTCTTATCTATAGAGTGGGGAGAACGTATATCTCTATCTGCCCATTCATCTATCTATACATCTACCAATCCTTCCATCTTTCTATATATATATAGATATCAATCTTTTTTCCCCTCTGTCTGTCGGTCTATTTATCCATCTATCAATCCAACTATCTATCCAACCATCTATTTAAAAATCTATCTATTCACCTATGCATCCATCTACCTATCTAGCTATCCATATATACATCTATCTATCTATTTGTCTATCCGCCCATCCATCTATCCATCTGTCCTTCCATCTAACCTCCCACTATATTAGGGTTATCTGACCCCAATCATAACCTAATACAGTACATATATATACTATACTAGGCCTAGGAATATCTACATTTAATTTTTACCTTTATTTTTTCCGGACTCTATAAAGAGAATAGTACCAAATTCTACTATTTAATTGTCCATTGCGTCAATAAATGTACGATGGTCAACATAGATCGAAAAGTACTAGCAAAACAGCTGGACGGGATGGCTACCAAGTTTAGTTTTGAACCCATGATGTGTTCTAATATTTGAATATTGAATATTGAATATTAATAATGAGGTATTAATGGAGTAGTAAATTAAGAATGTGACATGTTGGCAGCTTATATTCTTCTGGTTGCTTCCGTTCCTGTTGCAGGGTCATTCGGTCCAGTTTCGGCCTTGGCCTTGGGTCTTGAAGTGGGTAGAGTGTAACTGTGTATTAGCTGGTTATTGGTGGCTGGTCTAGACTTCTTGATGTGCAGCGCTTCACTGATGTCTAATCTTCTATTGTCAATGTATCTATCAATTATTACAGTGTTGCTCGTCAAAATATCCCCGGTGATCGTCTCGTTGTGTGTGGCAATTATATGTTCCTTAGTGGAGCCCTGTTGTTTGTGCATTGTTAAACACCTAGAGAGAGACGTTGTTGTCTTGCCTGTATACAGAGTTCGTTGGGGCTGACAACCCCCAAGTGGGAACGTGAAGGCGTAAACAACATTGGTCTCTTTCAAGGCATTTTTCGTGTAGGGAGAATTCTTCATTAGCAGGTTGGCTGTTTTCCTACTTTTATAATATATTGTTAGTTTTATCTTTTGGTTGACGTCAGTTGTGGTAACGTTCCTCTCAATGATCTCTTTTACGGCTCTTTCCTCCGCTTTGTAGACCGTGGAGAAGAAGTTTCTGTAGAACAACTTTATTGGACGTACGAGTATTGTGGTATTAGTTGTTCTGTTGCCTGTTGCACACCTCGCCACCTTCCTTTTTATTATATCTTCGACCTAACAATTGGAAAAACCATTATTGACCAAAATTTGCCTTATTCTACATAACTCCTCATCCACCTTCTTCCACCCAGAGCTGTGAGTAAGAGCTCAGTCGACGTAAGCGTCCACAACACTCCGTTTGTATCACTCCGGGCAGTCGCTGTCAGCGTTAAGGCACATCCATATGTTTGTCTCCTTAGTATATACTACATGATGAAAGCTGCCGTTCATTTACATGACTGCTACATCTAAGAAGGGCAGCTTACCCCCACTCTCCATCTCATAAGTAAAGTTTAAAACTGAGTTTTGCTCGAAAGCTTCCTTCAACTGCATCAGTCGTTTGGTATCCGGGCCTTGTATAAATATGTCGTCGACATACCTGCAGTAGAAAGCGGGGTTTAGGTCTTCTCTCTGCTCAATAGTACCCACGTAAAAGTTCGTGAACAAGACACCCATCGTGGAGCCCATGGCGACGCTGTCCACTTGCTTATACATGTGTTCGTCAGGACATAAGAAGGGTGACTCGTGCAAGCTTCAAGCAGTTTTCTTAATATTGTCTCTGGTATGTTCAGAGGAGTGCTGGTCGGATCTTGATACACTCTGTCCATTATCATTACAATAGTCTCGTCCACGGGCACATTAGTGAACAATCTAAATCTAAAACTTTCTGTCGTTTTCAACGAAATATGTTTAAAAGAATGACTGCTACCCAAATATACTAAATTAGAACACACGACCCCAGCAGCAAGAACCCAAGCTTTTACGACAGGATTCGCCAAGATCTGATCCGTAATCAGGTGCACAAAGCAAAGAACGAGATTCGTAGTAGCACAACATGTCTACAGCAGGATATAGACACATGGAAACAGACTAACATCGACAAGGACCTCTGTACTAGAATCGACCTAAACTCGACGAACTTGCTGACCGGCACCTCCATAACACTGAGACAAGGATAATCAAGAAGTTGACATCATTATTCGGAGGTCCCATTATGGTTCCTTGANTCCTTCCTCCGGTTAAGATAATACTTTTTGTTACTATGTGCACCATAGCACAAACATACTTTGTACACAGTACTAAGTAATTAGACAGTAGAACATTTGTATTATTCATTTTCTAGAGTCCAGAAAAAATGAAGCTAAAAACAAGCTTAAATATTCCTAGTCCTAGTATAGCACATATATGGGCTATATAGTAGTGGAAACAAGGCCTAATCAGTCCAGTTTTGCTTTTCCAACCTTCACCGATTTGGCCTCAGATTTTTTCTGTGAACGTGGATGACGGCCGCGATTTGGTCCCTGATTTTTTCCCCATAAACATAGGTGATGGACCCAATTTGGTGCACTTTTTTTCCGTAGAGGTCGACGACTTTGATTTGGAATTATAACTTTTTCCGTGCAAGTCGATGGCCCCTATTTGGCGAACTTATTTTTTCCGTGGAAGCCGAAAACCTCGATTTGGCATAGTGAATTTTTCCATGGGGATTAAACAGCTCCCTTCTGGCCCCTGATATTTTTCTATAGAGATTAAATGGACCCCTCCCACCATTTTCTAAATTCAATCACTTACATAATACGCACAGGTACAGCTATCCTTAATATTAATGACGTTATCAGACAAACTGTCTTCATCTTCACTCAATAAGTTCGTATTCTGTGATGGCGTATTTAATCCCATTTTCAATGAAATAATATTAAATCCCATTTTCAAAGATTATTTATAGTTAAAAGAACATAAATGAATATGAACATAAATGAACATAAAAAAATATGAAATTGAACATAAGAATAAAATTGATGAAGGGCTTTTGGTGCGAACCATACGGTATTCCTATTTATGCGCATGATGAACCAATCATTAACAATTATTTTGAAATAGAATAAAGTTCAGAAGGCCTATACATAAGAAGCAAGGAAATAGTACAATATTCACACTTTTGTATAATTATGTCTTACCTAACCGGTCGGCCGAGCGGACAGCACGCTGGACTTGTGATTCTGCGGTCCTGGGTTCGATCCCAGGCGCCGCCGAGAAACAATGGGCAGAGTGTCTTTCACCCTATGCCCCTGTTACCTAGCAGTAAAATAGGTACCTGGGTGTTAGTCAGCTGTCACGGGCTGCTTCCTGGGGGTGGAGGCCTGGTCGAGGACCGGGCCGCGGGGACACTAAAAGCCCCGAAATCATCTCAAGATAACCTTACCTTATTATGTATGAGTTCATATTTTTAAATTTGAGTTCAAACTAACGTATATATTTGACCGAACCTAACCTTCCTTACCTAATCTATCCTAATCTATCTTAACCTAACCTAAACTAACATAACTAAGTCAATAATGTATGTTCTTAATAAATATAATAACAATATTTCAAATAAACCAATTGAAAACGATTTTTTTAAATCAAGAAAATCACTCGGCCTACTAGGCTAATCGGGCCTTGGCCAAGAAGGCCAAAAGTGAGTTCTGGCTACTAGGTACGACACACACACACACACACACACACACACACACACACACACACACACACACACACACACACACACACACACACACACACACACACATATATATATATATATATATAATATATATATATATATATATATATATATATATATATATATATATATGAAATTGACTCATCAAGTTCGCTTTCAGACGAATTGGACTTGTTACGACAATCTCCTTCAAGAGAGATTTGGCCTGCTCTTTCCTATCGTCATGTTACTTCAGTACATCTACAACATCTAGATACTACAAGCAAGTGTAGTACGTATTGAATAAAATAAGTTTCTGACAAGCACATACGTATCAGACACTCGCTCTCCACCTCCCCCCTCCATCGTCGCCGATCACCAAACTACCACTTCCAGCTCGCCCGCTCCTGATTGGTGAATCGACGTCTTCACCAGTGCACCACTGCACCTCAGCGCCAGCTACCTCGCCGATGTCTGGGCCTGCACCAGCCATTGGAGTTAGAATATCCTGTGCTCTCAAGCTGAAAACAACCATCTGATATACGCTCTGTTTATTAGTGGATGTTCTCAGCCAGCGCTTTATTCTCAGCACCTGTTAATTCATTTCTTGTCTTTATTTATTTGTAGAGTAACGTCACTACTGTTCTTATTTTTATGTTATTTTTTGACTTTATAATCTTGGGTACAATTTACTGCTAGTGTGAACAGGTGCACCAATGGTGCTAGTAAGCCCTCTGCCTTTTATTTGGCTGCCTCTTCTGGGGAACGAACCCGGGCCTTTAAAAGGACTACGACTCCAGAGCGCTGTCCATACTCAGTTGCAAGTCCCCCTGGTGTGTTGTGGTGTGTGGTGGTGTATCTCACCTCGAGTTGTGCCTTTGCGGGGTTGAGCTCTGGTGCTTTTGGTCCCGCACTCTCCACTGTCAATCAACTGGTGTACAGATTCATGAGCCTATGGCTCTATCATATCATACACTTGAAACTGTTTATGGAGTCAGCCCTCTCACCAAATCACTTCCTATATGCATTACCATTTGTCAACCACTCTGACACTAAACAAAATTAGGTCACAAATTTGGGTCCGGGATGGTCCCTCATCTGGGTCTTCTGACAGTCGCCTCAGTATGTGAAAGGTAGGCCCTCGGGTAGGGGGTGGGTGTGTGGTTGGGGTTGTGATGGTGTGTGGTGTGTGGTGTGTGGTGTGTGGTTGGTGTGGTGTGTGCTGTGTGTTGTGGTGTGTGTGTGATGTGTGTGTGTTACACTCACATAGTTGTGCTTGCGGGGTTGAGCTCTGGCTCTTAGTCCCCGCCCTCTCAACTGTCCCAATCAACTGGTGGACAGTGAGAGGCGGGACCAAAGAGCCTAAGCTCAACCACCGCGAGTATCCGTAGGTTGTGGTGGGTCTGTGCGTGTGTTTGTATACCAAACAAGTATTCCAACACAAACTGGTGTGTTTGTGTGGGTGCATGCGTGTTGTGTGTTCTAGTATGTTTTCGTGGGGTGTGTAGGTTAGGTTAGGGGAGGTAGAGTCAATTATGTATTGAATATATTGGCAAGGGTACAATAAGCAAAACATGATGTTTGATTACAAAAGATTACAAAATCAAGTAATTTGAACATTAGCAGACGGCTTATATAATTTAGATCATTTTTGAGATTGATCAGTTAAAGGGTGACTTTGAGTAGGATCATTTGATACACATTTGTCTCACTAATTATTGTTAATATCAATATTATGGGCTATTGATTATCCATATATGGGTCTATTGATGCAGCTCTTTTTTGAGGCTCCAGAACCCATTAGTGGTTTATAAATAGGAGCTGCCTCGGTATGGGCCAATAGGCCCTTTTCTGCAGTTTACCGTTTTGTTCTTGTGTTCTTATGCAGCTCATTTTATATCCATATGCAGGTGATGAGTCGACAATAACGTGGGTGAAGTATGTGTGACCAGACCACGACCCACTTAGAAGGTGAAGGGAACGACGACGAGTTTCGGTCCGTCCCGGTGGACCCATTTCTCAAGTCGATTGTGTCCCCAAGCGACTGCCGAGAATGGTACCGGACGGACCGAAACCACGGCGTCCTCCTTCACCTTCTAGATGTGTGGTCCCTGGTCAACATTATAAGTCCACCTAATCCATTCATATATTTGTCATTGTACCTCACTTCATTTCACCTCTTTCTCTCTTGCCTATATATGTCCAACCTTATTGATTTGTAAACACAGCACCTCGTATGGGCCAATAGGCCTTCTGCAGTTACCTTTGTTCTTATGCTCCTGTGCCAGGTAAGTCCACTACGGGCCACGTGCTACTTGCCCCACTCCTGTGCCAGGTAAGTTACGGGCTCACCATAGCCCGTGTACTTCTCACTCCTGTGCCAGGTAAGTTACGGGCTCACCATAGCCCGTGCTACTGGAATTTGTTCCGAGTAGCTGAATCTATAACAACAACATTGACTTATAAATATCACGAAGGACGGCTGCCAACGCCCAGTGAGGTGCGGAGTCTGCAGCCAGCTCCATGACACAAAAATATGCCTTGATAAACACAAGGCAAACACTCTGTCCAAGCAACGTGCCCAAATTGCTCCAAGGCACATCACGCCTGGACTTGAAATGCCCTGAAAGGTCAAAAGGCTTCAAACGAACCCACGCCTACAGCAGAGCCGAAGCCCCCCAACAAAACGTATACCCCCCCCCCTTCCACTAATACCGCGTGGAGTCTACCAAGACCAATTCAGGTAGAGAGGGCACAGCCGTTCACCATCGGCTAAGGTGAAGGATGTGAAGACCTCCGTCCAGGACAAAGCGATGGCTCGGGGGCCACAAGAAGTTGTTCACAGGCAGTCGCCCGCCCATTGCATCTAGTAAGCACACTGGGGGCAATAATGGTAAGAGTGTCAATTCCAGTGTCAAAGTTTCCACTGAGAAGGGTCAAAGAGTAAACAGGCCCCAAACCTGCACAGCAGTAAGTAGTGCTCCCGCACAACTGGAGCTCTCTGGCCAATGCTTAAAACCTTGGTCACTGAATTGATCGAAGGTTTGCTGTCGATGCACGGTATCAAGCAAACCACAGAGACTCAGAAGACAGTTGAGCACATGCTCAAGAATTTGAAAAAACAATATCCTCACCTTCAAGCACGTAGGGCAGGAGACACTCTCTTAAAAAACAGATAGAGTCTGTGATGGAAAAAAAAAGTGTAGGTGTTCGGCAATCCTCCTAATGGCTGGTGTCAATGCCAATCATATTTACAAAAAAAAAGTTGACTCCTTGGCTGTTGTCTTCTGTGGTAAAGTAGAGGGGAAACACGCAAAACAAATAGTATGAACAATGAAACTTTAATTAACTTGAAATATGACAGATAGTTCCTTGGCTATGTACAGTGCAAACAAAT
>WNGS01167840.1:26356354-26376007 GCA_020271785.1 Procambarus virginalis | reverse complement strand
TTATCGAGGTGCGTCTAGGCCTACACAACTAGAAGAGACCTCCTGCAGGACGACGCCCACAACAGTTACCCAACTCCCGAGTGCCTATTTATTGTATAACTTCTGAAATGAATACTGCTCTGGGTCTAACTTACAGGGTGTCCCAGAGGTCTGGGAACACAGGTCGCACTGACTAAACTGGCGAAGATTTGTTAAAGAGTTGCATTTCGGGAATATATGCAATGTGCCCTTACTTTATGGCAACATCATGGGCCAACTGTAATAATACTATTACTACAACTACAACTACTATTAATAATAATAATATGATGATGAATCACATCATTATGCTATGGTTCTAGACTTGTGTAATACATGTAAATACAAAAAATTGTGTAAACTCTTAGACATAAATTTTAGAATCGGTAATATACAGGTTACAGTAGGCTTTGTAGATCTGCATCAATATGCATCAACCGCTGCATCAATAACCTCGTCAAGACAATATAATCACTCAAGTCTGAAGCCTCAATCCCGTGCAGTCGTCAGGATTAATATTAATGGCCTTTAGCCTCAAGTCTCGTCCATCAATAGTCAGGTAATTAATAGAGTTTATAATTCACAGAAAAAAAAGAGTAGCATGGCGTGTATCCAAGAACAACAACAAAGTCTAGTCAATAAAGTCAGTATAAGAGGGACCTATATAATCAAATTTACATTCTTGGACACACAGAAAGGCCATTAAATCACCTTGTCACTCCTCTGTTGTTGATACAATCACGTATAATTGGTGGACATGGCGTCTGCCTCCCTGGCCCAAGACCAGATCTTACAAAGGATCGAAGTTGGTTTTTGCGTTTCTGGTTTGCTTCGCGGGCACCGTCGCCGACGTCTTCTACGTCGTCATTGTCATCTACGTCGTGGTCGCAGTCTGCGTCGAAGCAGCAAAGACAGAAAGGTAGCGAGGCTTCAGGGGATGATGGTCCTTAAAAGGGAAGGACTGAGAGAGGGGTAGCGGACAGCCTCCCAGAGGAGCGACATTAGTGAGGTACCATAAACAGCCACACCACTTTTTTTTTAGAGGTACCATTAATGGGAGTTAACGGTGACGGTTAAATTAGACCTCGTATGCAAATGATGTTGACAAGTCGGAGCAACTATTTAACCAACCTGCAACACAACAACGAGAGAGAGAATACGTTAGATGTTGAGAAGACAATACGATAATATGTCAAGAAATATATAGAGAGAGTAATATAAATGTAAATGTTGTGCTAAAGAGGCGTTAACAGGAGGCATGAGAGAAAAGTAAATACTAGAGAAAAGGAAGCCTCAGAAAGCGATCAAAGACGAATAGGTTTGTAACTGAAGAGGAAGAGTAACAAATAGGAGAAAATAAAGAGGGGTTAAAAGGGTGGTAGCAGAGAGAGAGAGAGAGAGAGAGAGAGAGAGAGAGAGAGAGAGAGAGAGAGAGAGAGAGAGAGAGAGAGAGAGAGAGAGAGAGAGAGGGAGAGAGGGAGGGGCGAGGTGGGGGGAGAGGAGGAAATGGGGAAAGTCGGGGAGGAGGAGGTGCCACAGGCTATACTGTATATCTGGGTCTAGTACAGAACGGTACAAACAGGTATTCGTCGAATGGGACAATAACGGCACTCATGGTTTCCACATCAAGGAACGACAAGACATCAGCAACAACGGAACACCAGGCGTCCGCGACAACGGAACCCAGGCGCCAGCGACAACGGAACCCCAGGCGTCTGCGACAACGGAACCCAGGCGTCAGCAACAACGGAACCCAGGCGCCAGCGACAACGGAACCACAGGCGTCAGCGACAACGGAGTCCCAGGCGTCAGCGACAACGGAACCCCAGGCGTCTGCGACAACGGAACCCCAGGCGTCAGCAACAACGGAACCCCAGGCGCCAGCGACAACGGAACCACAGGCGTCAGCGACAACGGAGTCCCAGGCGTCAGCGACAACGGAACCCCAGGCGTCAGCGACAACGGAACCCCAGGCGTCAGCAATAACGGAACCCAGATTTTCACATCAATAGACCCCAAGACTACAACAACATCACTTTCAACTTTCACAACAATGGAACCCACCATAACAGATTTCCCCCAAGATTCCACAACACTGGAAGCCCAGTCTTCCACTATTGAACCACAGGTTTCCACAACAATGATCCCAAGGCATTCGCATTAACAAGAATCCCCCACCAGGTTTCCATAACAACAGTAACAAAGTCTCAGGCTTCCACAACAACAGAATCTCAAACTTCCCCAACAGGGAAAAGCCTGAAATTCCGAAACAGGCTTCCAAAGCAACTGAACCCCGTCTTCCACAAAAAGATACACAGGCTTCTAGAACACCTACAATTGTTACTGTCACAAAAAAACAAGTGCAAAAACAAAAGGAATGGCGACAAACACAGATACAAATGAGCTCAAAAAAATATATAACACAAACTACAATAATGACAAAAAAAACATTGATTGCTATTCTAATGACACTGCTAATAAAACTTATCAAATGACACTGCCAATGATAATGACAGTAACACAGCCAATAATGCTATCAACAACACAGGCAATATTGCTGCCCATAATGATGCCATTGACACTGACAATAATAGCGCAGTTGACAAATGATTGGACTAAAATTTGATTCCCAGGCAAAGCAAGATATTTTGCAATGATTCCTAATACCTGGAGCCACTGATCAGGCATCAGGTGTTGGGAATATACCTGATAAATATACATTACAGAAAAATATATACCAGTAATTTAAGTGACATTTGTGGGTTTCACTCTGGGAAAAGTGAATAATTGTCCTATGGGGTACATTCAGAGGCCTACTAGCCTTCTTGTCTATAATAATGGAAAATCACGTACAGTAACATGTATTGCAATATGTGATATAAGGAAAAAACTGAAATTTTGGTGGTAAATAGCCCCCAAAAACTCAATTATTAGAATTATTAGAGGGTCCAGGATTCACCTCTTTAATTAAATATATCAACTGCCATCTCGCAATATGTTCCCGTCAAGTCTAACCATATTCACAAACATACTTCTTTCAACGTTTCCACCCATTTAGACATTAACAAGCATGCTCTCCATTTACTTCACACTCCTTTACACTTCACCCTTTAACATTCTCCTTTGTCTATTTTCAACATTCCTATTTTTCATCCACTAGTCTTCCTTTTCCACTTCCTTACTATCACAAGAACTTCCAATTTTCTGAATCATTTCCTTTAATTTTCGCCTTATCTTCACATCACCTTATTTTTTGTTTTTCTTAACTGATTTATTTACATTTTGTACCATTCACTCTCATTATACCTGTATTCCCAATTTCTTGCATTTTCAATCTCATTTTGAAACCTTTTTATATTTTAGTTCATTTATTATGCACACCATACCCATGCTGTGGGCGGTAGTGGAAAAGGTTACAGAGGCACATAATGGGCTCAGGGACTGAACCCCAAAATTCATTTAGCTAAGCAAGTTAGAGAGAGAGAGCTAGTGTCTCTGCAGTATTTATCCTACACACCGCCTTGTGTTTATCCTGCACACCTTGTGCTTATCCTGCACACCTTGTGCTTATCCTGCAGACCTTGTGTTTATCCTGTATCCTTGTGTTTATCCTGCTCACCTTGTGTTTATCCTGCTCACCTTGTGTTTATCCTGCACACCTTGTGTTTATTCTGCACACCTTGTGTTTATTCTGTATCCTTGCGTTTATACTGCACACCGCCGTCCCCCATCCCTCAATCCAGTGGGCAGCGGTGGATAGGTGACAATCACTTAGTTACCACCTACAGTTAACAAACTGGGGATATTTGGCTAATATTTTTGATAACAGATAATTTTGAATGAAATATTTACACATCACTGGAACACATGTTATAGAATTGTCTCTGAATTCTCGTATCTTTTCGCACTCCATCACATAGTGACGGAGGGTGTGCGAATAATTATGTTGGCACAGTTTACATTTGGTCAGGTCTACATCAGCAAGTAATGAAAATTCCCAGATTCTTGTAACCGAGTCTAAGCCGAGCAGTAGTAACATCTAGAAGTCTGCAGATTTTACTGGATGATCCATAGATGTGGGGCTCCTCTTGCATGATAGTATGATGATAGACGGAATTACTGGTGTCGATTTCACTTTGCCTCAGATCTACAAGATCTTGTTGAAGTTCTTGGTGTGCTATTGCACTCAGACTTATTGGCAATGCAAAGTTATACTCAATTTTTTCTTTAAAGGCAGATTTTTTGGCTAACTCATCAGCTCTATCATGCATTCGGAGGCCAACATGAGATGGAGTCCACATGAAATGGACTCTATTACCATCATTAATAATTTTGTTGTATGTGTCTAGCTTCAGACACGAACATGTTACAGATATGTCTTAAAGAGTTGAGTGCAATTAAGGATTATAAAGAGTCACTTACAATTAATGTTTCATGTTTGGAGACTTGTACACATTACAGTGCAATAAGCAAGGCAAATAGTTCGGTCTGAAGGGTAGAGGCCCAGTTGTTTCTACGGACTTCCCACTCAAACTATAAGCCATCACCCATTGTCAGGACAACTGCACCCGTGGGGCGATGTAGGGAACCATAACTGTATATGATTTGAGAGAGAGAATATGGACAGAGCATCAATATGGCTTAAGGTGTTGAGCTTTGCCTCAAGACGAAGCATGCGCTGATTTCTAATTGGCTTCTTGGGTGGAAAGGAAGGGATTAAAATTGGAAGGGTGTAATCTTCCACGGTACAGGAAAGTGCTGATGTTGTCTATCCTGGTATAACTTACAAATATGATACATTATGAGTTCAGTTTCAGTTTTAGTAATCCATTTTGAACAATGTTGACCGTCAATACAGAAATTCTGGAGGACTTCTGTGCAAGGGATAGTATGAGCAAAGCCTAAGCATTTTTATACCAATTTGAATAGTTAATTTCAGTAACACGATCAATGACGCTTGGAATATTAATTTCCTAACTCATATTAAGTATCGTTGTGGTACGAGGGCACCCCAAGGCTTCGTTCTGCAATTTGTCAAGCATTCTTTCAGGCATCAAAGCAAGCAGAGGTGCAGCATATTCCACTAAAGTTCTGATGCATGCAAGGTACAGTACATCATTTTGACAATTCTGATATTGGTTTTGTGACAACAAAATTAATTTAATATTTTCTTATCAACTGTTATTGCCGCCACCTCATCCCACCAAGCCGTTGTTCTCATTGTCCCACCTACTTGTGCAACTCCATACACGCTTTAGCATTCTTAGTATAACGTTTACAATGTGACAGGCTGCTTATAAAAGTCAGGATATGATTTATTTTAATACATTAGGTACATATGCATTTATACAGCTACCTTAGACTATATGAAGGGGAGTACAGTGTGTCAAAAAGCTAGCTACGTAATGCTAAAAGATCCCCATCACACAGGATGGCTAGTCATACAAAGGCACGTAATAAGTAGTCTACACTGGCAAACTCTGGAAGCATTATGAGGATATCAAGAACCCATGAGTGAATAAAGTAACAATGATACTAAAAGTCCCCATCTCGCGGGATGGTTAGTCATACAAGACCATATGTTTAGTAGAAGATTGGACTGAGCCGTTGGTGTAGACACAGTGCTCGTGAGCTCTTAAATTTTCGTTGGAGGAGGCAATTGTTTCAAGTGTGGATATGCATTGTATCACTTTTTCAGTCACTCTATAATTTTAACACGCAAGTTACCCATTAAAATAAATTCAGTTTTCTTTGGTGCAAATGATACCTTCATGGATAACTCTGCAAAACGTAACAAAGCAAAAAAAAACAAACCAAAAAATACCAAAATATTTGTCAATATTGTATGTAGATCATTATTTTTGTATTATTATTTGGCGTAAATAGCAATGCTATAACATCAGGATTTTTAATAATAGAAAATGAATTTCCATCTCTTTAAACAACTTACAAGCAATAACAAGAGAAAATAGTATTCGAACATACGTATACAGAATGATGTGCAGTAAAAACACTTCTAGCTTTCCAAGTCATAAACAGAACAAACAAAAAATAGGACCGAAGGAATCTTATTAAGTTGCGAGCTGATAAGGTACAAGGATGGGCCGAAACATTGGCACATTTCTCGTTTTTTTCGTGTGTGGGTTGGGTGATTTATTTTCAACCATATATTTTTTACTCGGTTACAAGTATCTCTGGGAATTCTCTTTATCTGCCGATGTAGACCTAACCAAATGTAAACTGTGTCAACAAAATTATTCGCACACCCTCCGTCACTATTTGATGGAGTGCGAAAAGATACGTGAATTTAGAGACAATTCTATAACCAATGTTCCAGCGATGTGTAAATATTTCATTCAAAATGATCTGCTACCAGAAATTTTAGCCAAATATTCCCAGTTTGCTAACTGTAGGTAGTAACTGAGTGATTGTAACCTATCCACCGCTGCCCGCTGGATGGGGGGCGGTGTGCAGGACAAAGTGGGACAAACACATATGACAAACACTAGCTCTCCACATATGTCAGTTGCTTAATTTAGAACCTGTACTTGAGGTCGATCTCGAACCCATTAATTGTCGATGAGACGACTTTTAATGAATTTTGTAACTTGCTTAGCTAAATGAATTTGTGGGGTTCAGTCCCTGAGCCCATTATGTGCCTCTGTAACCCTTTCCACTACCGCCCACAAGATGGATATGGGGTGCATAATAAATGAACTAAACTAACTATTTTTCCTGCAAATGGGTAACTGGCTTAAGCCGTTAAAGTGAGAATAATCCTCAACTTCCAAATACATCTGGAAAAAGTGGACATGTTTGCCATCAGACAAATATAAGGAATTAATTTTAAACACCAACAATATTAACCTTACATGGTATAACCTCATCTTCCATGGTGATATTCTGTGCTCATACAGTTCTTGCTTTCCAAGTGCTCTCAAAAGCCGAACTTGCATATCTTCAACAGTATGCATGTATAGCTGCTCATACTCTTCAGTTCTGCATGTGCAGTCAATCTCCGTCACATCTCTTAACTGCAATATTATGTATAGGTAAAATAAAATTAGAGCCCACATTCTCTGTGCAATGAAGGAGCCCCAAATCTTCCCACACATGGATCACAATCCTGTATTCTGCTTCTCAGACTGTATATATATGCCTATTTAAAAAAATTTGAAGTTCTGCTCAAAAAATTATATTTGCCGTGATTAGTTTAGTTTAGTTCATTGATTATGCACCCCATTGGAGAACACGGTGTCTGTTTAATGCACACACTTGCTTAATCCACAAGTTTTAAAGTATAGAACAAGTTTTGGTGGGTGTGAGTATCTAAAGTTCTATACTTCAAAACTTGTGGTTTAAGCAAGTGTGTGCATATATATATATATATATATATATATATATATATATATATATATATATATATATATATATATATATAATATTCAACCGAATATGGGAATATTATATATTTCCATATTCGGTTGTATCATTCAGATATAAATAGCCTTCCAAAAATACCATCTTCCTATTTATAACATACTGCAGATGGTATTCTGCAGTCTTCATTCTGTTTCACCTTTCATTATATATTGCCATCAGGAACTCTACTCTTCCTTCCTTTTCTCTTTCTTTCCGCTGTTTCTTAGTCTAATCAAGCTTTCTTATTTATTTTTGTCTGTCTGTCTGTCTCTCTCTCTCTCTCTCTCTCTCTCTCTCTCTCTCTCTCTCTCTCTCTCTCTCTCTCTCTCTCTCTCTCTCTCTCTCTCTCTCTCTCTCTCTCTCGCCATCCCGTCACTTGAAACTTCCAAGCAAGCAAAAAAATCTGATCGTCTTCGTGTTTACTGAAGGATTTAACCTCTCTGCCTATTTTTCCCCTCTCGCCATCTCACACGCACTGAAGATTTCCTCGCCAGAAAACTAGAATAATGCAATTATTTCGCATCTTTATTATGCAACCGGAATAAACTGCCATTTTCTAATATGATTTTCATCGCCTTGTTGAGAGCATCCACATTGACCATAGTATTAATTAATATTTCAACCTCTTTTCCAAAGTGATCGTACTCATTGCCACTATTTGATAGAACGTTCACTATTGTCTGTTCCAGCCAGCAGCATTCACGTTTTGTAATGTAATGTTTGTAAAAGGCACGGGAAAAAAGGTTAAAACCCATACTTTAATATTCATAGACCAAGTTTAGTACATATATATGTACTATACTAGGCCTAAGCATATATTAGGCCTAGGGTTGCTTGAACAAGTTAGATTAGGGTTCTATAGTTATTTTTGCAATCTCTTAGTATGCCATTTAGAATAATTTATGATTAGATTTTTTTTTTTGGGGGGGGGGGTCGAACAGTCCTTTTTTGGTACATTAGCCTCAAATAGTTGTTGTTAGTACTATAATTTCAGAACGATAGATACATAATATCATCATATGCATTCATTCATTCATTCACATACACACACTCGCTCATTTCCTTCACCCAGACATACGGTTTTTGGTATTGTTGAAGGCAAAAATCAGAGGGATGAATATGCTGACAAAAGTGGCGAAGAATTCGGGTATTTATATAGAGAAAATTAAAATAAAATAAACATTGCAAAATGAACTGTAGAGCTGAGGCTATGCAAATCAAGGGAAGAATTTAAGCATGATATAGGCTCTATAACTACAGCCTAACTAACACTAGGCCTTCCCAATAGCCCCACTTGCAAAAAAGTCTAAGAGCAGAATCAGGTGATCGAAGTACGTCTTGGATATTGTAAATGAGCTAACAGAAAAGTTCAAAATAGTTTGTGAACGATGAAAATCAATTTCAAGAGGTGTTGAGGCATATGGAGTCCTTATCATACACATTAAGATCTCACCTTCGACACTAAAAGAAGCTTCACCAGATACTAGGAAAAACCTCTAACGAAACTCCACCATACCACGATTGGTATACCATGACTAGTGGTGTACCAATCTTCAAGGAGCTGTTGTTGTTGTTGTTGTTAAAGATTCGCTACCTGGAACAAGAAGTTCCAAGTAGCACGGGCTATGGTGAGCCCGTGGTAAGAAAAAAGGAAACTAATCTTCAAAGTATTAAGCAATTTAATAATTCCAGTTGTCGGGGACAGGAAGCCTGTACAGGACATAGACCTATCCAGGTCCTTCCCCTCCCCCCAAGGTAAACTTCTGAACTTAACCAGGATGCACCTCACAATAGCTGCCTAACTTCGGGTACTTATTTACTGTTAGGTGAACAGATGCATCAGGTAAAAGGAAACGTGTCCACTTTTAAGTCCCGCCCGGGATCGATCCCGGCTCGTCGATTGTGAGTCGAGAACGCAGACCACTGTACTTCAGCACACAATCCTCACCATCCCGTAATTGGGCGCCCCAGGGGGGGGGATGTGGGGATGACTGGATAGGGAGGACAAAGGTAATCCGATTCAAAGGTTTAGGAGGAAATACCATGAACTAAAGTGTCGGTAATCACTCACAAGGTAACCAACAACCACAAGGCGGGGCACAGGAGCAGACGCTCGACCTCTGAAAGTATAGTTGGTAAACACAACAAAATGAAATTGTACAGAGGGTGATTGTGGTTGACAATTACACTGCGTTCCCCGTCCAGCACCATCACTTCCTGCACCTGGTTCCTTCACCATCACTTCCTGCCCCAGGCACCATCACCATCACTTCCTGCCCCTGGCACCATCACTACCACTTCCTGCCCCTGGCACCATCACTACCACTTCCTGCCCCTGGCACCATCACTACCACTTCCTGCTCCTGGCTTCCCTCCTCTTTTACAAAGAGAAAATCAAGAGGTCTTTATGCCCCGCCGACTGGCCTTGTTGTACCTCTTGCATTATAGTTGTACTATTGGCGTTCGAATTCTTTGTCGAATCTGGCCTTAAGGTTGTGGATGGAGGTGGCTTTTACAACGTCTTCCTTCAGCAGTACACTCTACTTGTTGACCACCTGTACGGGGTACGAGTATTTCTGTACATTTCTTCGACGCGTTTGCGTTTCTTTCAACTCGAGTCCTCTTGTCCTACATTAACTCAAATTAAAGAGGCTGTCATTGTCCATATTATATATACCTACACAGAATTTTATATGTTGTGATCATATCACCTCTGTTTCTTCTCTCCTCCATGATTATAAGGTCCCTTTCCCTTAATCTTTCCTCAAAGCTCAATCCTATAATCAAAGGATGTGTTCCCTTTTAGTTATGGAACACATCCTGTTGCACATAGCTGTACTTTTTCAATTTTTAGTTTTATGGTTTACAAGGTGTGGATTCCAAGGCGATTGAGGCCGTCAGGGTACGAGGCCGTTGGGGTCACAGAGCCGTCAGGGTCACGGCATCCTTTGGGTCACGAGGACCTGCCAAACACTTCAGATGCTCACCCCACACACTCACGACAGNCCCCCAACTGTCCCGACAGTCAACAGTCCCCCCCCCCGGAACTGTCCTGTCAAGACTGTCAGGACAGGACTGAATTTGATTGTCCTGGTAGTCAAAGAATCACCCCCCCCCTAACTGTCCTGAGACCTGAAATATAGAAAGTTAACCTGACAAGATTTGATGAGTCGAACTTGATTGAAGATTCAGACCGCGCAGGATTAGTTGTCAGGGATTGGGGCTGAGGGAGCCGTGGGAAGGCGTCAGGGCTGGGCGCCCACAATCACTGTGTGTGGTTGTAGTCCCCTCACGGGCCCAATATATTTCAAAACAATACATGTGTAATGTGAGTTATATTAGATTGTTACACGTTGTGTGCCTTATACCAGCTGCCTCTGAACTGACACCCGTTGTTTTATACAGAATTTGTGTATCTTATATTTTGTTATATCTTTCTACCACAGATGTGGCAATTATTTATATTGTGGTAACTGGCATATATACATTTTCTTCTGTTACATATATAGCATAAATTAATGACTTGGTCAAAGTTAGCTTTGTTCAAATATCTATATTGGTGTGACCTCAAAAACTTACAGTCATACAAAATACGAGAAACTATCTTTCCATAAGACAAAATGTTTGAAAATATTAATAGGTCAGAAAAATTTGGTTAGGTAGCTCTAGTTATTTGCGTCTGACATTTGTAAAGATATATATATATATTTTATTTTATTTATATATACTGTACAAGAGTTCTTACATTCTTGTAAAGCCACTACCAAGCATAGCGTTTCAGGCAGGTTCTTAATCCTAATTTCCATGGAAAGCGACCTGCCAAATCGTTTAACATTCAGGTGCCCATTCTCTGCTGGGTGAACAGAGGCGTACAGTTGAGGATTGGCGCCTAGTCAATCCTCTCCGGCCAGAATACGAACCCAGGCTAAATCGCTTTCGATGCACTGGGCGAGTGTCTTACCACTGCGCCACGGGAACAACGAAAATATTACAAATAATATCTGTCTTTCCGAGCTTCGAGGTCAGATGCCTTGGGCTAGCCTCACCCACTTTCCAAGATGAACATGAGGAGTATGGAAGTGTCATAGGCCAGTCGGGATCGGCCCCAGTGACACACTAAGAATTATCGGCATCTATAGTAGACCCCCACTTCGATTTCATGGCGTCTGGGACAGGTCACCATAGAGGTTTGATAATTCCCGCCGGACCATATCTGGCGCTACATAATAGAATGTCCAGTTAGATAATTAAACCTTCAGACCTGCCGGTGTGAGGAACCTGCAACCTTGCAATTGCTTTCGTGTGTGAATTTACTAACTGTACTTGACTCTCCACTCATTTTCCTTCCATGAGATCTACTACATAGTCTCTCACACATACACATCTCAAAATGCAGTCCATAGCAGCAGTCTGATTCCTAGGTGTCTATTTACTGCTAGGTGAACAGGTGCATCAGGAGAAAGAGAATATCAATACGTTACTGCCTCTGCCGGAATTTGAACCTGGGTGGACTACGACCCCACGAGCGTTGTCCATTCTGCCTTGTGTAATTACCTAGGTGTTGTTACAGGATGAGAGCTACGCTCGTGGTGTCCCGTCTTCCCAGCACTCTTTGTTATACACCGCTTTGAAAGTTATACGACATGAACGTACGCGCGCGCTCGCGCGCGCGCGTGTGTGTGTGTGTGTGTGGTGTGTGTGGTGTGTGTGTGTGTGTGTGTGTGTGTGTGGTGTGTGTGTGGTGTGTGTGTGTGTGTGTGTGTGTGCGCGCGCGCGCACGCAAGCCCTCTATTTAAGAAGCAGTACTGTCCGGCTCAACCAATTTATCAGGGCTTGCTGCACCCGATAAGGCATTCTTTCTTATCCCGCTATATATTTAAATCTTTCTACGTAAAGTTGAGAAGTTAAGAACAGCAGTGGCGAAGTAACGTTAAGAACGGCAGAGTGGCGCACTCTGACACAAGTATTTTAAAAATACTTCTGTCAGAGCGCGCGGTGCTCCTGAAACCTAGACGACTGCACAGGCAATTAAACTCAATTCAATAATACTGCCCCGTTACACTTGTTGCTTTCTCATGTTCCCAAGTGCCAGAAGAGCATGATAATCACCAGCCAGTGTGCGCACCAAGCTCCCCGCTCTGATATCTACGACGCTCAACGCGGCTCATCTGTGAGTCAGGCTGGTGATTGATGAAGATTAAGCCACCCAAGAGGTGGCAGGGGCCTGAGTAGCCCACAAGTCAGGCAGGCGTGTCGGCGCCTGTAACTTCCACCTCCCCATCCGTAAGCTGTATTGTGATACTGACTTGGCCGAATCGCAAGGAAGAATTAATACATTAATGCAGACTAGACCTACCTTAATGGCTATCAAGCCTGGTGATTTATCTTTACGATGTCGACGTTTTCAAGCGAGAGTTTGATGATATGAAGCTTTGTTGACCTATCTCGAGTTCACTACACTAGGCCAATTCACTGAGAAGTGATTTCACTGCACGAGGCGAGTGTACTGAAAGAGACGAGTTCACTGTACAAGGCCAAGACACTACAGAATTCATGTATTTTCGAAAACACTCTCCTTAGTAATTTTATGGAATTACACAGCCTTAAGCCGTCAACTAGACCTCCAACCCGCACTCGGGACAGACTGGTGCAGAATAAAGTCAGCCTCGAAGACTCTTTCGTAAATTTATACCTACTATATAACCAACAGATTTGTATAAAATAAAAATTTATATTAGTCATGTTCATTTATTGATTAATTATTTATTTTTATCAAATCCTGTTGGTGAATGAATATCACTTTTATACACAACTCCACTGATGACGTTGGGACGCAACCCGTCCTAGACTCATGTCCATTACATCCAGCGGTCGACCCCACAGACGAATTCATACATTTTTACATGCTGTTCATTCAAAACGGGAATTTTTTCGAATATATAAATTATATTATAATATATTAGCATATTGTGCATATATATAGGCATAGGCTAGGTAGGTGTTTAGGTTCTGTTGGCGATTATTTGTATTTGCAATACGTGGGTGAAGCATTTACAGCGTTGTGGGTCGAACAAAATTCGTCAGTGAAGCACTGGTTCCGGAAGTGTTCAAACAAAATCAGTTGTGAGTCGTGCGTAAAGCATTTTTCATTCATAAACAGCTGGGGTTTGGCGGGTGCATGGAATCACTTTTGGGTCTTTGTTTGGAGGACGGGCTTTGGGTTCAGCTGCCGCATGGAGAAGCCTAGTTTGGGGACAGGTAAGTCATGTATGTGTAGTTTTTCTTCAAAAACAGGGGGTTTGGCGGCTGGATTAATGAGCCTTTGACCATTGTTCATGAGGGCGGGCTTCATTACCTTGGATCAACAGGTTCGGTAACAGGTTCAATCTCGCTGCTTTTTCCATTAATTTACAACTCTAGCTTGATCGAACTCGTATGGATATAAATACACCGAGACGTTTAAACCCTTCTCAGTATCCAGCCCGTCCTCCAAACAAAGATCCAAAAGTGATTCCATGCACCCGCCAAACCCCCTGTTCATGAATGAAAAGCGGTTTACACACGACTCACAACCGCTGACGTTCGAACATATCCGGAACAAGTGCTTCACTGACGAATTTTGTTCGAACCACAACGCTATAAATGCTTCACCCACGTACTACAAATACAATAATCGCCAACAGAACCTAAACACTTAAGTGTTAGGTCACTTTGTTAGAAAGTTTAGAAAGATTGAGTATATTCTATTAAAGGGAAGAGTCAACAGCACAAGCCAGATCCAGGGTCATGTGTGTTCAAGCCGATTCGACAAGACACCGCTTGTGTAGAGTAGAGCGGAAATATTATTTTAAGGAAACCACTCAATCGATATTAGATCTCTAACATGACAGAAGAGGAGCATTGTTTGTGTACGTGCAGACTTAACACTGTCGTTGGTGTTCCTTAAGTCGGATCATAAGTGTACGGCCAGTTTCACCACAGTCTTGGAGAGGACAAGACGACCAGAAAATAGAGTAGAGCACCAGCAGCATTAGAAGCTGGAGGATCAGTGTGAACTAGATTGCTACGAAGATTGTTAGTTTGTTGAAAGGAGAGCTTTATGTCAAGAAGGGACGAAAGGTATTAGTAGAAGTTTTGAGTTCAGATATGAGGGAAGGCATAGTACAGGTGGCTACTATGTGTGGAAGCAGGTTTAAGGATGAAAGAAACTTCGTTTAGCTTGAGAGTAGCACAGTTGATGATATGCAAAGGGTAACCAAGGCAGGAGAGAATGGATTTGTAGATAAAGGAAATTTCAGAAACAAGAACTGAGGGTCGCTGATGCGTAGAGTACGGAGGAAGAGAGAAGGACGAGGACATTTTTCTTAAAAGAAGGAGGATGGTAGGAAAAGAAGTGTATGTACATGCCACTATGCATCGGTTTGTTGTAGACAGAGAAAGAGAACCCGGCAAAGAAGACAGAAGGGGTAAGAGACTTCAACAGAACCCCCCCCCCCCCGTGCTACAGCAGTATGGGTTCGAGTCACTTCTGGTGGTGTGTTTTCCAGTTGCATATTGGTCCTGGGGATCATCAGGCTCTGTTTCGCATATAATATATACTTATATATATATATTATATATATATAGTATATTAGTATATAGTATATATATATAAGATATATAGTAATAATTAGCGTGAAAACTCACACCCAGAAGTGACTCGAACCCATACTCCCAGGAGCAACGCAACTGGTAATACAGGGATCGCCTTAAATCCAGCATTTGACATCACGACGGACATAAGGAAGTGATAGCTGAGCTAGTATGAACCACTTCCCCGCCGGCACCTGGATGGTTATCTTTGGGCATAGCATTTTATCACATCACCTCATTCTTTGGGGGTCAACACGGTGAACCAGTGCAGAGAACAACAAAATGCAGAACAAGGCTGAAGTTCCCAGGGGGCTAATAGCAGTATCACCTGACTAAACAGACTCGAAAAGCCACACCCCAGCAGTGACCCGAACCCATACACTCCCAGGAGCAACGCACACGGTATGTACAAGTGGCATTTACCCAGGTCAAAGCACCGGGTCAAGGTTGGTTTCAAGGCATCCCTGTACATTACCAGTTGCGTTGCTCCTGGGAGTCGGGTTCGAGTCACTTCTGTTGGTGGTGAGTTTTTCAGGTCGATCTAGTTATTATCGTTCACGTCCTGGGGAATCACTTCAGGTCCTTGTTTGGCAATATATATATCTTTATTTAATATATATAGAATGATATCTATATATAGTCATACTATTATTAGATACGGGTATACTACTGTATATATATATATATCTAAGGTATATATGGGTATAATATACTAGCGGTGGTAGGTAGGAGTAAGAAGCGATCGAGAGACTCCTGATACGTAGAGGACGGAAGAGAGGGTGACCGTAGCGTATGGTATGCTAGTGAGGATGGGAGAGAGGGTTGCTGAGGTAAGTGAGGGGAGAGAGGGGGCTCAGCTGCGAACCTCGGTCAGCTTAAAGCCAGCAAGTGTAAGACGCGGAAAAGTCGCTGGGTTCCCAAAAAAGGGCCCCGGAAAAAATGAAAAAAAGCAAGAACGGGAGTGTGAAGAAAGTCCAACAATACCAGAGAGGTAGGGGCGTTGGGAGCCGACCACCCAGCCAGCTTGGTTGATCTGAGCTAAGCCTGGGGATTGCCCGGGCAAGGCCACAGGATGCCCCGACCGGCGAGAAGTGGGGCGCTGAGGAAGAAGGCCCAAAACAATCTGGCCGGGGCACACCACAGCGGTGCATGAACATGCCAGAGGTCTTGGGATCCACTGTAACACACACCAAGACAAAGAAAGACTTTAAGTTAGATTCCGGGAACAAAGGTCGCCGGCAGGAAATGATACCGACGAAGGCGCCTCCTGGTGCGCTCTGGCAATGAGTGTAGAAGCCTAAACATACAAGGCTCAATAACCCCAGTCTGGCTGGCGGGTCATGGACCATCGAGACCACCCGATACCGTGTTGGGACGCGAGGTTTAGGCCGTTATCGGATAGTCTGACCCTAGGTGTTGGGGTACGTAAGATGTTATTCATGCTGAGGGTGCAAAAAGACGAAAAGATGGAAGTAACACAAGTTGTGGGGGAGGTAATACCGAGACTGCAGAATGCTGCGGTGCATCGTGCGGGACGCGGGGGACAGGATCTCCGAACCACTGAACACGTGCTGAATCCCCGAGGTCATGGGCCCAAGTGGAGCTTTAAGCGGATATATCAAGTAGTGTGTTGTGCCCCCCCGGCCCGAGGAAGATACGAGGAAAAGGGGGGAACAGCTCATCGGCCTGGGAGGCCAGAAGCTGCAATGTGTGTGAATTCCAACGGAAGGTGGGATGTAAACAACTTAGACACCTATAGAGGTACATAGGCTGGTTGCGGTGGTTGGTGTGACGGGTCGGACACTACAGAATCTAAGGCCTGAATGACAAGGTGGGACTATGGTTGAGGAGTACTACAACATTCCTGCCTGAAGTAGTACACCGGGCACGAGGTGGTCACGATGGGACATGCCGGGAAGAAAGTACGGGTCTTGCGGAAAGGAAGAACATAACTGATGGCTCACGGGGGAGGCATTGAGTCTGACGGGAAGAAGTCTGAGAGAACAGGATGTGGGGGAATGCAAAGAACAGAAAGGGAAATAAGGATGATCAAGGGGAATATGGGGCCAGGCGGTGAGGTGGGTGTGGTCGTACGAACCAGGACCAGAGGAGAAGTGGTATAGAGAAAATACAGGTGGGGACAGAAATCCAAGCGGGGGGGGAGGGGTAGGGGGAAAGTGTGGTGACGGAGGGTTCGAACTCTCGCAACAAGGCGCGGCCAGGAACCGGCAATGAACGCCGGGAGACAATGGGGCGCCCGAAATTTATCCCCGAAAAAACCCGCTAGACACCAACTTTCAGGACATAGTCGGCCATAGGGCGAAAGATCGCGACGAAGTATGCAATGGGACGGGGGGGTAACAAAGACAGAGTAGCCAACGAGAGAGAACAATAATGCACTAGAGAGGCCTCGTCCACGCACAAGATAGAAAGTGCGTGTGTCAATCGGGAGAAGGCGCGTAGTGGCCACAACGGTACCATCGGGGGCGTTAATGAGTCAGGACTACGCTTGGCCATTCCATTAACAAAGGCTAGGAAGTGGCAGGCAAAGCCTCTAATCTTTCATGTGCCTTGAGGTCACGTAAGAAGGGAGAACGAAGACACAGAAAGGGACACGATTTCAACAATATTTTGTGCAACAGTATGAACAACGTGTGCCGTGCAGATGACACGTGGCCGGGCAACAGCTCAACGGCCACACCCACGACAACACACAGAACACACACACCCCAATCCGCAACATGTGTTTTACTACAAATGGCCGTTTCATCCACAAACGTTTAACACACACACATCATTGTACTCACACCCATCACTCATACAAAAACTCAATTTAACTGGGGGAACAAGTGGCAGTACAAAAGTGGACTGGTGGACAACGGGGGGGGGACACTCAAGATTATAGGGGTAACAGACATGGGGGGGGGAAGAACGTGATAGGACAACAGAATGGACACAGGAAGACAGGCAGTCAAAATCTGGGGCAGGGGGTCAGGAGGGAGGAAGGGGGATAGGGCCGAGCAAGGAGGGGGGGGGAGGCGTGATGGCCAGAACTGAATGTTTGTGCTATACAGCGCGATGTGTGACTAGGATATTTGTACGCAGCAAATGCCCAGCGTGCGGCGTCCTACTGCCCACCAGCAGAGGGAGGGGAACAGTTGGACCACAGTGGGCGGGAAAACAAGGCCAAAGCTCACTCCTGAATGCGCCACTAACGACGGGGGTATTAACCTCATCACCGCGGCGGAATCGGCACGTAGTCGACGGTTTTCGGTGCATCTTGAATCCAGTATCAAGTCGGGTCGCTTGGCACTTCTGCGTTTGTGTCGTCTGCTCCACCCGCAACACAACCGGGGAGTCGGCGGGGATTAGGCCGACGACTGACTGCCGAATACCATCGGCTATGCCGTGCTGCCATACGCCGGCGGAATTATAGTCGCCTATATCAAGGCAATGAGACACAGTTACTTTCGAGAGCAGCGCATGGGGGGGAGACAGTTTGATGGTGGTGGTGGTAGAAATGGTAAAAGCTGGGTTTGTTTGGAGGTATAATCAGTGCTCAAGTAAGGTCAGAATGATGGGGTGGCTAGAGGAAGCATGGATGGAGTATGTCGTGTAGCACTGGTGTGATAGTATCTAGCTGTCCGCACAACTATAAGCCGTTCGTTGCAGGATCGGAAAGTAGCTAGGAATAGCACCTGCTCCCACGAAAGACCAGCCACCACATCGGGGACCTCTCCACCACACCTGATGACCAGCTGTCCGGGATGAAGCGCACCACTGCCCACAGCCACCAGCGGGCATGGCATTCTCCACCCTAACCAGGCGATCAATCAGGGAAGACCACCACGCTAGTCGGCTCGCGGGAAACGGACTCCTAGTGCATGATAGTATCACGCGTCCTGACATAATATCTACTCGGTGCGGTAGGGCAACAACACGGACAGCACCAGGGTAAATTTGTCTCGTGTCAGGATCACAAAATGATATGTACCCTAACGCCCCGCCGACTCCCAGGGGGGGGCGGGGAGCAACACGAACGAGAAGGGGATCAAGGGCGACACCGATGACTTGAATGGGGGGACGGATGGGGCGGGGGGGGGGGGGGGGGGGGAAACGAAAACTGCTCGCTGAAACACCGCCTTGCGTGACGGGGGGGGGGGGTAAGCACGAAGTAACTAGGGCGGGCAGGGGTGGAGCGTGGGGGCGCGGGGGGGGTCAAGGCCACCATCTGGGCCAGTGCGAGTCCAAGGCCTATGCCACATCTGTCGCGGACCTAGCTACAGGGAACTGTAGGGGCTCCCCTCACCACTACATTAAGGCCTAGCGGCATCTCGCCATTCTACGAACCTACGCGGACATCGGGAAAAAGGCTCTCTAGGGGCGCTGTGGCATCAGCTGGGGGACAGAGTTTCCAACCCGGCTTCCCCGTGTTGCGGGGTCCCACCCGAGCTAAAGAAGTTTGGCTCCCCACTTGTCCACCTGTGTGGGTGTGGGTTTGTGGTGTGCAGGTGTGTGCGTGGTTTGTGTGTGTGGGGTTGTGGGGGGACGTGTTGGGTGTGTGTGTGTGTGACGGTTGGC
>WNGS01167840.1:26325944-26356329 GCA_020271785.1 Procambarus virginalis | reverse complement strand
CTAACCTAACCTATCCTATGCCTATATATACACAATATGCTAATATATTATAATATTAATTTATACTTGAGAAATTCCCGTTTTGAATGAACAGCATCTTAAAATTTATGAATGCGTCTGTGGGGTGACCGCTGAATGTAATGGACTTGAGTCGAGGACGGGTTGCAGTATCATTACACTAAGTTGACTCTTTATCTGCACAATGTTCAGGACTGAAGTATACTTGCTGGCTAGCTAGTTAGCAATTGTAGTGGCCTTAATAACCCTCCAGAGGTTGAGTATAATCAAAATCAAAGTTGCCCAAGGATGCCGAGTCCATAATGGGCAAGTTGATGTACGAAAACCAGTTGGATGATTGGTCAGAGATAGTTAGTCGAGAGGTCGCCCGTCAACCAGTAACAACACTCATATTTACGGAAAAAATATGAGATCAAATTGTTTACCTTACGCTTTCTGAATTCACAATGAGTAAGTTTAAGTACGAGAGGAGCAAGGTTAGCTGGATGTCGTTAACGTGCGTAAATTTGTATTTATTTTTGTTTATATACGAGGCTTCTACCGAGGTTATCTCTTCTATTTATTTAGATATGATTAGTGTCAACACGCCTTCCGCCTCGACATAAATATATATAATCTGATATCACAAAGTTATCGGAACCTCACGCAACCTGTCACATAAAGATAATAATATCCTATTGTATACTATAGGTGGAAGTACATAGTATCTGACTCTGACACCGAAACTGCAGCCGGAACAGTTCACGTTTTTTTGCTATGAATTTGCGAGGCCGAGAAAGACGGTAATAACCGAACCCAAATTGTTCTATGCCTAGTATACTACGCGCGTGTACTAAACTACCTTCCTTGAGGTGCTTCGCAGGGCTTAGCGTCCCCGCGGCCCGGTCGTCGACCAGGCCTCCTAAGGCTAAGGCCTCCTAGTTGACCTAACTAGGTCAAAGATAGTGCATGTTAGACCTAGGATATTTTATATATATATATATATATATATATATATATATAAGATATATATATATATATATATATATATATATATATATATATATATATATATATATATATATATAACTGAAAACTCACACCCCAGAAGTGACTCGAACCCATACCCCAGGAGCAAAGCAACTGGTAACTACAGGGCGCCTTAATCCGCTTGAATATCACGACCGGACATAAGGAAGTGATAGCTGAGCTATATGAACCACTTCCCCGCCGGCACCTGGATGGTTATCTTTGGGCATAGCATTTTACAAATCACCTCATTTTTTGGGGCAACACAGTGAGGAACACAAATGCAAACAAGCCTGAATGGTCCCCAGGACTAGATACACTGAAAACTCACACCCAGAAGTGACTCGAACCCATACTCCCAGGCGCAAAGCACTGGTAACTACAGGGCGCCTAATCCGCTTGACCATCACGACCGGACATAAGGAAGTGATAGCCTGAGCTATATGAACCACTTCCCCGCCGGCACCTGGATGGTTATCTTGGGCATAGCATTTTATCAAATCACCTCATTTTTTGGGGCAACACGTGAGGAACACAAATGCAACAAACTCTGGGGTGTGAGTTTTCAGTTGTATCTAGTCCTGGGGACCATTCAGGCTTGTTTGCATTGTGTTCCTCACGTGTTGCCCCAAAAAATGAGGTGATTTGATAAAATGCTATGCCCAAGATAACCATCCAGGTGCCGGCGGGGAAGTGGTTCATATAAGCTCAGGCTATCACTTCCTTATGTCGGTCGTGATGGTCAAGCGGATTAAGGCGCCCTGTAGTACCAGTGATTTGCTCCTGGGAGTATGGGTTCGAGTCACTTCTGGGGTGTGAGTTTCAGTTGTATCTAGTCCTGGGGACCATTCAGGCTTGTTGCATTTGTGTTCCTCACGTGTTGCCCCAAAAAATGAGGTGATTTATAAAATGCTATGCCCAAGATAACCATCCAGGTGCCGGCGGGGAAGTGTTCATATAGCTCAGGCTATCACTTCCTAGTCCTGGTCGTGATGGTCAAGCGGATTAAGGCGCCCTGTAGTTACCAGTTGCTTTGCTCCTGGGAGTATGGGTTCGGTCACTGCTGGGGTGTGAGTTTTCAGTCTGTTTATCTGATATGCATACCCCCTGGGAGACTTCAGCGCTTGTTCTGCATTTGTTGTGCCTGTTCACGTGTTGACCCCCAAAAACTGAGGTGATGTGATAAAATGCTATGCCCAAGATAGACCAACCAGGTGCCGGCGGGGAAGTGGTTCATCTAGCTCAGGGCTATCACTTCCTTATGTCCGTCGTGATGGTCAAATGTGGTATTAAGGCATCCCTGTACGTACCAGTTTGCGTTGCTCCTGGGAGTATGGGTTCGAGTCACTTCTGGGTGTGTGGTTTTCAGTTGTATCTAGTCCTGGGGACCATTCAGGCTTGTTGCATTTGTGTTCCTCACGTGTTGCCCCCAAAAATGAGGTGATTTGATAAAATGCTATGCCCAAGATAACCATCCAGGTGCCGGCGGGGAAGTGGTTCATATAGCTCAGGCGATCACTCCTTATTCCGGTCTGTGATGGTCAAGCGGATTAAGGCGCCCTTGTCTGACAGGCACAGTCTTGCAGGAAAAGGTTCACTTTGAAACATATGCTGAATTATGCCCTCTGATTGGCTGATAAAATTACTTAAATGCGAGAAAGTTTGCTTCTGGCCGAACTTAATGCATTGTAATTGGAAGACAACGTGCAAATTACGGTGCCTTTGTGGACAATAAGCGACTCGATTTGAACGCATTCTCTATCTTGTGCGGGTGAGCCTATATAGTGAAGGTGGGTATCTCTAGGTTGATACGCTTAGGGTCGGCAACTATACTCGCTTTGAATTGGAAGATTGTCAAATGGTGCGCCTGGTTGTTGTCGGAGGCGCCACCTTGCTAAAGGCTGCTTCAGGGTCCTGGCGAGCATGGAGGAGTTAACCTATAGCACACGTTCCAATAAACTCCCCACCATGTTTATTACCATGTTTTTTTTCAAAAATATTCACTCACTATCCTACGCTCCACCTCCCATACCATTTAAAATGGATTTCATATGATGTTGACTCCAAATGCAGGATAGAACTGATGAACGAGCCAAAGAATACCAAGTTGACCTAGTCGGGGTAGTGCGAGCACGTCTCTCTCACCTGTCCACTGGACAGTGCCGGGACAGGGAAGGGAAGTTGATAACCAAGTCAAAAATATATTCTTATATGTAACCAGACCACCGCAACCTTAATAGTTTAGTTGTCACCCACACTTCCGTGGAAATAAACATTGAGCTTCTGCCTCACAGACGTGGGGTCCACAGTTCGCGTCTCCTAGAGGCCAGGGGAATGGAACAAATTGTTTAGCTTAAAGATCACTCTGGTCCACTACCTCAGCTCAGCACGCAAGCATCCTGTCACCCGCCCGCACGATGAACACACGGCCCGAGATAACCACACAAAAATGTGCCTCTCTCTCTCCACTACTGAACATAAAACAACCACAAGAATGCAGAACCCGCCCCTGGTCGTGTGTTTGTTTCTGACCGCCGGAGGTGTTTGAGCTCTGTCTTATCAATTTGCCAGACAAACCAGGAGGAGCCTTCGTCGGTATCATTTACTGCGGCGACTTTGTGCCGGAATCTAACCTTTAAGTCTCTTTGTCTTGTGTGTGTTACCAGTGACTCAAGAACTCTGGAACTGTCATGCAACGCTGCTGGTCTGCCCAAGGCAAGATGCTTCTTGGGAATTTCTGTACTAAGACAATGCTCGCGGAGGGGATCTGTGGCCTTGACAAGGATCCCAAGGCTTAGCTAAAGAAAAAAAGATGGATGGGTGGTAGGACAAAAGAACATAAAATCTGGATTGTTGGAGTCTTCAAAATCCCGTTATTGCTTTTTGTCCTTTTTTCCGAGGCAATGGGGCCCCTTTCCGATTACAAGTGAGATTAATGAGATTAATACATATATAAAATCCTTAAATAATACATATATAAAATAATCTAATAATATATATATATATATATATATACAGTATATATTATATATATATATATATATATATATATATATATATATATATATATATGCAAACAAGCCTGAATGGTCCCCAGGACTAGATACAACTGAAAACTCACACCCCAGAAGTGACTCGAACCCATACTCCCAGGAGCAACGCAACTGGTATGTACAGGGATGCCTTAAACCACTTGACCAGTTTGACCAGTAAACCACTTGTACATACCAGTTGCGTTGCTCCTGGGAGTATGGGTTCGAGTCACTTCTGGGGTGTGAGTTTTCAGTTGTATCTAGTCCTGGGGACCATTCAGGCTTGTTTGCATTTGTGTTCCTCACGTGTTGCCCCAAAACAAGAGGTGATTTGATAAAAATGCTATGCCCAAGATAACCATCCAGGTGCCGGCGGGGAAGTGGTTCATATAGCTCAGGCTATCACTTCCTTATGTCCGGTCGTGATGGTCAAGTGGTTTAAGGCATCCCTGTACATACCAGTTGCGTTGCTCCTGGGAGTATGGGTTCGAGTCACTTCTGGGGTGTGAGTTTTCAGTTATATATATATATATATATATATATATATATATATATATATATATATATATTATATATATATATATATATATATATATATATATATATGCGAACAAGCCTGAATGATCCCCAGGACAATATGCAACTGAAAACACACCCCAGAAGTGACTCGAACCCATACTGCTGTAGCACGGGGGGGGGGGGGGGGTTCTGTTGAAGTCTCTTACCCCTTCTGTCTTCTTTGCCGGGTTCTCTTTCTCTGTCTACCGTAAACCCATGCATAGTGGCATGTACATTCACTTCTTTTCCTACCATCCTCCTTCTGTTAAGAAAAGTGTCCTCGTCTCTCTCTTCCTCCGCGCTCTACGCATCAGCGACCCTCAGTTTCTTGATTCTGAAATTTCCTTTATCTACAAATCATTCTCTCGCCTTGGTTACCCTTTGTATTTCATCAACTGTGCCTACTCTCAAGCTAAACGAATGTTCTTTCATCCTAAACCTGCTTCCAACACTAGTAGCACTGTACTATGCCTTCCCTTCATATCTGAACTCAAAACTTCTACTAATACCTTTCGTCTTCTTGACATAAAGCTCTCCTTTCAACAAACTAACAATCTTCGTAGCAATCTAGTTCACACTGCTCCTCCAGCTTCTAATGCTGCTGGTGTCTACTCTATTTTCTGGTCGTCTTGTCCTCTCCAATACTTTGGTGAAACTGGCCGTACACTTAATGATCGACTTAAGGAACACAAACGAAGTGTTAAGTCTGCAGACACAAACAATGCTCTCTTCTGTCATGTTAGAGATTCTAATCATCGTATTGATTGGTCTTCCTCTAAAATAATCTTTCCTGCCTCTACTCTACACAGGCGTCGTCTTGTCGAATCGGCTTTGATACACAACATGACCCTGAGTCCTGGCTTTGTTGCTGTTGACTCTTCCCTTTCACAGAATATACTCAAATGTTCTAAACTTTCTAACAAACGTGACCTAACATAAGCCTACCCTTCCTTTTATTTTCCTTTTCTTTCTATTGTTTTCTCTTACGATCCCTTTCTTATTCCTATTATTATACCCTTTATTTCACCTTACCTTCCGTACCTTTTGCGTTGCTCTTCTCTTTCCATCTCATCACCTCTCTCTCTTGCCTATTTATTGCCCTTGCCTCCTTCGGTTCAAACAGGCTCACCATAGCCCATGCTACTTGGAACTTTTTTTCCCAATAGCTGAATCTTAAACAACGTCATCTTCGGTTCATCACCATCGACTTGATAATAGTCCAGGACGGGCGTCGTCGTCTCTTCAATTTCTAGTGTGTGGTTTGGTCAACATTAATTAGATGTAGTGAGATAAATGTGTATCAGTGATCCTACTCAAATCGGCCTCTAATTGATCAATAAAAATGGATCTAAATTATACAAACCACTGCTAATGTTTAAATTACATGATTTTGTAGTCTGTATTAAAGCAGATTCAATTATATTCCTATTGAAAGTACTTTTACAATTCGTTATTGAAAAAGCCATCTCCCAATCAATGTGGTGAGAATTTTCTGACAAATGAACAAACAAAACATTAGACAATTGACCATGTCTTACAGAGAATTTATGTTGCGAAATTCTAAATTTCAAATCTTTAGATGTTTGCCCAACATAGAACCTATTACAGTCTTTATAATGTATTTTTATAAATGACACAATTATCACTATGAGGACAGTTTCTTACTAATAGTTTTCCAACAGTATTTTTCATAAATTAAGCAATATATTTATATAAAAAAGTTTCAGGGCCTCGAAAATATTTTCAAACGCAGATAAATATGGTAAACATAACACATTGTTTGGGCGAATTTTTCTCACTGCATATATTATTATAATATATACGATGTGCTTTGTTACAGCAAACTTCCAAAAAACTCAGTGGATAACAAAGCTTGAGACCAATAGAATCAATATTCTTAAACTCTTCATCTAAGAATTCTGGACTAACAACCCGAAGAGCTCTTAGATACATAGAGGAAAAAAATAGATTGCTTCAGATTGTATCTATATCTATAGATAAATTATTCGTAGATTTTCTGTAAACACTATAATTTAATGAAAAAACTGTAATGAGAAATAATATATATATATATATATATATATATATATATATATATATATATATATATATATATATATATATATATATATATACTTATTCATAGGGAAGATTTTTCACTAAAGTTTAGTGTTTACAGAAAGCCTTACGAATAATTTATCATATGTTCATTATTTCTCAGGGCATAAATACAGTGTGAAACCATCAATTTTTTCCTCTATAAATCTAAGAGCTCTTCGGGTTGTTTAAATGCGAATGTAAAACATTCGCATTTTATACAAAGTGAAAATCGAAAAAAACACGTTGTAAATGTAAAAGAACATCAGACTGGCCTTTTTCAGCGAACAGGGTGGCGAATAGTCTACCGAACTGCATGACACCTTGGATATCTTTTGTTTAATCTGACTGTTGTGGGCTGACCAGTTTAGCGCCTCTACGATGGACAACCCAAACAGTAAATATTTTACTTGTATGCTGGAATTAACAGTGCTTACCTAACTTGGCTTTCCTAACACTGACTACAAAGAGTGAGGACTAAAGCTTTCACACTCTCTCTCTCTCTCTCTCTCTCTCTCTCTCTCTCTCTCTCTCTCTCTCTCTCTCTCTCCCCCTCCCCCCCCCGGTAAAGCAGTTGCGAGTGGTAAGGTTTTGATGTTGTGTACCCTGACTTTAGGAAAGCTTTTGACACAGTGCCACATGAAAGACTGATTAAAAAGTTAGAGACTCACAGTATTGGGGGTGCTATATTACGTTGGACTAGGGCATGGCTATACCAAAGGAAACAAAAAGTATAAATGGGGTTAAGTCAGAGTGGGCAAATGTTGTAAGTGGAGTGCCTTAAGGCTCTGTCCTGGGACCTCTGTTATTCATAATATATAAATGATTTAGATTCAGATTTGAGCAGCAATATTTGCAAATTTGCCGATGATATAAAAATCGGGAGGGAAATAGACACGGAAAAAGACTCTCTATCACTTCAAGACGATCTAAAGGGTTTTGAAATGGTCAAAAGATTGGCAGATGCAGTTTAATGCTGACAAATGTAAGGTTTTAAGGCTAGGTAATGATGTAGTTACAAGATACGAGCTAGATGGTGTTGAGATTGCGAAGTCGGATTGCGAAAGGGATCTGGGAGTTATGATTAATAAGATTTTAAAACCAAAAAGTCAATCCATAAATGTACGTAATAAGGCAAATAGAACACCGGGATTTATTAATCGAAGCGTTACTAATAAGACACCTGGTGTTGTTCCTCAGCTGTATCTTGCTCTGGTTAGGCCCCATTTATATTATGCAGTCCAGTTTTTGGTCACGTAGTATTAAATAGATATAAATTCACTATAACGCGTCCAGTGTAGGATGACAAAGTTAATCCCGCAAATTAGAAATCTGTCATACGAAGAAAGATTGACAAATCTTAAATTACATTCACTGGCAAGGCGAAGAGTTAGGGATGACATGACAGAAGTGTACAAGAGGATGAATGGATATAACAAAGGGGATATTAATAGGGTATTAAAAGTATAAGCACATGACAGAACACGAAACAATGGGTATTAATTGGATGTTTATATTCAGGAAAGTTTATATTTAGGGAAGACCTAAGTAAATACGGGTTCGGTAACAGGGTTCTTGATTTGTGGAACCAATCACTGCGTAACGTGATGGTGGTGGGGTCCCTCGATTGTTTCAAGGGCGGGTTGGACATGTACAAATGGGATTGGGTGGTTATAGATAGGAGCTGCCTCGCTAGGGCCAATAGGCCATCTGCAGTTACCTTTGTTCTTATGTTCATATGTTCTCCCTCTCCCTCCCTCCCTACCCCTAACTCCCTTCCACTTCCTCCGCCCCCCCTCACCACTCTCATTCTAAGGATAATGTCAATTAGGTAAGAAATTTAGTTTTTCTCTTGTGGGTCCGAAATTATGTCTTCAGCTGATACAATTATTGTTGTTGTTAAAGATTCGCTACCTGGAACAAAGGTCCAAGTAGCACGGGCTATGGTGAGCCCGTATGAGATTTTCAGCTGATACAATGTCAACAAGACTAGCTGAGAGTGTCAACAATGACAAATTCCATAAACTAGTTATATAACTACTAATTATAATTATTCCTTTTGATTACAGTGTTATTATTAGTGTTATTATTAACAGGTTGACTACAGCTGTGATAATTCCTTATAAGCGAGAGTATTGTACGTGGAGTATAGTGCGTCTCCCACACGGGTACAATACCCGTCACACCACGTGCACAATACCCGTCACACCACGTGTACAATACCCGTCCCCCACACGGGTACAATTCCCGTCTCCCACACGGGTACAATTCCCGTCTCCCTCACGGGTACAATACCCGTCCCACACGGGTACAATACCCGTCCCCCACACGGGTACAATACCCGTCCCCCACACGGGTACAATTCCCGTCTCCCACACGTATATTTGTCTCTCTCTGTCCCATTATATCTTAGTGTGTACATGGCTTTTCCTGTTCTTTTGTCTTACTTTGTCCACCTTCATTCTCTGACCTCTAATTGCTTGTTGACTGTGCGTGTGGCCGCTCACCGTCGGCTTCATAACAGGCTTGTCCCATACCTCTGCTTCCTGCTGGGTTACTGCTCCTGCTAGATCCTCTGCTTCCTGCTGGGTTACTGCTCCAGCTAGATCCTCTGCTTCCTGCTGGGTTACTGCTCCTGCTAGATCCTCTGCTTCCTGCTGGATTACTGCTCCAGCTAGATCCTCTGCTTCCTGCTGGGTTACTGCTCCTGCTAGATCCTCTGCTTCCTGCTGGGTTACTGCTCCTGCTAGATCCTCTGCTTCCTGCTGGGTTACTGCTCCTGCTAGATCCTCTGCTTCCTGTTGGTTACTGCTCCTGCTAGATCGTCGGAGCCGGCGGCTCAGCGGATAGAACACTGAACGCGTGATCCTGTGGTCCCGGGTTCGATCCCGGGCACCGGAGAGAAACATTGGGCAGAGTTTCTTTCACTCTGATGCCCCTGTTACCTAGCAGTAAAATAGGTACCTGAGTGTTAGTCAGCTGCCACGGGCTGCTTCCTGGGGGTGGAGGCCTGGTCGAGGACCGGGCCGCGGGGACACTAAAGCCCTGAAATCATCTTAAGATAACCATAAGATAACCTCAAGATCCTCTGCTTCCTGCTACGGAACAGTGACTTGGGAAGAGATTGAAATACGTTTATAGAGGCATAAATACGCACAAAGGGATGAGGCAGCTTAAGCTATTCTCAACACGTTCAGTACAACATGTTCATGTCTACATATATACTCACATATCACAAACAACAACACATTACCGAACATTCCGGTTAATAAACATATACATTTCTTCCTGTACACACATGCAGTATGATACAAGAGTGACAGTGAAGGTCAGAGAAGTTAACCAGGAGCAGGATTAGAAGGTAGTTACGGAGAACAAGGCCAGGGTGCCCGAGTGCCAGATGCCAGAGTGCGAGGGTGCCAGAGTGCAAGAGCGCGAGGGTGCCCGAGTGCCAGGGTGCTCGAATGCGAGCTAGTTACTCTGGAATTCTAATGGACTAAGAACTCGCGCAATGAAGGGTGAGTATAATTATAAATGTCGAGGAGAGTACCTTTAGTGGCTGTTACCATGAAGATCTGACGTGTTTTCTCAACCTGCAGTCTTCTGGCGTCCGGACTGGTGCTGGTCACGCACTCCTCGCCTCACTCGCAATGGCCAGGGAGTGAAAGTGATGTGTGTGTGTGTGTGTGTGTGTGCTCACCTAGTTGTGCTTGTGGGGGTTGAGCTCTGGCTCTTTGGTCCCGCCTCTCAACTGCCAATCAACTGATGTACAGATTCCTGAGCCTACTGGGCTCTATCATATCTACATTTGAAACTGTGTATGGAGTCGGCCTCCACCGCATCACTGCCTAATGCATTCCGCCTGTTAAATACTCTGATACTGAAAAAGTTCTTTCTAACGTCCCTGTGGCTCATGTGGGTACTCAGTTTCCACCTGTGTCCCCTTGTTCGCATACCAAACGTGTTAGACAGTTTATCTTTATCTACCCTGTCAATTCCTCCGAGAATTTTGAAAATAGTGATCATGTCTCCCCTTACTCTTCTGTCTTCCAGTGTCGTTAGGTGCATTTCACGTAGTCTTTCCTCGTAACTCATGCCTCTTAGTTCTGGGACTAGTCTAGTAGCATACCTTTGGACTTTTTCCAACTTTGTCTTGTGCTTGACAAAGTACGGGCTCCATGCTGGGGCCGCATACTCCAGGATTGGTCTTACATATGTGGTGTACAAGGTTCTGAATGATTCCTTACACAGGTTCCTGAACGCTGTTCTGATGTTAGCCAGCCTCGCATATGCCGTAGACGTTATTCTTTTTATGTGGGCTTCAGGAGACAGGTTTGGTGTGATATCAACTCCTAGATCTTTCTCTCCGTTCGTTTCATTAAGTACTTCGCCTCCTATTCTGTATCCTGTGTCTAACCTCCTATTTCCACTGCCTAGTTTCATTACTTTGCATTTACTCGGGTTGAACTTCAACAGCCATTTGTTGGACCATTCACTCAGTCTGTCTAGGCCATCCTGTAGCCTCCTACTATCGTCCTCCGTTTCAATCCTCCTCATAAATTTTGCATCATCGGCAAACATTGAGAGAAACGATTCCATACCCTCTGGGAGATCATTTACATATATCAGAAACAGTATAGGTCCAAGGACTGACCCCTGCGGGACTCCACTCGTAACGTCTCGCCAATCTGAGACCTCACCCCCTCACACTGACTCTTTGTCTCCTGTTGCTTAGGTACTCCTGTATCCAACGGAGTACCTTCCCTTTCACTCCAGCCTGCATCTCCAGCTTTTTCACTAGCCTCTTGTGTGGCACTGTATCAAAGGCTTTCTGACAATCCAAAAATATGCAGTCTGCCCACCCTTCTCTCTCTTGCCTTATTTTTGTTGCCTGGTCGTAGAATTCAAGTAACCCTGTGAGGCAGGACCTGCCATCCCTGAATCCATGTTGATGCTGTGTGTGTGTGGGTTTGCGTGTACACTTGCCTGTAGACAATATCCCAAGGTTTTATTTGAACTTGATTTGTTGTCATCTTCAAATAAACTCAACCACTTCTCAGTGAAAGTAAAGGCATATGTCCAGATGATCCGTCTTCACCTCGACCCTCCTTCCCTCAGCCATTACGAGTTCAAAGCAGTAAGCGTATGTCCGAATACCCCGACCTCCCATGCACACTTCCTCTCCTCCCCCCTCCCTATACCCCAAGGGGTGAACATCCGGACAGGAATCGAATTAAGCTAGCGGCAGATCCGAAATAATTACGCCTCTGTTATCCGAACCGAAGAAGATTAATGCAGCCTCTGCACGATCCTTGCCAAGTCTCCCAGCATTAGGGAGCTTCCTCATACGTGTCAGGAATGGAATTCTCGCTTTTTGTTTAGTTTTTAATACTTTATGCAATTCACGAACGTCTCTGTCAACTTGAAAACTCGGAGCTGTATTCCTCGATTTGACAAAGTGTCATGTAAAGTTCTTTTTAGCCCCCCTTCCCCACACACACACACACACACACACACACACACACACACACACACACACACACACACACACACACACAATCCTGGAGTATGCGGCCCCAGCATGGAGCCCATACCTTGTCAAGCACAAGGCGAAGCTAGAAAAAATTCAGAGATATGCCACTAGGCTAGTCCCAGAACTAAGAGGCATGAGTTACGAAGAAAGGCTGCGAGAAATGCACCTCACGACACTAAAAGACAGAAGAGTAAGGGGGAGACATGATCACTACCTACAAAATTCTGAGGGGAATTGACAGGGTAGATAAAGATAAACTATTTAACACGGGTGGTACGCGAACAAGGGGACACAGGTGGAAACTGAGTACCCACATGAGCCACAGGGACGTTAGAAAGAACTTTTCCAGTGTCAGAGTAGTTAACAGATGGAATGCATTAGGCAGTGATGTGGTGGAGGCAGACTCCATACACAATTTCAAATGTAGATATGATGTAGATGAAGATTACATCTACATTACAAATGTAGATTACTGAGCCCAGTAGGCTCAGGAATCTGTACATCAGTTGATTGACAGTTGAGACGTGGGCCGAAAGAGCAGAGCTCAAACTCTGCAAGCACAACTAGGTGAGTACACACACACACTCGCAGTCCGCGGACTTGGGAACAATTCCAGGTCGAGACAAATGTGCAGATTTTCTTTTACTTGATGCCTCTATGCACCTAGCAGTTAATAGGTACCAGGAAGTCAGATGATACGGGCTGGATCCTGGGGATGTATGTGGTGTGTGTACTCACCTATTTGTGCTTGCGGGGGTTGAGCTCTGGCTCTTTGGTCCCGCCTCTCAACTGTCAATCAACTGGTGTACAGGTTCCTGAGCCTACTGGGCTCTATCATATCTACACTTGAAACTATATATGGAGTCAGCCACATCACTGCCTAATGCATTCCATTTGTCAACTACTCTGACACTAAAAAAATTCTTTCTAATATCTCTGTGGCTCAGAGATATTGTGTGTGTGTGTTTGTGTGTGTGTGTGTGTGTGTGTGTGTGTGTGTGTGTGTGTGTGTGTGTGTGTGTTTGTGAATGTTTACGTCTTCTTCGTGCCGTCTATAAAATTTACTGTACAGAACGTGAACATTGTTGGCGGCAACAGTCTATATTTGCACGTTCTACCAAATAGTTAATGTAAGTACTATTATTTTATGAGGGTGGGTTGCGCGCGCTCGCGCACACACTGGGGGCCCCCATTACCAATATGTGTTAGTGGCTTTGCAAGAATGTAACGCTCAAACACCAGTGATATGTACTCTCAACACCCAATGTATCTGCTTGTACATAAATAAACACCAAAAGGCAAGACTGAGGGATGTGAAGACACCAAGAAAGCCGACAGTGACACTAGGGAGAGTAGCTTCAGCAGTACACACAACCAGAACGAAATTACTAATCATGAGAAACCTCAAATCATGGAGAGAGAGAAAATGGGAACAAGACGTCCTCATGGCGCAGTAGAAACGTGGGGTGCAAAACTTGTAAAAGTTATGGAAACGAAGTTATTAACACAGGTAACAGATGGCGAGATAAATGAGGAGGCGAAACACCTAATTTATTGAACGTGATATTCACCCAGAATGAGGAAGATATTGAAAACTTTAATCATGAATTCTCACTAGGAGCCAACGACCATTGTGTCCTGGCAATTGACTACATACCTGAACTAAACACAATAACTAAGTAACGGGATCGGGAAAAAGGAGAGTAGACTTCAGCGAAGGAAATTACATGAAATGGGAGGAAGAACTTTGAGTACGACTGCACAGGAAATGGTGACTAAGTCAAATGGCGATGCACAGAGGCTGAAGAGAGAGATACACACCATCAATGAGGGATGGAAGATGTAGAGAATATAACAACCATGGTTCAGTGAACAGTGTCAAGAAGCTAAAAGGAATAGCAGGAGTGGAAAATGTACAGAGGATACAAGAGAACTGAAACAGCTGCAAAAGAGCTAGAAATTATTTCACGAAGATAGAAGAGCATCAATATATATATATATATATATATATATATATATATATATATATATATATATATATATCTATTATATATATATATATATATATATATATAATATATATATATGTTATTAAATATGACCGAAAAAGTAAGATTAATAATTCTAACACGAATTTTCTCAATTTTCCTTATGTTTGTTTTACTGATGACGGTAAATGAAAAATCAATTCTCCAAAATTCATTCTTTATTTCTTAGTCTGACGCGACACTTGAACGCGTTTCGTAATAACTAATTACATTTTCAAAGACTTTTAGTTTTCACACACAACTATAACCTGAAAGCACTAAACAGTTCTTTACTATGCTATGATTTAAACAGCTTTCATCTTTCATTTTATACCCGCGTTTTGGGTGAGGTGATATGTTACAACAGTTTTAAATGAGGTGAACAAAACTTTCAACAAAGGACAGAACACGAAAACAATGGATATTAACTGGATATTAACTGGGTAAATTGAAGGTATGAATGGAAGTAACTGCGGAAGGGCCCATATTTCTTGATGCTTCTATATTGGAGCGGGGTCTTGAATATAGAAGCATCAAGAAATATGGGCCCTTCCGCAGTTACTTCCATTCATACCTTCAATTTACCCAGTTAATATCCAGTTAATATCCATTGTTTTCGTGTTCTGTCCTTTGTTGAAAGTTTTGTTCACCTCATTTAAAACTGTTGTAACATATCACCTCACCCAAAACGCGGGTATAAAATGAAAGATGAAAGCTGTTTAAATCATAGCATAGTAAAGAACTGTTTAGTGCTTTCAGGTTATAGTTGTGTGTGAAAACTAAAAGTCTTTGAAAATGTAATTAGTTATTACGAAACGCGTTCAAGTGTCGCGTCAGACTAAGAAATAAAGAATGAATTTTGGAGAATTGATTTTTCATTTACCGTCATCAGTAAAAACAAACATAAGGAAAATTGAGAAAATTCGTGTTAGAATTATTAATCTTACTTTTTCGGTCATATTTAATAACATATGTCTACAGGAAAGACTGCTACCAAAATATACTAATATATATATATATATATTATATATATATATATATATTTTTTTAAATGACACTACATCCAGAGCAAAGAAACAATCAAATTTAATATATTGTCATATAGGAAGGTTTTGGTTAGAGAATACCAAGTGACTAGATTATGCAAGAGGGAAGAACAACATAAACGATAAGGCATTGCCAATTTCCAGAGTGTTCAAGACTGAGCCGGAACAGCTTCCAGTGGGAGGGAAGGAGGGAGCCCAAGACGTTAAGTAATAATTGTAAATAAGAAGCAATAAGATGTTTATCTTAACATACAAAGAAGGTTAGGTGAGGTCGGTATTTTCTATGAAGCTTTTCAAGGTAAACTAAAATATTCATAATCAATTAGTATGTCACATATGCACTTATTAAATAAGCCAATATTGACTGTAAGCAAGTGGGAGAACGGGTTGGAGACTGATATATATTGTAACACCATACACAGAAATGAGACTAGTGTCACCAGAATAAAAGAGCTGTTGGAGCAGACAATATATCACCATGAATGTTGAAAGAAGCAGCACAGGTCCTCACTATACCTCTACGTACGATGTTTAATGATTTAACTACGAAGGATGAACTGACAATCTGCTGAAAGATGGCAAAAGAAGTTCCAATGTACAAGACAGGGGCAAGGGATGAGGCCCTTGAACAGACCAGTGCTACTGACAAGCATCTCCTGCACAGTACTCGATATAATAGTAATAAGAAGGCGCCCATCAATTAGATAGAATAGAGAAGACCAGATAGTCTGCATGTTTCTTGGCTGTCAAACAGCTTTTGACACAGTTGAGCAAAAATAGATTACTACATAATCCTGACAGACAGACAGGACTGAAATGTGCAGGAGAGTACCTAGGGATAGGATTCAGGGAGTCCCAATGAAGGGGCGAGAAGTTGAACTGCCGCAGGTCAACAAGCGGAGTTCCTCGAGGACCGATGCTAAGACCCAGACTATTTCTTATTGATGTTAATGAAGCTACAACAGGGATCGATTCCTACACTTCGATGTTCGCAGATGAATTAGAGAAGCTGCAGAGTCAGTCCAAAAGATGGCTACAGTAGAGACCAGTTGCAACCCCATCGTGAAACCCCGCAGCTGAAAAAACAAAACCAGATAAGGAACGTTGAAAAGGTACAAGTGGTTTGCAATGAAGTTCGTCCCAAAATCATGAGGGATGGGGATGGATAAGGACTGCAAGAGTTCAACTTAGCGTCGATAGAAAAAGAGATAGAAGATATAATAGACATAAATAGCCCTAAGGGTGATGAAATCCGTAGAAGACGTGATGAGGATTCGAACCTATGCAATGGGTGTTCCACGAATACGCTTTTGATATTGATGTATCACATTGATACATCACACTGATTTTCTCATTGATACATCACGTTAGTGTGATTACTCTCTAAGGGTGAATTTTTTCTTTCTGCAAGGCTATTCTGCGCGGGCCCTAAGCCTCTGCTGGCCCACTGGGCGGCCCTAAGCCTCTGGCTGGCCCACTAAGTGTTGCTTGTTTCTGTTTTACTTGGGCGGAGTATGAGTATTTATGACGCGTATGGTCGCTTTAGTAAGATTTTGTCCCCTTGTGTTTAAGAACTTCTTCTGCTCTGTTGAATCTAAGTTGAAATCTTAATGGGTTTGTAACTGTGCACTGTTGTTAGATATGTTCCAGTGGTCTGCTGTGGGCTGTAACTGTGCACTGTTAGATAATATTCATGGTCTGTTGTGGCTGTAACTGTGCACTGTGTTAGATAATGTTCCAGTGATCTGTCGGCCATTTCTCCACAGTGCTGACATTTCCTCTCATCTTCCGGAACCTGTAAGCCTATTTCCCATGCACATGGGTATCGAAGCCTGATGCGATGTAAGTGTACTTCTGTTCTTCTACTGCTCCCTTTCATCAAACTAAGTGGTTCGTAGTTGGTTAGAATTCTTGTACCAACCCGCAGAACCTGTAAGGGTGATTGAAAGGGTGGAAAAAAAAGATGAAATGTTAACGTTGTATTTAAACATAAGAAAAGGGCATTGATGGAAGCTAGAGAAACAGACGAGCCATAGAGATGTTAGAGAGGTTTTATAGCGCAAGAAATATGAGAAAGTTCAAAATAAAAACAGCCGGTTGTAGAGGCAAACGCCATTTATAATTTTTAAGAATATAGACAATAGGTCTGGAGTGACTACATTGCATAAGCGGGTGGCTGGAAAGGCAAGTGGAGGAGCTAAAGTTGATGCTGTAGTCGCATAAATGGACGAACACACCCCACACACACACACACACGGCTGACAGTTGAGAGGCGGGACCAAAGAACCAGAGCTCAACCCCCGCGAGTACAACTAGGTGAGTACACACACACTGAACTCCCGCGTTTCAAATACATTTTAATGGTATAGAAGAAGATGTTTGCGAAGATACACCTCCCCCCCCCCACCTGCTTCTTACAGACGACGGCAAGAACGCCTGAGCATGAAAATGACAGACGACTATATCTTTAAAACAAATGTTGACGGTTGAGAGAGACGCGAGAGAGATATTAGAGAGATGGAAAAGAGAAACGAGAGAGATGAGAGCGATGAGAGAGATTATAAGAGCGATGACAGATATATGAGAGGGATTAGAGAGATAGAGAGGGATGAGAGAGATAGAGAGGGATGAGAGAGATAGAGAGGGATGAGAGAGATAGACAGGAATGAGAGATAGACAGGGATGAGAGAGAGAGTGGGGTGTGTGACGGTGGGTGTTAGCAATGACGCAGAAAACTACCGTGGCAGCTCTGCTTCCCACACAGTAACGGCAACACGAGGGTCAAGGAGGCAAGCTGTGGGAGAAGGAAGAGGAAGACACAACGCGGCCGGCATCACAGCAGCGAGAGCAGGACCCGTGGATGACGAGTGAAGTCGGCGTGGGAGCCTTTGACACGAGGCTTCGGGTAGTGAGGAGACCCCATGACTAACACGGCATATCCTCAAGAAAGTCTCTATAGTGATGTAACCAGGACGTACCTAGAGACTTCGCAATGTGCTGCATCAGGAACTACACGATAGCGCAACAGCGAGCTACTAGTACTCTGTTTTATATGTGGGAGCTCTGTTCGATCTTAATTAAAGTAATGAGTTATATCTACTGTGTTAGCGAAAGGCCAGGGAAATGATCGTCCGCCATTTGTGAAATAAGGGACAGTTCTCTTGTAAATAAGACTGCCAGATATTTCACTCTTTCTTAACAAAAAAACCTACCTAAAAACCTCTATAATTTAACTACCAAAATCCCACACATAATCCCAAACATTCAGGGCCTATCACTAAAATACCTCAAGCGTGAATGGTCCCTATTACATGTGTAAACAAAAGAGATACGATCCTGGTTCATTTGCAAGAGTGCAAATTTTGGCCCCCAGGGTCGTAACATCCCTCCGAAGTTTGCTGTTGTGGTGTCCATGGTCCAGTAAGACCCCACAACAGCAAACTTCGGGCTACAATGAGACACCACAACAGCAAACTTCGGGCTACAATGAGACACCACAACAGTAAACTTCGGGCTACAATGAGACACCACAACAGTAAACTTCGGGCTACAATGAGACACCACAACAGCAAACTTCGGGCTACAATGAGACACCACAACAAACAGCAACTTCGGGGTACACATGAGACACACAACACAGTAAACTTCGGGCTACAATGAGACCACCACAACAGTACAAAACTTCGGGCTACAATGAGACACCACAACAGCAAACTTCGGGCTACAATGAGACACCACAACACAGTAACTTCGGGCTACAATGAGACACCACAACAGTAAACTTCGGGCTACAATGAGACAACCACAACAGCAACTTCGGGCTACAATGAGACACCACAACAGTAAACTTCGGCTACAATGAGACACCACAACAGTAAACTTCGGGCTACAATGAGACACCACAACAGCAAACTTCGGGCTACAATGAGACACCACAACAGCAAACTTCGGGCTACAATGAGACACAAACTGGCTTAGAAGTAGAAGAATGAGGTGGTAGGGAAGTTGGTGGTGGGGGGAAGGGGGGGAGATGGATGAGTATAGAGGAGAAAGGGTCGCGGTGGTGGGGGAAGAGAATCGGGGGAAGGAAGGGGTGGGGGGGGGATGAGGAGACAAATAAGACTAAATCCTGTTTCCATAAGGCGAGGAGACGGAGCCTGCGGTGGGAACCCAGCCATGACAGGAACCCCCGCCAAGGTGATCCCTGGTCCAGTGAAACGAAATATTTTGACCTTAGCGGATCTGACCCGACCTCTGCTCCTGTGGCGTTTGTTAAAGCAGTGACCGATTTTTGACCACGATTTTAAATCCGATTATGAAGGCTGACCTTTTAATGAAGACCTTGATTACGCGCCCTTACCGTGAGATCGCATGGTTCGACCCCTATGACCGCGATCTTTGACCTTCCGATTTGTGGCCTCAGATTTAATTTCGAACAAATCAGTAGGAATCCAGCTCCGGTCGTGGCAGTTGCTTTGAACATTCAACTACTGCAACCCGGAGAGACGGACAAAATCAAACAGGAAGACAACAAGNCGCGCGCTGCAACACCCGCAACATGGGCGCTACAACACCCGCAACATGGGCGCTGGAACACGGGCACTACAACACGGGCGGTTCAGCACCAGAGTTTTGACGTCCTTTTCAGGTGTTACAATCACATGAGGTGTGTTGCTACCCTGGCAAGGAACACACCAGGTGTTCCTATCAACACAGTGCGTGTGACAGGAGCGGAATGTGCCCATCTGTTCCTAAGTAGCCATTCCTAGGACTGTATTGCCACCCTGGTCAAGTGCTCTCCTCGTAGGGCGCTGTCTCCCTGTCCCCTTGCTGCTGTGGCTAAATTCTTAATATCGTATTACTTGCAGGTGAAAAATTATTTTTATGTAGGATAAAAAATAGCACACTTGTTTATATGTGTATTTTATGTAAATATTTACTTTAAGTCTATAGCACTCTCGTGAGTGCTTGGTCAAGGGCTGAGTACATGGTTAGGATTAGACTTGCATATCAAAGATCAAGTGTGGAGTTGTTATCCTTGTTATTATGTCTGTGAGAAGATATTATCGTTACTACTTGTTAGGTATTGTAACGTAGGCGGAGACACGTTGAACATGTTCCTTTGCCTCACTTTTTCGACAGCTTTAAGCAAATTATCAGCTTTTTTTTTAAGGTACACTAACACGCCTGTATCTGCGCGAGGTGTGCGCGCGCGCACACCTTGACGCGATCACAGTTAAACAGCGGGAAAATCCTTCAAAACTGTTATTTTTAAAACTTCAATTCTTGGGGAAAATATTTTCCCCAAGATTTGCTTGACCCTGCTTCACCGCCGCCTTCCTGCCATCACCTGCTACCACTAACACCTCCACCAGCTGTTACCTCTACCACCACCACATTATGACCTCTGCCTGTATTACCTCCACCACCAGCTGTTACATCTACCACCACAACCATCAACGTATACCCCACGCGCTGCTCCCCTAAACGCTCTCTCTATTACATGATATAGCGACTATATTACATGATATAGCGACTAAATTCAGCCGGCGTATGGCAGCACCCGGACAGCCGATGGTATTCCGGCAGTCAGTATTGAGCCTAACTCCCCGCCGACTCCCAGTGTGTTGCGGTGAGCAACACTAACGAGAAGTGGACCAAGACGACCACGACTTGATAATGGTTCAAGATGAACCGAAACGTCGTCACTGCCATTCCACGTGTGTGTGTGTAATCACAGTTTTGCTTGCAGGGGTTGAGCTTTGGCTCTGTGGTCCCGCCTCTCAACCGTCAATCATCTGATGTACAGATTCCTGAGCCTACTGGGCTCTATCATATCTACATTTGAAACTGTGTGTGGAGTCAGCCTCCACCACATCACTGCTAAATGTATTCTACCTGTTAACTACTCTGATACTAAAAACTTCTTTCTAACGTCCCTTTGGCTCATTTTCTGAGAGATGTTTCGTGTCTGGTATTGGAGAGGATTCTCTTTCATGCTTTGAATCTCCTCCTTTGCCTCATTCAGCTCATTCTGTAGGATGGTTACTTTCTCCTTTATTACCTTTAGTACCTCAATGATTGGTCACCACATTTGAACGAGTGCCTCCTGAAACGAGTCATCTTGTCCTTCACCTCCCTCTGAGTTACATCATCCCCCCGCCATGTTTGTTTCCTAATCCAGTTCTCCAATCCGATGTGTGTGTACTCACCTATTTGTGCTTGCGGGGGTTGAGCTTTTGGCTCTTTGGTCCCGCCTCTCAACTGTCCATCAACTGGTGTACAGATTCTTGAACCTACCGGGCTCTATCATATCTACATATGAAACTGTGTATGGAGTCAGCCTCCACCACATATCTGCCTAATGCATTCCATTTACTAACTACTCTGACACTGAAAAAGTTCTCTCTAATGTCTCTGTGGCTCATCTGGGTACTAAGTTTCCACCTGTGTCCCCTTGTTCGTGTCCCACCCGTGCTAAAGAGTTTGTCCACCTTGTCCACCTATATATGTGTGTGTGTGTGTGTGTGTGTGTGTGTGTGTGTGTGTGTGTGTGTGTGTGTGTGTGGAAGGTTGAGTTGTCTGACAGGCAGAGTCTCTGCAGGAAAAGGTTCACTTAGAAACATATGCTGAATTATGCCCTCTGATTGGCTGATAAAATTACTTATATGCGAGAAAGTTTGCTTCTGGCCGAACTTAATGCATCATAATTGGAAGACAACGTACAAATTACAGTGCCTTTGTGGATAATAAGCGACTCGATTTGAACGCATTCTCTATCTTGTGCGGGTGAGCCTATATAGTCAAGGTGGTATCTCTAGGTTGATACGCTTAGGGTCGGCAACTATACTCGCTTTGAATTGGAAGATTGTCAAATGGTGCGCCTGGTTGTTGTCGGAGGCGCCACCTTGCTAAAGGCTGCTTCAGGGTCCTGGCGAGCATGGAGGAGTTAACCTATAGCAGACGTTCCAATAAACTCCCCACCATGTTTATTACCATGTTTTTTTTTTTCAAAAATATTCACTCACTATCCTACGCTCCACCTCTCATACCATTAAAAATGGATTTCATATGATGTTGACTCCAAATGCAGGATAGAACTGATGAACGAGCCAAAGAATACCAAGTTGACCTAGTCGGGGTAGTGCGAGCACGTCTCTCTCACCTGTCCACTGGACAGTGCCGGAGACAGGGAAGGGAAGTTGATAACCAAGTCAAAAATATATTCTTATATGTAACCAGACCACCGCAACCTTAATAGTTTAGTTGTCACCCACACTTCCGTGGAAATAAACATTGAGCTTCTGCCTCACAGACGTGGGGTCCACAGTTCGCGTCTCCTAGAGGCCAGGGGAATGGAATAAATTGTTTAGCTTAAAGATCACTCTGGTCCACTACCTCAGCTCAGCACGCAAGCATCCTGTCACCCGCCCGCACGATGAACACACGGCCCGAGATAACCACACAAAAATGTGCCTCTCTCTCTCCACTACTGAACGCAAAACAACCACAAGAATGCAGAACCCGCCCCTGGTCGTGTGTTTGTTTCTGACCGCCGGAGGTGTTTGAGCTCTGTCTTATCAATTTGCCAGACAAACCAGGAGGAGCCTTCGTCGGTATCATTTACTGCGGCGACTTTGTGCCGGAATCTAACCTTTAAGTCTCTTTGTCTTGTGTGTGTTACCAGTGACTCAAGAACTCTGGAACTGTCATGCAACGCTGCTGGTCTGCCCAAGGCAAGATGCTTCTTGGAATTTCTGCACTAAGACAATGCTCGCGGAGGGATCTGTGGCCTTGACAAGGATCCCAAGGCTTAGCTAAAGAAAAAAAAAGATGGATGGGTGGTAGGACAAAAGAACATAAAATCTGGATTGTTGGAGTCTTCAAAATCTCGTTATTGCTTTTTGTCCTTTTTTCCGAGGCAATGGGGGCCCCTTTCCGATTACAAGTGAGATTAATGAGATTAATACATATAGAAAATCCTAAATAATACATATATAAATAATCTAATAATATATATATATATATATATATATATATATATATACAGTATATATTATATATATATATATATATATATATATATATATATATGTATATATATATATATATATATATATATATATATATATATATATATATATATATATATATATATATATATGCGAACAAGCCTGAATGATCCCCAGGACAATATGCAACTGAAAACACACCCCAGAAGTGACTCGAACCCATACTGCTGTAGCACGGGGCACGGGGGGGGGGGGGGGTTCTGTTGAAGTCTCTTACCCCTTCTGTCTTCTTTGCCGGGTTCTCTTTCTCTGTCTACCGTAAACCCATGCATAGTGGCATGTACATTCACTTCTTTTCCTACCATCCTCCTTCTGTTAAGAAAAGTGTCCTCGTCTCTCTCTTCCTCTGCGCTCTACGCATCAGCGACCCTCATTTTCTTGATTCTGAAATTTCCTTTATCTACAAATCATTCTCTCGCCTTGGTTACCCTTTGCATTTTATTAACTGTGCCTATTCTCAAGCTAAACGAATGTTCTTTCATCCTAAACCTGCTTCCAACACTTGTAGCACTGTACTATGCCTTCCATTCATATCTGAACTCAAAACTTTTACTAATACCTTTCGTCTTCTTGACATAAAGCTCGCCTTTCAACAAACTAACACACTTCGTAGCAATCTAGTTCACACTGCTCCTCCAGCTTCTAATGCTGCTGGTGTCTACTCTATTTTCTGGTCGTCTTGTCCTCTCCAATACTTTGGTGAAACTGGCCGTACACTTAATGATCGACTTAAGGAACACAAACGAAGTGTTAAGTCTGCAGACACTAACAATGCTCTCTTCTGTCATGTTAGAGATTCTAATCATCGTATTGATTGGTCTTCCTCTAAAATAATCTTTCCTGCCTCTACTCTACACAGGCGTCGTCTTGTCGAATCGGCTTTGATACACAACATGACCCTGAGTCCTGGCTTTGTTGCTGTTGACTCTTCCCTTTCACAGAATATACTCAAATGTTCTAAACTTTCTAACAAACGTGACCTAACATAAGCCTACCCTTCCTTTTATTTTCCTTTTCTTTCTATTGTTTTCTCTTACGATCCCTTTCTTATTCCTATTATTAAACCCTTTATTTCACCTTACCTTCCGTACCTTTTGCGTTGCTCTTCTCTTTCCATCTCATCACCTCTCTCTCTTGCCTATTTATTGCCCTTGCCTCCTTCGGTTCAAACAGGCTCACCATAGCCCATGCTACTTGGAACTTTTTCTTCCCAATAGCTGAATCTTAAAGAACGTCATCTTCGGTTCATCACCATCGACTTGATAATAGTCCAGGACGGACGTCGTCGTCTCTTCAATTTCTAGTGTGTGGTTTGGTCAATATTAATTAGGTGTAGTGAGATAAATGTGTATCAGTGATCCTACTCAAATCGGCCTCTAATTGATCAATAAAAATGGATCTAAATTATACAAACCACTGCTAATGTTTAAATTACATGATTTTGTAGTCTGTATTAAAGCAGATTCAATTATATTCCTATTGAAAGTACTTTTACAATTCGTTATTGAAGAAGCCATCTCCCAATCAATGTGGTGAGAATTTTCTGACAAATGAACAAACAAAACATTAGACAATTGACCGTGTCTTACAGAGAATTTATGTTGCGAAATTCTAAATTTCAAATCTTTAGATGTTTGCCCAACATAGAACCTATTACAGTCTTTATAATGTATTTTTATAAATGACACAATTATCACTATGAGGACAGTTTCTTACTAATAGTTTTCCAACAGTATTTTTCATAAATTAAGCAATATATTTATATAAAAAAGTTTCAGGGCCTCGAAAATACTTTCAAACGCAGATAAATATGGTAAACATAATACATTGTTTGGGCGAATTTTTCTCACTGCATATATTATTATAATATATACGATGTGCTTTGTTACAGCAAACTTCCAGAAAACTCAGTGGATAACAAAGCTTGAGACCAATAGAATCAATATTCTTAAACTCTTCATCTAAGAATTCTGGACTAACAACCCGAAGAGCTCTTAGATACATAGAGGAAAAAAATAGATTGCTTCAGATTGTATCTATATCTATAGATAAATTATTCGTAGATTTTCTGTAAACACTATAATTTAGTGAAAAAACTGTAATGAGAAATAATATATATATATATATATATATATATATATATATATATATATTATATATATATATATATATATATATATATATATATATATATGTCGTACCTAGTAGCCAGAACGCACTTGTCAGCCTACTATGCAAGGCCCGATTTGCCTAATAGGCTAAGTTTTCATGAATTAATTGTTTTTCGACTACCTAACCTACCTAACCTAACCTAACCTAACTTTTTCGGCTACCTAACTTAACCTAACCTATAAAGATAGGTTAGGTTAGGTTAGGTAGGGTTGGTTAGGTTCGGTCATATATCTACGTTAATTTTAACTCCAATGAAAAAAAATTGACCTCATACATAATGAAATGGGCAGCTTTATCTTATCATAAGAAAAAAAATGAGAAAATATATTAATTCAGGAAAACTTGGCTTAACAGGCAAATCGGGGCTTGCATAGTAGGCCAAAAAGTGAGTTCTGGCTACTAGGTACGACATATATATATATATATATTATATATATATATATATATATATATATATATATATATATATATATATATACTTATTCATAGGGAAGATTTTTCACTAAAGTTTAGTGTTTACAGAAAGCTTTACGAATAATTTATCATATGTTCATTATTTCTTAGGGCATAAATACAGTGTGAAACCATCAATTTTTTCCTCTATAAATCTAAGAGCTCTTCGGGTTGTTTAAATGCGAATGTAAAACATTCGCATTTTATACAAAGTGAAAATCGAAAAAACACGTTGTAAATGTAAAATAATATCAGACTGGCCTTTTTCAGCGAACAGGGTGGCGAATAGTCTACCGAACTGCATGACACCTTGGATATCTTTTGTTTAATCTGACTGTTGTGGGCTGACCAGTTTAGCGCCTCTACGATGGACAACCCAAACAGTAAATATTTTACTTGTATGCTGGAATTAACAGTGCTTACCTAACTTGGCTTTCCTAACACTGACTACAAAGAGTGAGGACTAAAGCTTTTATACTCTCTCTCTCTCTCTCTCTCTCTCTCTCTCTCTCTCTCTCCCTCCCCCCCCCCCCCCCGGTAAAGCAGTTGCGAGTGGTAAGGTTTTGATGTTGTGTACCCTGACTTTAGGAAAGCTTTTGACACAGTGCCACATGAAAGACTGATTAAAAAGTTAGAGACTCACAGTATTGGGGGTGCTATATTACGTTGGACTAGGGCATGGCTATACCAAAGGAAACAAAAAGTATAAAAGGGGTTAAGTCAGAGTGGGCAAATGTTGTAAGTGGAGTGCCTTAAGGCTCTGTCCTGGGTCCTCTGTTATTCATAATATATAAATGATTTAGATTCAGGTTTGAGTAGCAATATTTGCAAATTTGCCGATGATATAAAAATCGGGAGGGAAATAGACACGGAAAAAAGACTCTCTATCACTTCAAGACGATCTAAAGGGTTTTGAAATGGTCAAAAGATTGGCAGATGCAGTTTAATGCTGACAAATGTAAGGTTTTAAGGTTAGGTAATGATGTAGTTACAAGATACGAGCTAGATGGTGTTGAGATTGCGAAGTCGGATTGCGAAAGGGATCTGGGAGTTATGATTAATAAGATTTTAAAACCAAAAAGTCAATCCATAAATGTACGTAATAAGGCAAATAGAACACCGGGATTTATTAATCGAAGCGTTACTAATAAGACACCTGGTGTTGTTCCTCAGCTGTATCTTGCTCTGGTTAGGCCCCATTTATATTATGCAGTTCAGTTTTTGGTCACGTAGTATTAAATAGATATAAATTCACTATAACGCGTCCAGCGTAGGATGACAAAGTTAATCCCGCAAATTAGAAATCTGTCATACGAAGAAAGATTGACAAATCTTAAATTATATTCACTGGCAAGGCGAAGAGTTAGGGATGACATGACAGAAGTGTACAAGAGGATGAATGGATATAACAAAGGGGATATTAATAGGGTATTAAAAGTATAAGCACATGACAGAACACGAAACAATGGGTATTAATTGGATGTTTATATTCAGGAAAGTTTATATTTAGGGAAGACCTAAGTAAATACGGGTTCGGTAACAGGGTTCTTGATTTGTGGAACCAATCACTGCGTAACGTGATGGTGGTGGGGTCCCTCGATTGTTTCAAGGGCGGGTTGGACATGTACAAATGGGATTGGGTGGTTATAGATAGGAGCTGCCTCGCTAGGGCCAATAGGCCATCTGCAGTTACCTTTGTTCTTATGTTCATATGTTCTCCCTCTCCCTCCCTCCCTACCCCTAACTCCCTTCCACTTCCTCCGCCCCCCTCACCACTCTCATTCTAAGGATAATGTCAATTAGGTAAGAAATTTAGTTTTCTCTTGTGGGTCCGAAATTATGTCTTCAGCTGATACAATTATTGTTGTTGTTAAAGATTCGCTACCTGGAACAAAGGTCCAAGTAGCACGGGCTATGGTGAGCCCGTATGAGGTTTTCAGCTGATACAATGTCAACAAGACTAGCTGAGAGTGTCAACAATGACAAATTCCATAAACTAGTTATATAACTACTAATTATAATTATTCCTTTTGATTACAGTGTTATTATTAGTGTTATTATTAACAGGTTGACTACAGCTGTGATAATTCCTTATAAGCGAGAGTATTGTACGTGGAGTATAGTGCGTCTCCCACACGGGTACAATACCCGTCACACCACGTGCACAATACCCGTCACACCACGTGTACAATACCCGTCCCCCACACGGGTACAATTCCCGTCTCCCACACGGGTACAATTCCCGTCTCCCTCACGGGTACAATACCCGTCCCACACGGGTACAATACCCGTCCCCCACACGGGTACAATACCCGTCCCCCACACGGGTACAATTCCCGTCTCCCACACGTATATTTGTCTCTCTCTGTCCCATTATATCTTAGTGTGTACATGGCTTTTCCTGTTCTTTTGTCTTACTTTGTCCACCTTCATTCTCTGACCTCTAATTGCTTGTTGACTGTGCGTGTGGCCGCTCACCGTCGGCTTCATAACAGGCTTGTCCCATACCTCTGCTTCCTGCTGGGTTACTGCTCCTGCTAGATCCTCTGCTTCCTGCTGGGTTACTGCTCCAGCTAGATCCTCTGCTTCCTGCTGGGTTACTGCTCCTGCTAGATCCTCTGCTTCCTGCTGGATTACTGCTCCAGCTAGATCCTCTGCTTCCTGCTGGGTTACTGCTCCTGCTAGATCCTCTGCTTCCTTCTGGGTTACTGCTCCAGCTAGATCCTCTGCTTCCTGCTGGGTTACTGCTCCTGCTAGATCCTCTGCTTCCTGCTGGGTTACTGCTCCTGCTAGATCCTCTGCTTCCTGCTGGGTTACTGCTCCTGCTAGATCCTCTGCTTCCTGCTGGGTTACTGCTCCTGCTAGATCCTCTGCTTCCTGCTGGGTTACTGCTCCTGCTAGATCCTCTGCTTCCTGCTGGGTTACTGCTCCTGCTAGATCCTCTGCTTCCTGCTGGGTTACTGCTCCTGCTAGATCCTCTGCTTCCTGTTGGGTTACTGCTCCTGCTAGATCGTCGGAGCCGGCGGCTCAGCGGATAGAACACTGAACGCGTGATCCTGTGGTCCCGGGTTCGATCCCGGGCACCGGAGAGAAACATTGGGCAGAGTTTCTTTCACTCTGATGCCCCTGTTACCTAGCAGTAAAATAGGTACCTGAGTGTTAGTCAGCTGCCACGGGCTGCTTCCTGGGGGTGGAGGCCTGGTCGAGGACCGGGCTGCGGGGACACTAAAGCCCTGAAATCATCTTAAGATAACCATAAGATAACCTCAAGATCCTCTGCTTCCTGCTACGGAACAGTGACTTGGGAAGAGATTGAAATACGTTTATAGAGGCATAAATACGCACAAAGGGATGAGGCAGCTTAAGCTATTCTCAACACGTTCAGTACAACATGTTCATGTCTACATATATACTCACATATCACAAACAACAACACATTACCGAACATTCCGGTTAATAAACATATACATTTCTTCCTTTACACACATGCAGTATGATACATGAGTGACAGTGAAGGTCAGAGAAGTTAACCAGGAGCAGGATTAGAAGGTAGTTACGGAGAACAAGGCCAGGGTGCCCGAGTGCCAGATGCCAGAGTGCGAGGGTGCCAGAGTGCAAGAGCGCGAGGGTGCCCGAGTGCCAGGGTGTTCGAATGCGAGCTAGTTACTCTGGAATTCTAATGGACTAAGAACTCGCGCAATGAAGGGCGAGTATAATTATAAATGTCGAGGAGAGTACCTTTAGTGGCTGTGTTACCATGAAGATCTGACGTGTTTTCTCAACCTGCAGTCTTCTGGCGTCCGGACTGGTGCTGGTCACGCACTCCTCGCCTCACTCGCAATGGCCAGGGAGTGAAAGTGATGTGTGTGTGTGTGTGTGTATGTGTGTGTGTGTGTACTCACCTAGTTGTGCTTGCGGGGGTTGAGCTCTGGCTCTTTGGTCCCGCCTCTCAACCGTCAATCAACAGGTGTACAGTTTCCTGAGCCTAATGGGCTCTATCATATCTACATTTGAAACTGTGTATGGAGTCAGCCTCCACCACATCGCTTCCTAATGCATTCCATTTGTCAACCACTCTGACACTAAAAAGTTCTGTGTGTGTGTGTGTGTGTGTGTGTGTGTGTGTGTGTGTGTGTGTGTGTGTGTGTGTCACCTAGTTGTGCTTGTGGGGGTTGAGCTCTGGCTCTTTGGTCCCGCCTCTCAACTGCCAATCAACTGATGTACAGATTCCTGAGCCTACTGGGCTCTATCATATCTACATTTGAAACTGTGTATGGAGTCAGCCTCCACCACATCACTGCCTAATGCATTCCGCCTGTTAAATACTCTGATACTGAAAAAGTTCTTTCTAACGTCCCTGTGGCTCATG
>WNGS01167840.1:26290346-26301375 GCA_020271785.1 Procambarus virginalis | reverse complement strand
TTCGCATGTTAATAAACATCAATTCGAATAAGATCCATAGGTGAGAATGAAGTGCAATAGTGCACTAATTAATGAAAATAATAACCCACAATTTTGAAAACACGAGGAGATGTAGACTATATATTTCGATCCCAGATCCGGGATAATTTACGGGCTCACCATATCCCATGCTACATGGAAATTATTCTTCCAGTAGCTGAATCTAAAAACAACAACCGAGATCCTCTTCAGCAGAGGATCTGAAGTCCTCAGATCCAAAGGTGACTGCTGAAGAGGGTCCTGGTGTCGGATCGAAATATACAGTCAACATTTCCTCGTGTTTTCAAATAGTGGGTTATTATTTTCATGCTCCACAAGTGTTTATCGCTAAGATGCTCCAGTATTGCCCAATATTTTCTCAACAAACTAATTACCTTTCTCACTTCACAGAACTTCCTGGTCAGGACCTGTGACCTTAATTGTTTTGTCGAATGTAACTTTTGAATTCGATAAAAGTTTAATTGATACTTTGGTATTTTTAATATTTGTATTAATCTAAACCTGTACTTTTAATGCCAGGGACGAAATTAAATCATGAGAAACCCCCTCGGCTAGGCTTAGCTACAAGTACCTCTGGCAGTTTGTAACATCTGCTCATGTAGATTTGACTAAATGTAAACTTTGTCAGCAAAACTATTCGCATACTTTGCGTCATTATATAATGGAATGTGAAAAAATCGCGAAATTCGAAGATAACACCAATCAATGGAGTCCAAGAAATGTGTAAGTACTTCTTTCATAATGATATACTGCCAGGAAGATTTGCCAAGTATCCAAAAATTTGCTTACTGTAGGTGCAGCCTGCTCATGGCTGTAAAGCTGCCGCCCAGTTGGGTGGGTGTGGAGCACATGACTGTAAAGCTACCGCCCAGTTGGGTGGGTGTGGAGCACATGACTGTAAAGCTGCCGTCCAGTTGGGTGGGTGTGGAGAAAGACTTGTAACTGTGCGACTCACCATAGATGTAAAGTGCCTTGTATAGTGACTTGTGAGCCTTTTTTTAATCACTTATTATATAAAAATTATCGCTGTGTATATATATTTATGTAAATGATTGTATATGTATATATATATATATATATATATATATATATATATATATATATATATATATATATATATATATATATATATATAACATTAATAATTGTGTAACTACCTTCAAAAGATTGTTATTTGCTTAGCTAAACGAACTAGAGGGATCAGTTCCTGAACCGATTATATGCCTCTGTAATCCTTTCCACCACCGCCCACGGGATGGGTATGGGGTGCATAATAAAGAAATTGAATTGCCAGTATGACTATACAGGACATACAAGGTGTATGAGATCAAGTTAGGATTTAAGACAAGGAATTAGATGTGCATGGGGACATGTGTGAGTCAGGTGTTTGGCCAGTGTTAGAGTGTTCTAATGTAGCCGCTCTCTTTTTTCAGGCTGATTTGCTAGAAGCTCGTCTGGGCAGCAGCAGAGGCAGCAGTCGGAGCAGCAGCAGGTGCAGCAGCAGGAGCAGCAGTCCGTGTCCAGACACCGAGAACGGTGGCGGTGGGTGGTGGTGGTGTGGGCGGTGGTGTGGGCGGCTGTGTGTGGTGAGGCTGGCCCAGCTCTCTCTTTTCCTCACCGGAGTAGCCGCCGCCACCCACCTCATCACCGCCGCCCTCACCTCCGTGCTGGTTGCCCCGCCCGTGCCCCAGGCGCGCCCGCCCGTGCCCTCCGTGCCAGAGCGCCACCACCTGCCGCGGCCCGCGCCGTCCACACTGCTCGACCTGGACGACTTCCACTACGTGCACGAGGCGGCCGAGGCGTGCTCGCCCGCGCGGCTCTACTTCGTCTTCCTCGTCCACTCCCGCCCAGACCACTTCCGTCAGCGCCAGGCGATCAGGGCTACATGGGGCGGTTACAAGGACCTGGGCGGCGGGTGGGCAGCCCGAACTGTTTTCCTGCTGGGGCAGGGAAGTGGGGGCGGCGGGGAGGTGGGCGAGGAGGGCAGCATGGGCGGCGTGGAGGTGGAGCGGGTGGTGGAGCAGGAGGCGGGGCGGCACGGAGACCTGGTGGTCGGCAGCTTCACCGACCACTACCACAACCTCACGTACAAGCACGTCATGACGCTGCGCTGGGCGGCCGCCCACTGCGCTAACGCCATCTACCTCGTCAAGGCCGATGACGACGCCTTCATAGACGTGCCGGCGCTGCGGGCGCTGCTCGACCGCACCTTCAGCCACCCGCCGCCCCGCCGCACCCTCGCCTGCAACGTGCTGCCCGCAGGCACGCAGCCACAGCGCTCTGGGAAATGGGCGGTCAGCGACACTGATTACCCGTGGCCGGAGTACCCGCGGTACTGCGCGGGCCTGGCGTACGTGGCCACGCCCGACCTGGCCGACGAATTGGCCCGCGTGGCGCAGGCGGGCGTGGCCACCAGGATCTGGGTGGACGACGTGTGGGTGACGGGGCTCCTGGCCGAGGCGCTGCGCCTCCAGCCGCACTACCTCAACCTCCGCTACTCCTACGACCACAACGACATGTCGGCGTGGGCGGACCGTGCCAAGCCCACCTCGCCGCCCCCCTACACTTTCGCCCACCTAGACCCCGCCTGCCACGACTGGTGGCCCACCCTCAACACCCTCTGGCGCCACGCCCTCGCCGCCCACCACTCCGGTGACACGCCCACAGCTAACAATGTATCACACGCCAGATAGTGTCACCTCCACGACACATGTATATTATGTATAAAATGTTCAAGTATCTCAAGTTACTGAAAGTCTCATCATACATACATACAGTCAGTCCAGTTTGTTGTATAGTCCGTCGTTAAGTACCGATTGAACACAATAAATTCTTGTGAACAACAACGTTTGATACCATTTTTGGCTTAATTCGCCACTTTTTTATAATTTGGACATATGTGTCGAATATGTCGACGTGATTGTGTGTGGTGTATGTCGAGAACATTGTATGCCGACATGTGTTTTGTATGTTGAAGGCAACATACGCCATAGTGTGACATGTGTTGTCGTGGTGTTTTATACGATTTGAATAAGTGCGCGCGCGCACGCGCGCTTTGTGCAACTACTCCATTCTACGAAATCGTCGAAAGCGTCAGGAAATAAAACAAAATAAACCTTACTAAACACATCAGGTGTTTAGTAAATAAAAAATAACAACATGTATCACGAAAAAGGTCATATATATAAACATTTTTGATAACATGCATAATAAACTGTCTTTCAAGACTATCCTGATTGTACGATCGCCGTTGGTTGATAATTGTAACAAAGAATGAGAAGTTGATCGCTACTCGCCTCCCTCAACATTCCATCCGTGCGGGAGATTAAAATAACTTGGATCAGGGAAGCTCAAATTTAGAGATGTTGAAGAAAAAAATATAAGTACCGCCAATAGATTTTACATATTAGCTCTGAACCCAATCTTTGTAATAATAATAAATAATAATAATAATAATAATAATAATAATAATTATAATTATAAAAATAATAATAATAATTACTAAATTACTACTAAGCTCATTTTAATTTCAATCATATTTTGAATTGCGTATGACCTTTAATAAATAAATCAATAAATCATAAAGAATATATAAATCAGATGCGTATCTCTGTGTGCCATTGATATGGACAAGCATATATACAGTCTTAAAAAAAATGCAATCACAAACACTGGAGCAAGCCTGTCAGCACAATCACACGTACACATCAGCACAATCACACGTACACATCAGCACAATCACACGTACACATCAGCACAATCACACGTACACATCAGCACAATCACACGTACACATCAGCACAATCACACTTACACATCAGCACAATCACACGTACACATCAGCACAATCACACGTACACATCAGCACAATCACACGTACACATCAGCACAATCACACGTACACATCAGCACAATCACACGTACACATCAGCACAATCACACGTACACATCAGCACAATCACACGTACACATCCGCACAATCACACACGGCAACACAATCACACACAAACGACAATAAGACTTGCGCTCCTTAACCCCAGTATGCTTGTATCGCCAACTTATTGTATATTTGTATAGAGTACTGTAAACTGTCCATGAATTTGTTGTGCGTGAAATGCCTTATGTGCCAAACATGTGTTTTCAATAATGTAGAAGCTTATGAACAAAGCTTACAATATGTTCATCATTCATACACCTAAATGTTCAGTAACGAGACTCAGTTAGTATTTTCAGAGTTTTCTAACTGTAACCACTTTAAGTGTTTAACGTTAAGCACGTTAAATGTTGAACGTTAACTACGTTAAGCGTTGAACGTGTTTACTGTTGTCTAAAACGACTCGTCCAATGCGATTAAGTATACTGCAGTTCTTGAAGTTTATCACAGATGAGCATAAGTGGAACATTCCACGCTCCATTCCTGTCACCATACACCGTGAAATTACCACAACGCATTAACAAAACAGCATAGTCTCTCTTTATTCACTTATAAAAATTATAAAATCGAAAACTGCGTGGTAGAAAGGCTAGAAGAACGGTGAGGTGCAGCCAGCGTGGCGTCACAGGCGCCTCTACATGCACGAACGACTCTGGCGTGTTGGATTCAGAAGCCGCGTCGGCTACCTCCTGGTAATCGGATCACAGATTCAACTTTTGGTCTGAGAAAATACAGATACCAAATAGCCGGTATATATATATATATATATATATATATATATATATATATATATATATATATATATATATATATATATATATATATATGTCGTACCTAGTAGCCAGAACGCACTTCTGAGCCTACTATGCAAGGCCCGATTTGCCTAATAAGCCAAGTTTTCACGAATTAATTGTTTTTCGACTACCTAACCTACCTAACCTAACCTAACCTATAAAGATAGGTTAGGTAGGGTTGGTTAGGTTCGGTCATATATCTACGTTAATTTTAACTCAAATAAAAAAATGACCTCATACATAATGAAATAGGTAGGTTTATCATTTCATAAGAAAAAATGTAGAGAAAATAAATTAATTCATGAAAACTTGGCTTATTAGGCAAATCGGGCCTTGCATAGTAGGCTGAGAAGTGCGTTCTGGCTACTAGGTACGACATATATATTAGTAACAGTCTTTCTTGTAAACAAATGTTGTTGAATATGACCGAAAGGATAAGATTAATGATTCTAACACGAATCTTCTCAATATGTCTAACGTTTTTCATCACTGTCGAGGGTAATTGGTAATTTTTCAATTACCCTCGACAGTGAAGAAAAACGTTAGACATATTGAGAAGATTCGTCTTAGAATCATTAATCTTACCCTTTCGGTCATATTCAACAACATTATATATAATAATAATAATTATTATTATTATTATTTCTTTCAGCTATAGATATGATCTTAATGTAATTTTTGTTTCTTAGATGTATACATGGATAAGAAAAATATTTTTGAGTTAGGGAAATATATTGTCTTTTCTTAAGACGAAAATCTCGCTGTTAAATTGGAGAATATATTCATTTTGTTAAAATATTTCCATAATTTAGTGATTCAGTGGAAAGTTCATAATGGTTTCCGGTGACCATTTCACCTAAAGATTGTCATGCATTAAAAATTTCAACTTGATGTTTCAGACTAAAGAAACATGTCATTCAAGTACGACATTACATTGTATTCCATTTATAATTATCTTCATTATTAATATTATTATTTTACTGCAGAAATATTATTATTTTTATTATTGAACTACTGCTGTATGATTGTGTGTATTAATATTAATTCTTATAATGTTTCCATGGCAATTGTTATTATTCCTGTATATAATCGATGAAATTATTGCATAGGATGATTATCATGACAATCTGGACATAGACTTTTCAAGTATTTTAGTTCCACGCAGGAAAATAAAGCAAAATAACATTGTCTGTATTATTTAATGATATAACAAACAGTCTCTTATTCTAATGTTGTTATGATGTCAAGGGAGAAGTTGTCACCGTGACAGGCGTCAACACAGCAGTTGGCACCGTGACAGGTGTCAACATAGCACTGGCACCGTACAGGTGTCAACGCAGCAGTTGGCACCGTGACAGATGTCAAATAGCAGTTGGCACCGTGGCAGGTGTCAACATAGCACTTGGCACAGTTACAGGTGTCAACGCAGCAGTTGGCACCGTGACAGATGTCAACATAGCAGTTGGCACCGTGGCAGGTGTCAACACAGCAGTTGTCACCGTGAGAGGCGACGTGCCACCTGGGTCTACCGTGTACTAATCTGTGATATTGAGCGTGTGTTGTCTTGTGTGCGTCTGACGTAAACGTCGAGAAATAAATAACGTGATGCAGTCAGATTTTATTATTTAAATTCCTCCAATTTATATGTGGTAACGTTCTGTGTTGCAGATGCACCTCCCTCCCCCCCCTCACCCACATTCTTCTAGCACTCCTGCCCCCCCCTCACACCATACTTCCTCCCCCCCATACCTATGCTGAAAACTAGACATTCAAGGATAATACAACTATAAAGATGCTGAAGATCTGATACACCAATGCTGATGGACTGACAAAGCAGATGAACTCAAAGACAGGACAAAGAAAACAGACCCTGATGTAATAGCACTAGTAGAAACCAAACTAATTGGTATAATTAGTTTGATATTCCCAAAAGAATATCAGGTAGTGTCGCACAGTCTGGTGGACATTTTGTGCTGCCCATAGATATGGGTTTCAGATCTGAACAAATCATAGCTTTCAAGAATGGTGCTTTCAGGTCGTTGGAAGTCAGTAATTTCTCACCTATCAGACCTGAGTTTTTGGAACAATATAGTTTTGACAGCAGAGATGGGGATACCTAGATCTAATCAACTTCATCTTCGTTACACGCTAATTTTTCTGTAATATCCATGTCATTACGATGGGTTATATTTATGTGTGATGGGAAGCAAAACGAGCTTTAACCTATGGTTCAACAGTGTCTGGAAGCAAAGAGAAGAAGCAAAATAACACAGAAGTATAGAGAACACAGAACAGAAGGAATCACAATCCATACAGAAAGGCCAGAATAAATACACAGATACTAGGAGAGCGGCAGAGAAGCAGTACGATAATGAAGCTGAATACAAGGCTAAGTCCGAGCGAAAACTGTTCTGTAATCCTATCAGGAGGAAGACGACTATGAATGAGAAGGTTATCAGACTTGACAAAAGTAAGGGAGAACACACAGGAAAATGATAACAAGGTATATGAGGAACTTAACCAATGCTTCAGGAAGTATTCAACCTGGAGCCTGATTTTTCCACTAGAGCTTAGGACCTCAAACTGAACGGGAAATTCCACAGGAAATCTTCACTGAAATAACAGTGACACCAGATGAAGAAACAACTGCAGGAACTGGATATGACAAAAGCCGTGGGGACCAGAACAAAATATCTCTATAGATACTGAAAGAGGCAGCTGGAGCGTTTTGCAGCTCGTTAGCTTTAATATTTAAATCCTCTCTAGAAACGGGAGAACTTCATGACAACTGGAAAATGGCTAATGTGGTACCAGTCTACAAGAAAGAGAAAATTCACAACCGTTAAATTACAGACCCGTATCACTAAAAAGTATCCTTTGCAAGTTGCTAGAGAGATAGAGCCGAAGCAGGCTATCTTGAGGTTATCTTGAGATGATTTAGGGGCTTTTTAGTGTCCCCGCGGCCGGTCCTCGACCAGGCCTCCACCCCCAGGAAGCAGCCCGTGACAGCTGACTAACACCCAGGTACCTATTTTACTGCTAGGTAACAGGAGCATAGGGTGAAAGAAACTCTGCCCATTGTTTCTCGCCGGCGCCTGGGATCGAACCCAGGACCACAGGATCACAAGTCCAGCGTGCTGTCCGCTCGGCCGACCGGCTCCTTGGCTAGTGGAACATTTAGAACAGATCAATTTTGTCTCAAGGCACCAATATGGTTTTAGAAGAGGAAAATCTTGCTTGACAAGCTTGCCAGATTTTACAACAAGATCACATCAATCAAACAAGAGAGAGGGATAGGCAGACTGCACATTCCTTGACTGTCAGAAGGCATTTGATATGGTCCCGCATGAAAGACTCCTACTCAAACTAGAAAAGCAGGCTGACATACCTGGAAGAGTCCTAATGTGGGTCAGAGAGTATCTCTCAGGAAGGAAGCAAAGGGTTACAGTGAGAGCAGAGACATCGGAGTGGAGAGAGGTTACAAGTGGAGTACCACAAGGGTCGGTTCTCTGGCCCATTCTGTTTCTAATATATGTCAAGGATCTCATAGAAAATTGGCTCCTTCATATCAATGTTTTCAGATGATGCAAACTAATGAGAAGAGTCAGGTTAGATTAGATTGTGATGCATTGCAAGAGTATTTGGGCACATTCCAGATGTGGTCTGAAAATGGCTGCTAGATTTTAACCCAGCCATATGCAAAGCTATGAGGATTGGAACAGGAATTCGAAGACCAGTACAGCAGTATAGGACGATGGGAAGACAAATCAGAAAGGAAGAAAGACCTTGGAGTGGACATAGCCCCAAATCTGATGCCAATAACCTACATTAGCAGAATAACAACATTTGAATATTGCATGTTTGCCAATATCCGCGTATCCTTCAGAAACGTGGACAATGGAGCTTTCAGGCCCTATATACAGGAAAGGCTAGACTCACTCTTTTATATGCATTCCTAGCATGGAACACTTACCTGAAAAAGAACAAAGAGAAACTTGAAAAGGTACAAAGATATGCAACGAGACTCGCTCAGGAGCTGAAGGGATTGAGCTACGAGAAAATACTGAGAGAACTGGACCTTACCACACTGGAGGAAAGGAGTGATAAGAGGGGAGGGGGGGGGGCATAATAACAACATATAAGATTCTGAGGGAAACTGACAAAGTAGACAAAGCAGCGTTGTTCAAAGCTAGGAACAACAGAGCGACGGGTCATAGATGGAAACTGGAGACGCAAATGCGTCATAGAGACATCATGAAGAACTTTTTTTTATAGTGTTTGAGGTGTCAGTAAATGGTATAGGTTAGATGCACAAGTTGCCGAAGCAAATTCGATTCAAAATTCGCAATGCAAATATGATAATAACGTGAGAAATGAGTCATTACATTAATCTATGAACGTTCGGAAGGCGGGGCTAGGAGCCGAGCTCGACCCTGCAAGCACATCTAGGTGAGTACACACTACCACTCCTACCCCCCCTCCCCCCACACACTCCCACTACACACAGAAATCACAATTGCGTGATGCACCAAATGAACACAAGGGCCGTGCCGAGAATTCGAACCTGCGTCCGAGAGAATCCCAGATGCTGCCTTGATCGACTGAGCTACGACATGGTAAAAGGAGTTGGAACCGAAGTTCTACTGAACTTAGGATCCTGCAGCCTCTCCGAGGGACAAACCAGGGTTTTACACAACTCCCCCCATGCACTCGAGCTATGTCAATAGGCCGTTCATTTGATGCATCATGGAACTGTGATTTCTGTGTGTAATGAAGTAAGGGCGAAGAGGGAGAACGATACCTTGATATGATATGATACCGTGATATGATATGATACCTTGATATGATATGAAATGATACCTTGTATCTGGTCTCCATTTGGGAGATAAAATACTTCAAGAGTCAAAGAGAGAGAAAGACCGGGGGTTGATATCACGCCAGACCTGTCCCCTGAAGCTCATATCAAGAGGATAACATCAACGGCATATGCCAGGTTGGCTAACAAGCCTTTAGAAACCTGTGTAAGGAATCTTTCAGAACATTATATAGCACATATTGCAGACCAATCCTGGAGAATGCGGCTCCAGCATGGAGTCCATATCTAATCAAGCATAAGACTAAACTGGAAAAGGTTCAAAGGTTTGCCACCAGACTAGTACCCGAGCTGAGAGGTATGAACTACGAGGAGAGACTACGGGAATTAAACCTCACTTCGTTGGAAGACAGAAGAGTTAGGGGGGACATGATCACCACATTCAAGATTCTCAAGGGAATCGACAGGGTAGATAAAGACAGGCTATTTAACACAAGGGGCACACGCACTAGGGGACACAGGTGGAAACTGAGTGCCCAAATGAGTCACAGATGTGTGTGTGTGTGTGTGTGTGTGTGTGTGTGTGTGTGTGTGTGTGTGTGTGTGTGTGTGTGTGTGTGTGTGTGTGTAAAAACAATCCAGTTGATTGATTGACAGTTGAGAGATGGGCCCAAAGAGTCAGAGCTCAAACCTCCTTAAGCACAACTAGGTGAGCACAACTAGGTGAGTACACACTACTATTTCTCCCCTTCACTCACACACACATACAAACACACACATAAGAAGAAGAAGAACATAATATAGAAAAGGTTTTCAGACTTGGCCAATTCAACAAGGACAGAGATCGATTGATCAAAGTGGTATTCACAAGCGAGAACACACAAAAGAGGACATTTTATCAAGGAAGAACAGACTAAGCAATTTACTGAAGTTCGAAACGGTATACCTGCAGAGGGATATGACAAAGGAAGAGATAATAAGGGCGGCAGCAGCGAGGAAGGAGCGCAGAGGGAAAGAAAGGAATCGAGGAACCACAACGTTGAACCCTACAATCCCAGAGGGTTGAACACCTATAATCCCAATCTCCACAGTCAGTTCAACAGGCACAGTGGGAGGATCATCATCCCAACCTTCCACCCAATAAAGCCCTACCTACCCTCCCTTCTCCACCACGCCCTCCCTTCTCCACTGCTCCTCAAGCCCTTCCTTTTCCATCCCCCACCCAAAGCCCTTCTTTCTTCCCCATCCCCCTAAACCCTCCTCTCTCCCTCACAAACGTAAGTTTTATTTATAACTTTGTGCGCACTGATTCCATGACAACAATTAGGGGAGCTAGGAAGAGAGAGAGGACAGTAACTGAGGGAGTAGGGAGGCGTGGCGGTCATGGGAGGCGCTGCAGGAAGAGCATATAGTCTCTTCTGCGTGACGATAATGGCTAATTTCATATCC
>WNGS01167840.1:26271057-26286905 GCA_020271785.1 Procambarus virginalis | reverse complement strand
TTATATTTCCCAACCCAAAGTTAATTTATTACCAGAAAACACGTTTTTATTTTCTTACGGCTGGAAGTTCGCGAATACAACACCCGATTGAGGGATGAAATAGGCCCAGTTACATCGCATTCCACAAACCACCCCTCCCATAATACTCTCCCACAACCCCCCCCTTCCCGTACTACTCTCCCACAACCACCCCTTCCACATCTACTCTCGCACAACCACCCCTCCCACAAACCAACCCCTCCCACATCTACTCTCCCACAACCACCCCTCCCACATCATCCCGCACACTCCCCCTCCCACAGGAAACCTCACATGTAGTTTCCCACACCTGGTGTCAGATCAGCATCACGGAGATGAACAAGTGATGCGAGACATCAATAAGAGATAAACACAGCCTCCGCTCTCCCGGCCCTCAAGGTGGTGGAGCGGACCATCACTGTCTCACTCTGATGGCTCGCAGTGGTGTTAATGGCTTCTGCTAGAAGCCATTACCGTGGTGCTAGTGTCAGTCTAGGTTGTTATAATTATCTTTATTACTACAATTTTATATTAAAATGATAAGATTATTGTCATTGTTATTATTAAAATTGTATTATTATTATTTTGTTAATTGTATGGTGCTGCTGTATTTTACTGACATCAAATCCTCCTTGCATTAGGTAGGTGTCCCTGACTGCTTATTTATTTATTTTTATTATTTTTGTACACTGGAGGGTGCAGGAACAGACGACTTCTGACTCCTCATGGCAGGCTGAGCTTCCTCTTCCACAGTTCATGGTCCAGTCCTTCCCACAGCTCATGGTCCAGTTCCTTCCCACAGTTCATGGTCCAGTTCCTTCCCACAGCACATTTAGATGAGCACACGTACATCTTGCAAGTAAAGACACACAGCGCATACTGTGGCCGGGGGGAAGGTGCTGCTTGAATGAACCTGAGGTCAACTGTTGGGCTCATGTTACAGGGTCGGGCGAGAGGGGAGAGAGGGGGATGCATTGGCCAGGCCATGGGTGAGGTGCGAGGGGTGATGCCGGGAATTATGAGAAAGCACTGAGGACCAGAAACCCGAGGCCGAAATGAACCCCAAGTTGGAAACCAAAGTTTCAAAAGTGGAGGAGATTGTGTTTACGATTGTCATAGGAATCCATCTCCAGTATAAGAATGGTTGGAACAAGGTGTTCCTTGTTCTGTCACCTCCTGGTTTGGATGGGAGTTAAACCACCGTTGAACTACATCATATGAATGAGCTCACAAGAGTGCAATGCATGTCAAGCTCCTGTGTTTTAGATGCAGCTACTCGATACAAAAGTTGCAAGTAGCACGGGCTATGGTGAGCCGTAGTGGACTTACCTGGCACAGGAGCGGGACAAGTAGCACGGGCTATGGTGAGCCCCTAGTGCAAGTCAAGCATAGGTCAGTATATCCAAGAACCAATTTGTTTTCTTGCGAAACTCTCGTAAGATATTATATATACACAGTCTCCGTGGTGTAGTGGTAAGACACTCGCCTGGCGTTCCGCGAGCGCTATGTCATGGGTTCGTATCCTGGCCGGGGAGGATTTACTGGGCGCAATTCCTTAACTGTAGCCTCTGTTTAACGCAACAGTAAAATGTGTACTTGGATGAAAAAACGATTCTTCGCGGCTGGGGATCGTATTCCAGGGACCTGCCCGAAACGCTACGCGTACTAGTGGCTGTACAAGAATGTAACAACTCTTGTATATATCTCAAAAAAAAAAAAAAAAAAAAAAAAAAATAAATAAATAATTCATCTTTTAGCAAAATAATATTTACGATACTTGAGAAAATTTAAATTCATTTTGTATCAGTAGATCCGAATATATAAATACTTTTGGAATTTTGACGATTTTAATGACTGTTTAATTTAAAAAAAGTATGAAATGTTTCAAAGTTAAGTTTGAAAGTCGTATAAGAATTATTTATCGTGTTACTGGGGACACATCCCAGGTTCTCTACGGCACACTCACACACACAGGACGTGACCACGACGTTGTAACGACCCTCTGGTTACCCCGTGTGTGTGTGTGTGTGTGTGTGTGTGTGTGTGTGTGGTGTGGTGTGTGTGTGTGTGTGTGTGTGTGTGTGTGTGTGTGTATGTGTGTGTGTGTGTGTGTGTATGTGTGTGTGTGTGTGTGTGTGTGTGTGTGTGTGTGTGTGTGTGTGTGTGTGTGTGTGTGTGTGTGTGTGTGTGTGTGTGTGTGTGCCGCCTCCGGTGACCTCAGCTGCGAAGCGGGTCAGCGTGCAGCATAAATTAAACATTCATAACATTCAAAACACACAAAGTTGAAAGGTCAAGTGTTGTCTACATTATTAATGTTATATCGTTATCTCCTACGTTGTTGCCCGGGGTCCACCTAGTACTATGATCGACTGACCTGACCCAGGACGCAACCCACAATAGTTGCCTGACTCCCGGGTCCAAGGTGGACAGGCAACAAAATGGGTGGTCCTCCGACAACCTGCCGGCTTTTTGTCCTCATTAGAGGCTAATAGAAAAATGGTGACCCTCAGGAAAATTCCAATCAAATGAATCGAGCCTTAACGCTTCTATCATGCGCGGGGATCGAACCCGGGACCTTTTGTTTGAGAACCGTCTGCAAATACGTGTATATATTCGAGCGACGAAACAAATAGTCTTCAAAAGTAATCTCAGACTGGAAGTAAAGCTTACAAAAAATACGAAATTAACAGGCGTGGACTCACAGGTGTTTGAAGCGTAAGTATAATGAGCTGCATTATACGTGGGTAAGTGGGAAGTGTATTATATGAACACTGTGGACCAGTGGGCGCGGCCGCACGAGAGCCGGCGGCTGCAGCCTTCCTGGGAATTATCATACAAAAAAGGTCGCAGGTAACTGGCGATAAGCGAACACTAAATGAATTTCCATTATTTTCACTGGTGGATGACTGGAGAAATTTTCGGTGCGGAAGTTACCGAGTTTCATTATGCATGAATGTGATTATATATTTATATATATATATATATATATATATATATATATATATATATATATATATATATATATATCACATTCTGAAAACTCCACACCCCAGAAGTATATAGATCCCATACTGCCAGGAGCATTATGCAACTGGTGTACAGGAGACCTTAACAACTATTTATTAAATACATCACACACAAATATGTGTGTGTGTGTGTGTGTGTGTGTGTGTGTGTGTGTGTGTGTGTGTGTGTGTGTGTGTGTGTGTGTGTGTAAAATATTATATTATAAATATTTATATACAAAGAAAGAGAGAGAGAGATTCCTTATTTTTAACTTCCTCAATTAAACAAATATTTAGACATGAGAAAATGTAAAGTGATTAGATGAATGAACAAACACGAGGAGATAATGCGTGGAGTTGAGTATCTTTGTGAGAGTTTAATGACTGGATATAATGTTACTGCAGATTCGACACCCAACACGGCAGAACTAACAGGATCCAGTGAGACACGCCGAGTTCTGATCTAATGGATTTATCACTAGCAATTGTTTAGCGGTTTAAAACGCTATTTTTCCAAGCTGGTGAACTTCCGGTGATCATAATTACGAATCGTTCGAGTCATATAATGTATTCAATATTATTATTTACTGGATTTAGGGCGCATTTTACCATTGTTATATTGTAATGGAATAAGGACGACAGTGTAGTAGAGACATACATGTACTCTACTCTACTTGGATCATGTGGGCTTAGTCTCCTTCTACTGAGCAATATACGAGTTTCTCAGCGCTACCAATAATAACCTTGCATCGAGGGCCCACCCGGCACCTCACGAAAATGGGGCAGTCTGGCTTCACCCCCGCAAGCGAGCGTCAACATCAAAGCCCTTCGTTTAATATTTGTGATTGTATGTAGGTAATATTCTTATAGCGAGGTGACGAGAGTCTGCACAACCTGTGCCTGCTGGTAGTGTAAGCAACTCAGCTCTAGCGTTTTGTCAATTTTGACATCTGAATATACTGCAAAAAGTCTTGTTTTTTCACCAAGGTTATTTTCAGTGCGGTCATTGACCTGTTTATAGGAATTCAATTCAATTCTTTTTTATTATGCACCCCCCAAACCCTNAACACACACAAACAACACACTCTACACTCCACCAATCAGAGCTCGCTGTGATATATAATAACGTCACAGGCAATAAGCTAACTATAACAAATGCACACGACCACAACCAATAGGTTCCTTTGTTTACCTACCGTTGCAGCGTTCTAATTGGCTGAGTGGTGTGCCGCATCTGATCTGGTACAGCCAATCACCTTGCGTAAATCCCCCGCCCAGTGACGTAATTGTCACACAAAATTCGTAATTTTGTTTTCATTACTTCCAAATGCTCTTCACATTGGAAGATCTGGTTAAAAACAAGACAGACACCCACCGATAAGGTATAAAATATACATCATTATCCTGTAAATAGTCTATACAGTATAATGTTTCATTTTAATTTCATTGTGTTTATTGGGTTTTTATACAAAATTATTTTAATTCTCAATAATATGGTTACTTAACTACTGCCATGTCATTTAAAACAAACTTTCAAGTCTATTCTTATAGACTATACTTATCCAGTGATCATTACTGACAACTTTCATCAAAAGCCATCAACTACCCTAAGAAACCCTCCTTGGAAGTGGTCCAGGATCATAACAACTCCCCCCCCGCCCCCGCCTCCCACCGCAAGACATCGGCTCCAAGAAGATGTGGAGAATTGTATTTGTCTCAAGAGCGTCCGGTGTGTGTACCAAACACTCACACGCTGACACAGGCTGGACGGACTGAGGAACAGATGGTCGCCAGGTTAAGGGGACAGGGGCTAGCACAAGTGTCAGGGGCAGGGACAGGTTAGGGAGGAGAGGTACTAGAACAGATGGGGGCAGGTGAAGGTGCCGTAGGGAAGGGTGGAGGGCACAGGGAGCAGGTCCAAGGCAGGCTGGCAGCAAAGCTGGTGTCACTGGCTCACCTTGTGCCTTAGTCCACCGCCACACTCTCTCCCCCTCCTGTGTGTATGTGTGTGTGTGTGGTGAGAGAGAGAGAGAGAGGGGAGAGAGAGAGAGAGAGAGAGAGAGAGAGAGAGAGAGAGAGAGAGAGAGGAGAGAGAGAGAGAGAGAGAGAGAGAGAGAGAGAGAGAGAGAGAGAGACAGAGAATAAGTTGCCTCATTTGTTCCAATACTCTTCGTTACACCTCATGGCTCATAATTCGTCCTTCATATTCATAAGTCTTCTAAAAGTGTCAAGTAACCTGGACTTTTATTTAGACAAAAGTTCGTACAATTGCCAGCCCACAAAAACTATCCTCCTGCTTATCTGTCGACCCATGAAATTACTTATTTGTTTTAGAACAGCCACACAACTGCAAACACCCAAGAACATACACATACACACTGTTCCCAGTGTATGTGTGGTATTTACTATTTGATTCTGCAGAATTAAGCTATTAGCTCTTGGACCCGCCTTTCTAATGTATTTTTCTTTTATTCTGACAAATCCATATATTTCTCTCTAACACACATACACACATCCCAGGAAGCAGCCCGTAGCAGCTGTCTGACTCCCAGGTACTGTTTACTGCTAGGTGAACAGGTGCATCAGGGGTGAAAGAAACTCTGCCTATTTGTTTCTGCCTCGGCCTGGGATCGAACTCGGGTCCTTAGGACTTCTACCCCAGAGCGCTGTCCACTCAGCTGCGAGGAGTGTGTACTCACCTAGTTGTATTCACCTAGTTGTGCTTGCCGGGGTTAAATCTGGCTCTTAGGTCCCGCCTCTCAACCGTCAATCAACTGGTGTACAGATTCCTGAGCCTACTGGGCTTTATCATATCTACATTTAAAACTGTGTATGGAGTCAGCCTCCACCACATCACTGCCTAATGCATTCCACCTGTTAACTACTCTGACACTGAAAAAGTTCTTTCTAACGTCACTGTGGCTCATGTGAGTACTCAGCTTCCACCTGTGTCATAGGACACAGGTGGAAGGACATAGGTACAGGACAATCTCAAAAAGAATTATAAATGTTCAATTTAGGTAGAAACAATGCACCAGAATGAGGCCAGCCTCACCTCGCAGTCTCTGGTAATCAAGTCTCGTTACCTGCCGCCGCTACTGCTCTGCTTATCGTTATGAGTTTTGTATTTATGAGAGATTACGGGGTGAGTTGACTGTGCCGTAGCGTCACACCTTGCCTCTCCCCACCAGCCAGCCGTCACCACCACAACACCACTACCATCATGTGTGTTTGTGGTGGGTGGTAGTGGTCATGATAGTACTGGTAGCTGGCTGGGACAGATGTGGTGGTGGAGTTGCTGCTGTCCTAAGTGGTGCATTTGTGGTGGTGGTGGTGGTAGCAATGGTGGTAGTGGCGGTGGTGGTAATGGTGGTGGTGGTAGGAGTGGTGGTAGTGGTGGTGGTGGTAGCAGTGATGGTAGTGGTGGTGGTGGTAGCAATTGTTCAATAATAATAACAACAATGCTGGACAATTACATGATAATTACTATTGTCAAAATTGTTATGTCATCACAACTACGGCGGAGATCGCTACGCTTGCCGTTACTTCCGTTGGTGTTACTGTTAAGTACTGATGTTACGGCTCCTCTCCTGTTGATGCTGCTGGATGTTCAAGATGTAGTTCTCCTCCCCCCTCCTCTCCTCTCTCTCTCTCTCTCTCTCTGTCTCTCTCTCTCTCTCTCTCTCTCTCTCTCTCTCTCTGTCTCTCTCTCTCTCTCTCTCTCTCTCTCTAATGCTCCAGTTAAAGGTGAAGTAAGAGCCACGCTCAATACTACTTTATGCGTTATTATTTATGGGATTCTGGTGAGTTTTTGTATAGGTCTGGCTAGTAACTGGGTGGGGAACTCCATGAACAGTCTCGTACAAAAATCAACCAGCAGTGCCATATGTGAGCGTGTATATATTATCGTATATGTATATGAATGCATGCATGGTATGTGTGCTTATACGTATCTAAGTACATGTTTCTGTATGCCAACATGTGCATTAGTTACCAATAAACGTCCACGGACCATTAATGTGGTCCACAAATTCGCGTTCCTGACGTGTCTGACAACCGCGAGGCCCTCAATATGGTGTGCCTTATCGCGCCAGAATTCGCAATTGAATTTTTTCCCCGGTAAAGGGCGTGGAGGCGGGCGTGTAGAGCCACAGTGTGACCGACTGACAACTCCCGCCTGTCACCGCCGCTAAATTGTATAGAATTTTGTGAACGAAGAAAACTGGAAATATGTGTAATAGCGAATTTTCAGACAATTGGCTTCGTTTTTGAAACGAGAACGGAGTGTGTACTCACCTAGTTGTGCTTGCGGGGGTTGAGCTCTGGCTCTTTGGTCCCGCCTCTCAACCGTCAATCAACTGGTGTACAGATTCCTGAGCCTATTGGGCTCTATCATATCTACATTTGAAACTGTGTATGGAGTCAGCCTCCACTACATCACTGCCTAATGTATTCCATCTGTTAAGTACTCTGACTGAAAAAAATAATCCTTATGTTTCTGTGGTTGATTTAGGTACTCAGTCTCCACCTGTGTCCCCTTGTTCGTGTCCCACCCGTTCTAAAGAGTTTGTCTTTGTCCACCCTGTCAATTCCCCTGAAAATTTTGTAGATGGTAATCATGTCTCCCCTTACCTGTCTGTTTTCCAGGAACGTGAGGTTAAGCTCCCTTAGCCTTTCCTCGTAGTTCATACCTCTCTGTTCAGGGACTAGTCTGGTGGCATACCTCTGACTCTTGCCTAACGTAATTTGTCTTGTGTTTAACTAGATACGGACTCCAGGATGGAGCTGCATATACTATATATATATATATATATATATATATATATATATATATATATATATATATATACATATATATATATATATATATATATATATATATATATATATATATATATATATATATATATATATATATATATATATATATATATATATTGTACCCCTTAACCGCTCGACCAACACGACCGGACTGGTCCAGTGTATTAGTTATATATACATATATGTATGTTTGTGTGTGTGTGTGCGTGCGTGTGTCGGTCACCTCTGGATCCACCTTGTCCCCTGTTCCACATTTACCATCATCTTTATTCTCTCTCTCTCTCTCTCTCTCTCCACACACACACACACACACACACACACACACACACACACGCACTTTTATTTTCACGAACATACTTAGGAATACCGGCATATATGCAGCTGCCGTACCCTACGTGATGGGTTACAGGGCTGGAGTCAAGAGTGGGAAGGTTGGCCCGACGGCGGCCATATTGTCTGTGCTGATATAATTTGAGTCTATTATAAGGATTTGCTCAGGAACACGCGAGGGGGTTCCTGTAACTACTAGGCTCTGGGTATACAAACACACACACACACACACATAAGGGGTCTGGTAGCGGAGCGGGCAGCGCGCAGGACTGGTAATTCTGTGGCCCGGGTTCGATTCCCGGACCAAGCAGAAACAAATAGGCAAATTTCTTTCACCCTGATGCTCCTGTTACCTAGCAGTAAATAGGTACCTGGGAGTTAGACAGGTGTTACGATGCTTCCTGGTGTGTGTGTGTGGGGGGAATTTGTTAGTTAGTTGTTAGTTACAGTGATTGATTGACAGTTGAGAGGCGGGCCGAAAGAGCAGAGCTGAACTCTCACAAGAACAACTAGGTGAATACAACTAGGTGAATACACACACACACTCGAATTATATGAATATGTTTGCTGATGATGCTAAGAAACTGGGGAAGATAGGAGACGCAGACGACTGTAATGCCCTTCAAATTGACTAAAGATAGAATAAGTACAGGACGACAAGTGACAGATGGAACTCAGTGTGAATAAATGCCGTGTTATGCAATGTAGAATCGGAGAAAATAGACCACACACAACTTACAAATTATGAGGAAAGGCATTACAGGACTAATAAAGGTGGAGACCTGTGGGTGGTGTTGGAGAGTAAGCCGTCGCCAGAGGAGACCTGTGGGTGGTGTTGGAGAGTAAGCCGTCGCCAGCGGAACACATAAACAACATTGTGACAGCAGCGTATGTGTCGCTTTCCAACATCAGACTTGCTTTTAATTATATGAATAATGAAATACTAAAGAAACTGTTCAAAACTTTTGAGAGACAAAAATTGTAATATGCAGCAGTTGTATGGCGGCCAAATCTCAAGAAGCACATCAATCAACTGGAAAAGATGCAGCAACAGCATGCTACAAAATGGCTTCCGGAACTAAAGTTACGAGGAGAGACTAGAGGCGTTAAACATGTCAAAACTAGAAGATAGAGGAAAAAGCAGAGTTATGATCACCGCTTACAAAATACTAACAGGAATCGACCAAATTGACTAAAATGAATTCCTGAAACCAGCAACTTCGCGAACAAGAGGACACAAATTCACGCCAAGGAAACACAGGTGCCGAAAAAATATTAGAAGGTTTCTTTTGCAAACAGAGTGGTAGACGGTTGGAACAAGTTAGGTAAGAAGGTGGTGGAGGCCAAACCCGTCAGTAGTTTCAAAGTGCTATACGACAAAGAGTGCTGGGAAGACGGGACACCACGAGCGTAGCTCTCATCCTGTAACTACACTTAGGTAATTACACACCCACCCACACACACATACATAATGGAAACCAACCAAACGAGCACCACACCAGCAAAACACACCACCACATCAACAACCTGAACACAACCACTACTCAGTAAACAGCACCACATCAACATAAAACTGACATCAGCACACCGAATACACCACAATACAACAGTGACATCACCAGCACACACAGCACAGCTCCAGCGAGAGAGTACACCCAACTAATTTTATATATATATATATATAATATATATATATATATATATATATATATATATATATGTATATATATATATGTATGTATATATATATATATATAGGAATTATATATATACATAGGAATTTCCTTAAGTACTTTCGTATATTAATACATCTTCAGAAGGAATAAATTATTTACAAGTCAAGTATTGGACAAATATATAGGCAGGAGAGAGAGGTGAAGTGAGGTGAGGTACACCTCACCTCATGAGGTTAGGTTAAATGAGGTTAGAGGTTTTATGAGGTTAAAGGCGTACCTGTTATGCAAGCTGCTGTGAGGCTTCTGTGCTGGCAAGGGTTCGAGTCTCCTGGTGGGAAAGTGTTCTAAAATTGTAAAACTTCACTTGCGTGTTTAGGCAAGTTGAATATTATGTTACAAGTAACATAATAGACTTAGGCTCCGTGGACAGTTTCAAGTGTAGTTTTAGACATGTATGAAAGAATATTAACGGTTATAAATAGGAGCTGCCTCGTACGGACCCACAGGCCTGCTGCAGTTGTCTTCGCTCTTATGTTCATAAGTGCATTGTACATAACTACTGGAATTACAAATACCAAGACTGAAGCAGAGATAGTAGCCCTAGTGGGGACTAAGTTACCAAGAACGATCATGCAGGCTTCCTTACACACAGTCAGGTGGCGAGTAAATACAATACAGAGTGTAGGGAAGGGGCGCGTCCTTCATATACCAGACAATGGAACTTCCAGGTCTGAAGGCAAGAGCAAATTGAATTATAGGTCCCCCATCATAGTGTGATACTCTCCATGATAGAGTGATAGGTCTCCATGATAGAGTGATAGGTCTCCATGATAGAGTGATAGGTCCCCCATCATACAGTAATACTCCCTATCATACAGTGATTCTCACCAGAATATAGTGATATCCATGATAGTGATAGGTCCTCATCATATAGTGATGGGTCCTTATCATAGAATGAGAGGTCCCCATCATAGAGTGATAGGTCCCCATCATAGAGTGATAGGTCCCCATCATAGAATGAGAGGTCCCCATCATAGAATGAGAGGTCCCCATCATAGAATGAGAGGTCCCCATCATAGAATGAGAGGTCCCCATCATAGAATGAGAGGTCCCTATCATAGAATGAGAGGTCCCCATCATAGAATGAGAGGTACCTATCATAGAATGAGAGGTACCCATCATAGAATGAGAGGTACCTATCATAGAATGAGAGGTACCCATCATAGAATGAGAGGTACCTATCATAGAATGAGAGGTACCCATCATAGAATGAGAGGTACCCATCATAGAATGAGAGGTACCTATCATAGAATGAGAGGTACCCATCATAGAATGAGAGGTACCTATCATAGAATGAGAGGTACCCATCATAGAATGAGAGGTACCTATCATAGAATGAGAGGTACCCATCATAGAATGAGAGGTACCTATCATAGAATGAGAGGTACCCATCATAGAATGAGAGGTCCCCATCATAGAATGAGAGGTCCCATCATAGAATGAGAGGTACCCATCATAGAATGAGAGGTACCTATCATAAAATGAGAGGTACCCATCATAGAATGAGAGGTACCTATCATAGAATGAGAGGTCCCCATCATAGAATGAGAGGTCCCCATCATAGAATGAAAGGTACCTTACAGATGTAGACCAAACTAATAAACTCTAAGACTTAGTCTCATAGACTATCAAATCACAGACCAATAGTATAGCAGAGTTATAGCTTGCCAATTTCCCATTATAAAAATTAACAGACTACCAGACACATAAATTAAGAGATACACAGAATACTAAACTCATAAATTAAGAGATACACAGAATACTAAACTCATAAATTAAGAGATACACAGAATACTAACTCATAAATTAAGAGACTCACAGACTAACAAACTCATAAATTATGAGAGCCTCAGACTGAGAAGCTTACAGACTACACTGCAGACTAACAAAATCTCAAACTAAAAGTCTGGAAGTTAATCAGTCTTAAACGTTTGTGAGTCACGTTCCTCAAACATATTTCACTGGAACCTAAAAATCTGCTTCTTTAACGATTCTCTTTTCAAACACCTGATTCGCTTTTGTTTAATATGCACTAAATGAACATGTACAGACCTTCATATTTTGGCGGGAAACTCCGACACGACAGCAATACTTCTGAACTTTACTGTGAAAAGTAGAAAAGAAAAACTAACGAAACATTCTGGAAACAGCTGAGATTTTAAGATAGAAAAGTAAAGGTGTTTAAATAATGAGGTACAAGTGTATTTCCTCCAGCAACCTAGCAGCGGAGGGATTTAATATCCCAAGACGGAGAGTAAGGTGCTCCCCAGAACCATGAAAGGTAATTTGAAGCGAGTCTGGTAATCTTTTCTTTTCTTATTCTGGGAAATTGATGTCGAGTAAAAACAAGAACGACGGCGCCAGGGAGAGCAGTAAGGAAAACGGGAAACATTCATGAGTGTCTTTGGTATATTGGATGTGTCGAGGTTTGCAGCGGAGAAATGAAAGAGAGACGTGGCAAGAAAACTTGAGAATATGGAGAACATCCCTTCCCCCCTTCCACACACACACACACACACACACACACACACACCCAAGCCCTCCCTCCTCCACCAGTCTCCTCGTACCAGATCCTCCCAGCTCCCACTCACCCCAGATCCCACAGGTCCCCCCCAGAGGAGAAGCAGAAAAGAGTCAGTTTCAGGGTGATGTACTCGAACATAGATGGAATCACAAGCAAGACAAGTGAACTAAGGGAAAGAGCACAAGAAGTGAACCCAGATGTAATCGGACTCACTGAAACAAAACTCTCTGGAATCATAATAAATGCCGTGTTTTCCGAGGAGTACACAATGATAAGGAAAGAGAGGGAAGGTAGGGGAGGAGGCGGAGTGGCCCTACTCATGAGAAAGGAATGGAGTTTAAAGGAGATGGCTATCCCGGGCTGTGAAGGGTTCAGAGACTACATAGCAGGCACCATAACAATGGGAGGACCAAGAATAGTAGTAGCGGAAATATACAACCCTCCACCAAATGACAGAAGACCCAGTCAAGAGTGTGAAAACAACAACATGGCAGTTAACACTATAATTCAGAGGGCAGCCGCTGCTGCCTGAAGAAATAGATCCCACATCATGGGGGACTTCAATCACGGAAGGATTGACTGAGAGAACAAGGAACCGCATGGAGGCGAGGGTACGTGGAGAGCCAAACTATTGGAGGTGGTGACTAGAAACTTTTTAACCCAGCATGTCAGAGAACCCACAAGGATGAGAGGAAATGACGAACCAGCATGACTCGACCTAGTCTTCACTATGAACGACTCCGACATAAGAGAAATCGGTTTTGGAGACCGAGTAGAAATGAGCAACCACAGTGTACTGGTGTTTGAGTACCTGATTGAAGAAGGGATATTGAACTCGAGGAGGGATAACGAAACCAAAAGGTTAGCATACCGAAAGGGAAACTATGAGGAGATAAGAAAATTCCTAACAGATATAGCATGGGAAACCGAGCTCAGGGGAAAGACGGCCCAAGATATGATGGACTACATCACGCAGAAGTGCAAGGACGCAGCAAACAAGTTTGTCCCAGTCCAAAAGGAAAACAGTGAAATGAAGATGAGAAACCCATGGTTTAATCAGAGATGTAGGCTAGCTAAGCAGCAAAGTAAAAGGGCATGGAGAAACTATAGGAATAACAGGACACTGGAGAGGAGAGAAAGATACCAGAATGCCAGGAATGAATATGTCAGGATGAGAAGAGAGGCGGAAAGACAATACGAAAATGACATCGCAAGCAAGGCAAAGACTCAGCCTAAATTGCTGCATAGCCACATCAGGAGAAAAACAACAGTAAAGGAACAGGTTATGAAATTAAGGATAGGGGCGGAAGGATTCACTACAAACGACAAGGAAGTGTGTGAGGAACTGAATAAAAAATTCCAGGAGGTCTTCACCTTAGAGCAAGGAGAAATTCCAGAGATAAGAGAGGGAATAGGTAACCAGGAACTACTGGAAGAGTTTGAGATTTCCAGCGGGGAAGTAAGGAAGTGTTTACTAGAGGCTAGATGTGACAAAGGCTATAGGCCCAGATGAAATCTCCCCTTGGATACTAAAGGAAGGAGCAGAAGAACTGTGTCTACCACTCTCTATAGTGTATAACAAATCACTGGCAACAGGGGAACTGCCAGAAATTTGGAAAGCAGCTAACGTAGTCCCGATATAAAAGGAAGGGGATAAACAGGAGGCACTTAACTACAGGCCAGTGTCCCTAACCTGCATACCAGGAGAGGTATGTTATGTGTTAGGAGAGGTTAAGTTAGGTCTTGTATTTATGTTGCGTTTAAAAAAGTTTCCGGTTTGTCAAAATTTAATCATACAAAAAGTCAACTTTCTGTCACTCTCAAAGTCAACACGTCACTCATACAAAAGTCAATCACTACATATTGGAACTTTCCACCACATGGTTCTTATAAGTACTCTCATTTTAGGAGGCTGGGCTGGCAAAATCAATAGAATCTTCTTGAGATGATTTCGGGGCTTTTTTAGTGTCCCCGCGGCCCGGTCCTCGACCAGGCCTCCACCCCCAGGAAGCAGCCCGTGACAGCTGACTAACTCCCAGGTACCTATTTACTGCTAGGTAACAGGGGCAAGTGGGGTGAAAGAAACTCAATCCATTGTTTCTCGCCGGCGCCCGGAATCGAACCCGGGACCACAGGATCACGTGTATAGTGTTCTGTCCGCTCAGCCACCGGCTCCCTCCATAGTATAAGACAATATCACTGCGCCTGCTGGAGAGGAAGCTGCACAAGCGCTTGGCATCTTCTAAATAAATTTTTAAATAAAACTCTCGAGACAGATCTCCCAGAATTCTGTAAAAGGCAAATATAGTTCCAATATTAACAAACAAATGACAGAGGGGGAGGGCTTAAATACTAGGCTAGTGCCACGAACAAGTATTCCGTGTAAAGTACTGACCAGAGTACTCAGGCATTGGGGCACCTGCAACCCATCCTCCTGTGTAGATAGTACAGTCTGTAACTATGTGCACCATAGTACAAACAATGACGTACTAAGCAATTAAATAGAAGAATTTTGTACTATTTCCTTTATAGAGTCCGAAAAAAATGAAGTTAAATAATAAAGTTACATATTCCTAGGCCTAGAATAACACACATAAGTACTATATTAGGCCTCAGATATCGTGTATTAGGCCTAAGAAGGTTAGGTTAGTTTAGTCTGTCTTTGCATCATAGTAGAAAATCATTTTCCCGTTTGTCTAAATTTAATATTACCGTTTTCTACTTTCCAATTGCGTTGTTTGTCGGTAAATGTACTATGGTCGTCATCCTTCTGATAAAGACTGCCAAAACAGGAGGACAAGCCGCACGAGAGGACACACCTTGTAAGGGAAGAGCCGTGTGGCTTTAGAATATGAAAGTCGGGCCTGAGAAATCTTATCGAGCGTACTGAGAAAGTTACCAATATGTTACAGGAAAAAGAAGTTGGGGTACACTCTTCCTTCATAGATTGTCAAACATCATTTGATGCTGTTTTAACTATTAGACCGTCCTCCCATTAGAACGTCTCACTTTGACGTACACTTTACCTAAGGCCAAAAATGGTCGTACTAAAAAATGGTAGCGGCTCGCGACGTTGACATACTGTCTGGCTTTCTGTTTTGGGTCCATTGATTAGTTAGGATAAGGGCACTTTAGTACGACTGTTTCTTGACGTTGGGAAACCTTAAGGAGGACGGGCTGCCAGACACACGTTCAGGAAATGTTTTACTTCATTGAGTCCACAAATAAATGATCCATCAAGAAGTCTGGAGAACACAGACGAATGAACACAATGTATAACAGATCTTCACGCCAGAATAATCAGTGAGAACAAGACTTAAGCAACAGAGGTGTTGGGTGCAATATGAATTTGCAGATTTTTTAGTGTTTGTGTATATCGAAGAGCCGATAATTATATCTCCGTTTATTAAAATA
>WNGS01167840.1:26206088-26229436 GCA_020271785.1 Procambarus virginalis | reverse complement strand
ATAGCCAGGGAGTAGCCACTGGTAGATGACTCAGGCAATAGACAACACTGTAGTGCAGCACGTAGGACCGCCAGGCATGTACAACACTGGGTAGCCGGAGTAGGACACTAGGTATGCCTCCAGGCGGAGACAACACGGTAGATGATAGCAAGGAGTAGGCAGCACTGGTAGATGACCTCCAGGAGTAGACAACACTGATAGATGATAGCCAGGAGTGGGCAGCACTGGTAGCTGACCTCTAGGAGGCAGAGTATTTAACAAACTCCCCTCCAAAACATGGGAAACAAACAGGGTCTTCACAATAACCTAGTGAGGCGGACACCAGGAGCTGAGGTGCGCTTCTGCAGGTACCATGAGGAAACCCCTCACGGTCCACTAGGCACGTCCCCCCCCTGCCCCCCCTCACACCTCCCCTCCCGCCTCACCCTCTTCCCCTTGTATCAATTCACAATCCTTCTTTCTTTCTCCTGCTGCTTTCTCGTCCTCCATCATGCCCCCTATCCTCCTCCCACCCTCCCCCACTCCGCTCTGTTTACCCTCTCTTCCTCATTCACTCTCTCTCTCCTCACTCTCTCGTCTCATCGCCTTCGGTCGTCTACTCTCGATCTATCCCACTCGTGCCATCTCTCTCTCAGCCTTCCTCCCTGGCACCAGGCGGTGGCTGGGTTAGTTTTCATGGGCGTCAACAGGATGATGTAAACACTATTGTGACGTCATCACTAAAATGAGGCCATCGCTCTATGACGTCACCACCCGGCACTGAGAGTCACTATATGGCTGCTCTCTACCTGGCTGGTGACGTCACCAATATCGCCCTCATACAGGCAGGCGAAGACGCAAGACACAGTGGCCGCTAACAGCCGAGTGGACATCGTGCTTACGGGATCCGTAGTCCTGAGGTCCGGGTATCAGGATCGTCCGGTGGAGGGCGGACAGCAAAAATGGGCAGTTCCTTTCATCTGATGTCTCTGTTCAACCTAGCAGTAAATAGGTACCTTTGAGATATACGAGGCTGCTACGAGGCGGCTTTTTACTTCCTACGGGTGTGTAACAAAAAGATGGCCCGGTCGAGGGACCGGGCCGCGGGGACGCTAAGCCCCGAACTGATCTCAAGACACCCTCAAGAAGATAACCTCAAGAAGGGACGGACAGGGAAAGCACAAAAATTGGGGAAAGGACAGGGAGATGGAAGAGGAAGGACTGGATAGGGCCATGTGGAGGGAGGCAGAGGGAAGGGAGGGGAGTACTAGGGGTGGGGGTGGAGTGAGGGAGGAAGCCTGGTGCAAAGTGTGAAGGGATGGAACAGAGGGAAGGAGACCAGGATGGAAGGACTATTACCGTCAAATCCTCCCGTCGTCTCACCCTCGACGGGAAGTTCTCTCTCACTTCCCGTCTCATTGTTAACGAACTCTACCAAATACAGGCGATGAGTCACAATAACGTGGCTAAAGTGTTGACCAGACCACACACTAGAAAAAGATAGGGACGACGACGTTTCGGTCCGTCCTGGACCATGCATCCAAGGTCGATGATCAACTTGAGAATGGTCCAGGACGGTCCGAAAAGTCGTCGTCCCTTCCCGATTCTAGTGTGTGGATAGGTCAACGAACTCAACCCAATCCGCTTCAAACTTGACGCATTTATTTCAAATGAAACACATACTAATATATAGAGTTGTTGGTTGGCATGGGCCTCTATAGGTGAGATGGGTTGGTTGGGTTGGGAGGTATCTGGTTACACCAAACAGTTGTGTAGTGTTATTCTGTAGTCATCCCACAAGAGAGGGATGACTCCTCCCTCTCAGTACTCGCTGTGATGCATCACATTGTGATGATAAAGACGAACGAGATATAAGACTACAACGGACAATTGAAATATAATATCTCGTACTAGAGATTAACTCAAGCAACTGCACGGTAATGAAGCTGGATATAAAAGCAAACGGACAAATGGCGCTGCATGGTTGAGAAAACCCTTCATGGAATCGGAAAGAAAAAAAAAGTGTGACCTTGGGGTTGAAATTACATCTAATTTGGCATTGAAAAGACGAACAATATCAGCAGCATATTATGGTTGGCCAACGTTACTTCTATCTTCAGGAATCTAATGAGGACCTTTAGGTCCTGATTAGGTGTTGTATACGCCCATCTCTGACCAACACTGGAACATGCTACATTCAGTGTGGCGGTAAACACTGAGTATAACACATGCGTCACTGGGGGAACAGAGAAGCATTGATCACCTATACAAATTTCCATGGAAAATAGACAGGACAAACATAAACAATCGAACTTGCGTTGTGTGGTACACAATACAGGGGGAATGACAGAAAATGGGAAACTTAGTACCCCCAAATGAGCCACAAGAATTAAACGTCAGAAAAATGAACAAATGGAATTTGCTAAGTAAGGCGGTGGAGTAAAACTCCAAACACAGCTTTAAATATACCCGAGCTACCTATAGTGACTATGAACCTACACCCGTCTATTCAAGGGGTTGAGAAACGCGACTCAAGAGCTGCAGTTCATCCCTAACAGGCACAGCAAGGTGAGTACCGCCACCACCTTCTGAACACTCGCTTCCAGGTGGCGAGCCAGACTATGGCACAACCCGAGAGAACGACTCCAGGTGGCCAGCCAGACTCTCTGGCCACTCGCAGAGAACGCTCAGGTGGCAGCCGGACTCTCTGGCAACTCGAGAGAACGCTCCAGGTGGCAGCCAGACTCTCTGGCAACTCGAGAGAACGCTCCAGGTGGCAGCCGGACTCTCTGGCAACCCGAGAGAACGCTCCAGGTGGCAGCCAGACTCTGGCAACCCGAGAGAACGGGCTGCTGAAAGCTAATAAGAGTCATGAAAGGCACGACAGCAAAAACCCTAAAACTTATGGTGTTGAGGAGACCTCGAACTTGCAGTCGTACTTGGCCTTCCGGGTCGGGTGGACAGAATTAGCACTTATGATTAAGCTGCATAAAGGACAAAATATCCAGTAGAAGGAAGTCTTCCTCCGTGTACTCTGTGTTCTAACCTTCAATATCGATTTGTAAACACATTCAAGTGAGGTGATGAAAGAGAGAAAGCGAGAGTGAGATGCGACGAGAGGACCAAGAGAGAGGAGAGATGAGAGAGATGATGAGAGAGACTGAGAGGGAGGATGAGGATGAAGAGCGAGGACGAGAGGAGGAGCAGAGAGAGAGAGAGAGAGAGGAGAGAAAAGAAAGAGAAAGAGCGAAAGCGAGAGAGATGAGAGAGGAGGCAGAGAGAAGAGGAGAGAGAGAGAGAGAGAGAGAGGAGGGAAGGAGAGCAGAGAGGAACGGAGGATTGACGGACGAGGGGCTAGTGATGAGAGGGATGAGAGAGAGACAAACACAACAAAAAAAAAAACTAAAAATAAAAAACAAATAAAAAAAAGGAGAGAGAGAGGGAGAGAAGAGCGAGCAGGAGAGAGAGAGAGAGAGAGAGAGAGAGGAAGGATTCTATAACGAGGTTTGGAAAATTCCAAAAGCGTGCACCGTTGACATCCCGATGTGAGAAAGCCTGTCGAGACATGAGCACCCCCCCCACCCCACGACCTCCCCCAAACACCTTAGGGTGCCCACGAGACTATATATACCGTAAGAGCACAAACCCTCTTGTGTCGTGACGGATTTGACGGCAATTCAGATGAGTTAACGTATATCAACTGTCGCGAGAAAACTTGAAAATACACCACGAAAATGTTGGTGCTGCTCGGCTGGACGGTGTACCTGAAGCTCTCATACTACGGGAAAATATATTCTCAACGAGCAACTTTGTGGAAGGAACCCTCCTGGTGTTCCAGGCCGGGCCACCGTACAATACATCTTATGGAAGCTTTTGTCTGGTACCGGGCTGCTTCCTCGCTGCCTGGTGCCGCGGCTCTCCTGCTGAACGTTATGGGAACTAACGACACAATACTGCAATGCAGTTTCGTTGGTTCGGTGGTGACGAGGATGGTAGTGTGGCAGGATATGGGAATGAGGATGATGGTAGGGATCGGGGGAAGGATGGGGCCGGGCCGGGGGGGGTGGGGTGGCGTCTCAAGAGTGGTGTTGGGATACATAAGTGGTGTGGGAATCTTCTGCCACATTCTCCAGCTCGACCATCAACGGACCTCAAATACGTGGGAAGGGATCGAACCTGCGCTTCTGAGCCGCCGCAGCGCGACGCGATGTAGGTCGTCATGTGTGTCAGTGGGTGATGCCACAGTGGGTGAGGCCACAGTGGGTGAGGCCACAGTGGGTGAGGCCACAGTGGGTGAGGCCACAGTGGGTGAGGCCACACTGGGTAACAATTGGGTTGTTGTGGTACTGGAACAGTGAAGAACTTCGTCTTACTGAAGACACTGAGATAGTGAGCGTGTGTATACTCACCTATTTGTGCTTGCGGGGGCTGAGCTTCGACTTTAGGTCCCGCCTCTCAACTGTGTGTGTTTGCGCGTGAGAACTTCTGTGCCTGTAAAATAATCTCTTTTGTGATCTGTTCTGCAGTCTCTTAAGTCTCTTGTTCCTTGTTCTCCATATGTTGTTTTCGTGAATATGAATTTGTTCTAATATACATCCTTCTCTACCTGCCCATATTCCTCGTTTCTCTCATTTTATCCTGTTCGTCGAGTCTTTTGTCATCTATCCTCCAAGATCTCACCTATCAATGAGATAGATCAAGATGTATCGCAAGATCTTTGTCTTCAAGATCTCACATATATCCACACATCAATGTTTTAAAACAGAACATTTGCTCCTCCAGACCTCTCTAATACTTCGCGGAGCTCTTCAACTGACCGTCAATTAGGCTCTGTTGACGTAATAAAACCTGCATCGTCTTGCACAGTGGGGGCGGTAAACAACCTCCCCTTAAGTAGAAAAGCTGCATTTTCTTGACAAATCCTTGTTAAGATGTGACGCGAGCTTCCAAAGGGCGTCTTTTAGGGTGTTAATCAACAAAGATTTTCTTTTGGTAAGGTGTTTGATAAGAGACGCTTTGTGCAGTTTCTTCAAATTTACAGAAAAAACAAAGCCTTAAAATGATATTTCATAATTAGTATTGTCACTTAACAAATGTTTGTCCATCGTAAACGTTTTGTTAACGTAAATGAAACGTTTAACAGGAATATCGAAATATCATGAGGAATAATTAAGATCTGAGGGATGGGTGAGATAACAAAGTATTATGTCCAACCAGTCACAATGGGCCCATCCTGGCCGGAAATCATACATCATATTTAACTAATACTGAGGGAACCTGTGGAGCTGAGTCACGCTGGCCTCAAGGATCACAACCTCTGAAAAAAAATACTAGCAACTGAAACTTTGAATTTATATTGAAGGAGGGTGGGGGAGGGAGAGAGGGGAAGGGGAGAAGGAAGAGAGAGGGAGAGTGGAGGGAGGGAGGGAGGGAGGGAGGGAGGGAGAGAGAGATGTAAGGGGGAGAGGGAAGGGAAGGGAAGGATAGAGAGGGAGAGAGCGAGGGGTCAGCAACTTGGCTAGAGCACTTTTGTAAACACTGGAGAAGGGAGAGTTTGCTGTGAAATCCACATTCACACACCTCCATGACCACGACCTCCATGACCACGACCTCCATGACCACGACCTCCATGACCACGACCTCCATGACCACGACCTCCATGACCACGACCTCCATGACCACGACCTCCATGACCACGACCTCCATGACCACGACCTCCATGACCACGACCTCCATGACCACAACCTCCATGACCACAACCTCCATGACCACGACCTCCATGACCACGACCTCCATGACCACAACCTCCATGACCACAACCTCCATGACCACGACCTCCATGACCACGACCTCCAGGACCACAACCTCCATGACCACAACCTCCATGACCACAACCTCCATGACCACGACCTCCAGGACCACAACCTCCATGACCACAACCTCCAAGACCACAACCTCCATGACCACAACCTCCATGACCACAACCTCCATGACCACGACCTCCAGGACCACAACCTCCATGACCACAATCTCCATGACCACGACCTCCATGACCACGACCTCCAGGACCACAACCTCCATGACCACAACCTCCATGATCACAACCTCCATGACCACAACCTCCATGACCACAACCTCCATGACCACAACCTCCATGACCACAACCTCCATGACCACGACCTCCAAGACCACAACCTCCATGACCACAACCTCATGACCACAACCTCCATGACCACAACCTCCATGACCACAACCTCCAAGACCACAACCTCCATGATCACAACCTCCATGACCACAACCTCCATGACCACAACCTCCATTACCACAACCTCCATGACCACAACCTCCATGATCACAACCTCCATGACCACAACCTCCATGACCACAACCTCCATGACCACACCTCCATGACCACAACCTCCATGACCACAACCTCCATTACCACAACCTCCATGACCACAACCTCCATGATCACAACCTCCATGACCACAACCTCCATGACCACAACCTCCATGACCACAACCTCCATGACCACAACCTCCAAGACCACGACCTCCAAGACCACAACCTCCATGACCACGACCTCCATGACCACAACCTCCATGACCACAACCTCCATGACCACAACCTCCATGACCACAACCTCCATGACCACAACCTCCATGACCACAACCTCCATGATCACAACCTCTATGACCACAACCTCCAGGACCACAACCTCCATGACCTCCACAGCCTCCACCGTTAAGGATGACTTGATATATCGGCTCTATATTCTTTGATATCTTTTTTCAGATGTGTTTTCTTTGCGGATTTTATTTTTTCTATGTATATATATCTCTGTCTCTCTGACTGCCTATCTCTCTTTCTTTCTCTCTTTCTTTCTCTCCTTATTCTGTCTTCGTCTGTCTGTCTCTGTCTCTTTACTCCCGCCTGCAGCATATACATCATTTATAGCATAATTGTACAGAATTATGAGCATATGAAGTAAATTCACATAAAAATTACTTCAAGTCCTCAAGCTGCTTAAACTAGCCGTAGACCACAACTGCAGAGAGTACCCGCGGCTACTGCAGAGACTACCGCGGCTACTGCAGAGAGTACCCGCGGCTACTGCAGAGAGTACCCGCGGCTACTGCAGAGAGTACCCGCGGCTACTGCAGAGAGTACCCGCGGCTACTGCAGAGAGTACCCGCGGCTACTGCAGAGACTACCCGCGGCTACTGCAGAGACTACCCGCGGCTACTGCAGAGAGTACCCGCGGCTACTGCAGAGAGTACCCGCGCCTACTGCAGAGACTACCCGCGGCTACTGCAGAGAGTACCCGCGGCTACTGCAGAGACTACCCGCGGCTACTGCAGAGAGTACCCGCGGCTACTGCAGAGAGTACCCGCGGCTACTGCAGAGAGTACCCTCGGCTACTGCAGAGAGTACCCTCGGCTACTGCAGAGAGTACCCGCGGCTACTGCAGAGAGTACCCGCGGCTACTGCAGAGAGTACCCGCGGCTACTGCGAGAGTACCCGCGGCTACTGCAGAGACTACCCGCGCCTACTGCAGAGACTACCCGCGGCTACTGCAGAGAGTACCCGCGGCTACTGCAGAGAGTACCCGCGGCTACGCAGAGACTACCCGCGCCTACTGCAGAGACTACCCGCGGCTACTGCAGAGAGTACCCGCGGCTACTGCAGAGAGTACCCGCGGCTGCTGCAGAGAGTACCCGCGGCTACTGCAGAGACTACCCGCGCCTACTGCAGAGACTACCCGCGCCTACTGCAGAGACTACCCGCGCCTACCATCTCCAGGACTGTTACAGAAAATTCACCCAACTACGAACCTTGACAACAGAGGGCCAGAAAGCATTGGCACCACATCAGGCCGGATACCCGCACGACGTGGGGGGAAATAGACTTTCAGGTTCCAGAAGAAGAGAGTAAATGTCAGCACTGTGGAGAAATTGCCCAACACAACACTGCAATAATATATTCAACACAGTATAAACAGTCACAAAGCCAAGTGAGATGTCCATTGAGATTTAAGGCAGAAGATGCTGCGTTGAACACACTGAACACAACGTCATCAAGACCCACCCAGGGGTCGTCAAGACCCACCCAGGGGTCGTCAAGACCCACCCAGGGGTCGTCAAGACCCACCCAGGGGTCGTCAAGACCCACCCAGGGGTCGTCAAGACCCACCCAGGGGTCGTCAAGACCCACCCAGGGGTCGTCAAGACCCACCCAGGGGTCGTCAAGACCCACCCAGGGGTCGTCAAGACCCACCCAGGGGTCGTCAAGACCCACCCAGGGGTCGTCAAGACCCACCCAGGGGTCGTCAACACCCACCCAGGGGTCGTCAACACCCACCCACCACCCAAGTCTGAAATGAGTTATACAGGGTGTGGGGGTTGGGGAGTGGAGAGGGTGGGAGTCAGAGGCCAGTAGGGTCCACACAGGAAGCTGTGAAGGACGCCACTCTCGCTCAGTTTTTAAGGCGCTCTCAGGACCGTCTATAATCTCTTGGTGAGCCGTGTTATCAAGGGATTATAGCCGCTAAGCTGTGTTTTCTTGGGATAATATATGCTAGATTTGTTTCCATTAAATGTTTCAATGCTCTGTCATTTTTGGAAGGTTGGGGGGGGGGGGAGATAAGGATCATCTGTGCCGTCACACAGATCTGGTAGCTGAGTGGACAGCGCACAGGGCTCGTAATTCTGTGGCCCGGGATTGATTCCCGGACCAGGCAGAAGCAAATGGGCAAAGTTTCTTTCACACTGATGCCGCTGTTAACCTTGCCGTAAATAGTTACCTGGGAGACAGCTGCTACGGGCTGCTTCCTCTGTGTATTCACCTAGTTGTGTTTTGCGGGGGTTGAGCTTTGCTCTTTCGGCCCGCCTCTCAACTGTCAATCAACTGTTTACTAACTACTTTTTTTTCACACCACACACACACACACACCGCAGGAAGCAGCCCGTGACAGCTGACTAACTCCCAGGTACCTATTTACTGCTAGGTAACAAGGGCATTCAGTGTGAAAGAAACTTTGCCCATTTATTTCTGCCTGGTGCGGGAATCGAACCCGCGCCACAGAATTATGAGTCTTGCGCGCTATCCACGAGGCTACCAGGCCCCCGGCGTGTGTGTGTGTGCGCGCGCGCGCGTGTGTGTTTGAGAGGACAATATATGTACATATATAGTAGATACGATAGAGACAAAATTAAGTCGGGAGTCAGTATTTTAGACAACAAAGAGTTAAAAAGGCGGAGTCCAAGAGTTGGCAGCTCGAGCCTGCAGACACCAGAAGCAAACACACTCACACTCACACACATGCACACACACGCACACACACACATGCACACACACGCACACACACACATGCACACACACGCACACACACACATGCACACACACGCACACACAAACCATGAAAGGCAGAATCTCTTGAATTCATGTGTCTCTCTCTTCCTCTCCCTCTCCCTCCCTTTCTCTCCCTCTCCCTCCTTTCGTCTCCTTCCCTTCCTCTTCCTCTCTCCCTCCCTCCCTTCCCTCGTGTCCCCTTCCATTCTTTTGCTCCTCTCTTCCGTCTGCCTTGCCCTTGCGTGACCCCCGGAAGAGCTTCTGTCTGAACTTTGACCTCTAACAGCATTCGGGTCATGTGTCAGATCTAACTGTGAACTGGTATTTCTAGCATCCGTGCCTGCTTGTATAAATGTTTGACAACTGTGTATTTGTTGTAGCAATAAGTTATGTGGTTGCATGGTTTAAGACCTTCGACTATTTGCAATGATTCCTAATGGTATGAGGTCATTGCTGACCCGCGGACATATTGGTCTGGGAATTCGCTGTATTTATGTGTTAATATTTGTGTATTTAATTTCGTGTGTTTACATTTGTGTATTCAATTTTGATGTGTTCATATTTGTGTACTAAATTTTTTGTATTCAGTTTTCTGTATTCAATTTTGTGTGTACATATTTAACATTGCTGGAGCCAAAGAACATTACATAACATTTGTTAATGGCATAATTCCTCTCCCACGTCACTGACTGCTGGGTTACGGTGCCTGGGGCCCTTCCCTCAGCCAATCCGTCTTCTCAACTAATACGTCCTATTTTGTACGTTATTCTTCACACCCCAACGTACGAATTACAAAGTACAGATACTATGATAAGAAGCGGCTCACAAATATCCATGTTTTCCTATTCATTGGTAGATAAGGTTAGGTGGGTTGGTTGGGGTTGGTACGCGTCTGGTCAGGTTGGAACATTGTATTTTGTCCGTTGTGGCCAATCAAGAGAACGGCCTGTCTGAACACCGGTACAACTCGCCTCACGTTTATGTATTTATTCCAATTTAATGTCATGAAAAGCTTTTGATGATTATATTCATCACCTCCAAATACGTGGGAAGGTTTAAACACCTCCAAACGGACCTCCAAATACGTGGGAAGGGATCGAACCTGCGCTTCTGAGCTGCCGCAGTGCGACGCGATGTAGGTCGTCATGTGTGTGAAAGGAGGTTTAATCCTTTTTCTGAGTCATTTTTGAAAAGAATGTGGAGTAAGGAGATGTGAGGAGTAAAGGTCAAGCGCCTAGACGTTAGTACTGCAAATAATAAGATCTAAAATATTATAAAACAAAAAGTTATTTTGACTGTCTTGCACCTTTTTCCGTCCAGCCATAAAGATAACTATTCGTGCAGATAGTTGCGAATAGAGAATGTGTAAGTGTGAATCTGGGGTCTGGAAGTAATAGCAACCGGTGTACTCACCTAGTTGTGCTTGCAGGGGGGTTGAGTTTCGGCTCTTTGGTCCCGTCTCTTAACTGTCCATCAACTGGTGTACAGGTTCCTGAAGTGTACTGGCGTTACTCTGCTTGTGCTCCCCGGCTCGGGGCCACCGTGCACTGTTGCTGCAGAATTGCCTTATTTTATGTTTTCATTAACAAACAACGAAGGAAGACAAAGTTAACTCAGAATACAGAAAAACTATCGAAGACAATAACAATACGGAAAATACATTTTCTTAAGACGCGCAAGAATAAAAGAAACACGATTGATATACAAAATTGTATGAAGGGGCATAAACAAATAGGATTTAAACAGGAGTTGAAACACAGAGAAAGACATTTTAACATTATATTCAAAATGAACAAATTAGGATTTATAGGAATGTACGAAAACCATAGTCTGTTTATAGTGAACTGACGAGTAACCTCAGTGATGATATATTTGACAAGTTATATAAAAAAAGACTTAAAAGAAATATTAGTGAAATTGTTGAGTCTTTCCTTTTATGAAAGAGAGAGAGAGAGAGAGAGAGAGAGAGAGAGAGAGAGAGAGAGAGAGAGAGAGAGAGAGAGAGAGAGAGAGAGAGAGAGAGAGAGAGAGAGAGAGGGAACGGTGCAGGAAGACGGAAAAAGAGAAAGAAAAGAGAGCGCAATAATCACAGGAGACACAAATTCTCACATGCATCAGCGGTAACTAAAATATTTCCAATAACTCCTGCAAATACATTTAACAATGTACATGGAATGGGGAGGGGGTGAGTGAAGTATTTAAGGATTGACGGAGAGCAAGAAAATAAATATGGAAGAGAAGCAGATGGTGAAGAAAGTAAACGAGAATGACACCTCTCTTGTCTCCCCCCCCCCAACTTCGTCCCCTCTCCTCCCCCAACACCACCCCCACAACACACTCCCCCAACACCTACCCCCACAACACACTCCCCCAACACCACCCCCACAACACACTCCCCAACACCTACCCCCCACAACACACTCCCCAACACCTACCCCCCCACAACACCCCCGGCGTAGCGCCCTGGGCACCACGGAGGTACAAGTAACCTGGTAAGCGTTTTTGCCAGTTGCTCCTTGTTAAGTTGGCCCGGAGCCGTGGGACCCGACCCTGAGCAGCTTCCTCTTCTTGTCTAACATAGTGAGGTACATCCGCGTGTATGCGGCCACACCACATGGAGGGATGTGGAGATGCTGCCAAGAGCCAGCTGTGTGACACTAACATCCCCCCTCATCTCGCAGGTGTGTCTGGCAGAGGCACGCACTCTGCGAGCCAACAACAATATAGGAATGGCAGAATTGCAAGGCTCCAAGAACCTCACACCGAGAAGTGTAAATTGTGTAGTGAGCGGACGTTTAGTATTGTAATATTGGAGAGTATGACCCAGTTCTTGCTGGCAGAGTTTACAGCTGGAGTACTCAAGACTGGGAGATCCGTCACTCGCAGCTGCCTGCCACAGGTAACGGTAACCCAACCTGATTCTGCCAATTATTATTTTCCACTGTCTGGGAGACGCGTTGGGCATCTGAATATGTAGGTGACAGAGTCAAACTTCTGGCAGACAACTTCTGGCTCCTGTTAGAAGTTTGAGATCTTGCCCCTCCCATACCTCACATAAAACCTTACTCACTAGTTTTTCCTGGAACACGACCCGTCAGTCCGTTAACAACCAAGTATTCACTTACTGCAGGCGATGAGTCACAATAACGTGGCTATAGTATGTTGACCAGACAACACACTAGAAGGTGAAGGGACGACGACGTTTTGGTCCATCCTCGACCATTCTCAAGTCGATTGTGATTATCGATTCACTTACTGCTGGGTGAACAGGGGCCAACAGCTAAGGACTTGCGCCAGATAATCCTCTATGGCCAAAACTCGAATCCCAGACCAAATCGTTTTCGAGACACAGGGTGAGTACTTTACCACTGCGCCACAATTGACTATGACCGCCATAGTACTCTGCTCTCACAAGCAGCAGTGTCTCTCAGAGCACCATACAAACCGGTACATGCCTTCTATAATATTAGTACTGACGGCATCACAACAAGTATTTTAACCGTCCTAAACTTAGTAAATGGAAATAGCACCGTCTACCGGATGAATGATGCAGATTTGGCAGTCGTGACCGGCAGTGACCTGAGACCTGGACACAAGTGTACCAACCCGCGAAACAAACAAATATACAAAAAACAAACAGGTTTATAACCACAAACATCACAAATGAACAAACCTCGACCTCCAGTTATATCAGGTTCTGCCGAGGGCTCCAGTTAGACTTCGCCGTCCAATTGTGGTCACCGTATTATAGAGTGAACACTGACTCCCTCGACAATAATGCAACGTACAAAGACCAGACTAATCTCTGATATTCAGGACCTTCTTTACGAGAAGAGGCTGAGGGCGCTCGGCCAGCATACCCTAAGAGAGGCAGCTGTAGGGAATGCTGCATCTGCCTGGTGAGTGTTGACTTGAAAGATGTAATTTTAACTGGATGACGGGCTATCAGTAAGGGAGATATCAGCAAGGTCTTCAACCTACCAGCCCAGCTCAGAACCCGTAACCGTGTCTAAGTTGGCGAAGTTCAGATTCAGGAATGATATGGGGGAAGTTCTGATTTGGCAGCAGGGTGGTATAGGTTGTAATCAGAGGCAAATGGTTGAACTAGCTTTAGTCTTGATAGATACATGGAGGGAGAGATATGATTTAGACGGGCATCTCTCAGAATGGCCCAACAGACAGGCTGCGGTGACTCCTATTCTTATGTTCTTGCAGAGATTTTCAAAATGAACGAAAGCTTGGCAGTTGTCGTTAATGCTGACGAACGTTGGGTTCTAATCTTTGACAATGATAATAAACTTGCCAGATATGAGCGGAATAATGTCGTAACTATCAAATCTGAATGTGAAAAAGATTTGAGTCAACGTAAAACACAACTCAACAAATGTAAGGTGTTGCGAATCATATCTACCAGCTTTAGTAATGAGACATCTAGTGTGAAAGTCAATTGGGGCAATGAAGGGCTTCGAACCAGCGACCTGGGGGTAAACTCACATTGACATAACACATTAGAGTGATTACCTTGCGCAAAACATTTAATTTTTATTCTTCCGCTTTGTCTTATTCCATTATAGAGTTCGGTTTGGGTCGCCATACTATAGAAAGGACAAGAATTCACGTAAACACTTACAGAGAGCAAAATTAATCCCAGGATTTAGAAACCTCTCTTAGTTAAGCAAACAAAAGCTTACGTTACATTTTGTATATAAAGACTAAGTAGTGATACCTATTGAAATATATTTATTGATGAAAGGCTATCACGAAGGAAATATTAATGTATTAAATACGTCAACACAATATACAACACGAATCATTGGATACAAATAGGAAAAGCTTGGAAATTGGGTTGATTGATTGATGGAACAAATAGATTACCGTGTGGCATAAGACGTGGGATCGCTGAATTGTTTCGAGCGTAGGTTAGACATATGGCATTTAAAGTGGGTGTAAACCACAAGAGCCTCACAAGCTCGCACAGACCCTCTGTATTGTCTTGTATTATGTTATGTTCAATAGTAACTGTAATAACAGAGGAGCTCTTTTAGTAGTAAGTAGTAGAAGTAGTAGTAGTAGTAGTAGTAGTAGAAGTAGTAGTAGTAGTAGTAGTAGTAGTAGTAGTAGTAGTAGTAGTAGTAGTAGTAGTAGTAGCAGTAGGAGCAGCAGTAGGAGCAGCAGCAGAATCAGCAGCAGAAGAAGTAGAGCAGACAAGTTGGCAGAGCCTCTGAAGAAAGGACTGTTACCCCCACTAGTGATACCTACCGGAAGAGCGTCATGCAGATTCCTTTCGCTATCATTAAGGGGTGTGGGAGAGGCGGGAAAGGTGGAGGAGTGAGGAGACGAGGAGATGGAAGTGGGGAGAATATGGGGGTGACGATGGGGAATTTGGGAGGAGAGGAAGAGAAAAAATGGTTAGAAAATACGTCCACGAAGATTTATCTGTGGGAGCGATGAACCGTGGAGAGAGAGAGAGAGAGAGAGGAGAGAGAGAGAGAGAGAGAGAGAGAGAGAGAGAGAGAGAGAGAGAGAAAGAGAGAGAGAGAGGTAAAAACAAACAAAAAAACAAATGGATTAAAGAACTTTAGGAAAGTATCTCAGGGCAAATCCATAAAAGCTAGGCCACTATTTCCAGCACGATTTACCCCACACTTAACTTCCAATTTCTCGCCTCCCAGACCTCACGGCCCCCCGCCCGTACGGCCCCCCACCGTACGGCCCCCCGCCCGTACGGCCCCCCACCCGTACGGCCCCCGCCCGTACGGCCCCCCACCCGTACGGCCCCCGCCCGTACGGCCCCCCGCCCGTACGGCCCCCGCCCGTACGGCCCCCCGCCCCGTCCGTAGTGGCTGGGTATTGTGCTCAGGCACTTAATATAAAGTGACAACAGGAGGGAGTCCAAGAAACGAAGAAAGTAGAGAGAGAGAGGTATAGCTGAAGGTAGGGGAGGGAGGGTGGCAGGTAGGAAGATTGGGAAGGAGGAGGGTAGAGAGGGAGGAAGGAGGAGGGTAGAGAGGGAGGAAGAGGAGGGTAGAGAGAGAGGAAGGAGGGTAGGTACCGAGGAGGAGGTAGGGAAAGAGGAAAAAAGGAAGGTAGGGAGAAAGGAAAGGAAAGAAAGAGGAATGAGGGAGTGAGGGAGGGAGGGAGGGAGGGAGGGAGGTAGAGGGGATTAAGGAGAGAAAGGCAGGATGGAAGGAAGGAGAGAGAGGGAGAGAGGGAGGGAGAGAGAGAGAGAGGGAGATAGGGAGGAAAGGATGGAACTGAACTTGGGCTCCGCTGTGAACCTACTCTTTTACAACTTGAAGTTCTACTGTCAAGAAAGAAAAGTAACACCAGAAACAAAACAACAGAAACAATAACGGCCAGCAACAGCAGCAACAACAGCGACAGCTTAACACCAATAACACAGCAACACAACACAGCAATAACGACAGCACTGTCAACATCACAGCCCCACAAAACAAAAGCAATACCAGCAACAACACAACAAAAAACACACAACGCTCATCGCTAGCAAAACTAAAATATCATCAACAATTCTTCAAACACAGTCTACTCCGCAGGCAACAATTATCCCGTACAGACGCAAGACAACTCACGACCATGGACGCAGTGGTCGCCAACAACACGCATACATCACCGCCAAAGTCACCATCAACTGTGAAGTAATGAGTCAGTAGAGGTTACTAACATTGACCTCGGTACCTGGCCTGCGAAAGTCGCCTATGAGCACGTTCTTGCCCCAGCGTACAATGGACCATATCAAATGTCTGTTCCCGCTGATAATTGGATTGTGTGTGTGAGTGTGTGTGTGTGTGTGTGATTTCTCGAGGTATTAAGACGTTTGCGGGGGTGTTGGGTTAGATTGTGTGGAGGGCTGAGTGGCTTTGTTTTCCTTAATACGGTTGCTTGATACGGACGATCGATGTGGAGAGGAAAAGTGCGGTTTTTGATCATGCATATATGCATATATGCACAGAACAATGCGCGCGCGCACATATACACAACATACACAGAGATACACAAGAACACAAGAGTGCTTGTGTGTCCGTGTCCTAGTCCGTAGCCGTGTCTATCCATGTGGATTTTGGTCCTGGATGTCATTTGTGTCCCCTCAAATTGCATCCCTTATCTCCACCCTGGGTTTGAATCCCAGGTGTTGAGACCCGGTTGAGCTTCGGCTCAACCGGGTCTCAATGTGGATAGTTTGACGGATGCTTAGCTCTCCAGGCTGCTACACCATGAAGTTTCCTCGAACAGAACTGGAGTTTCGCCACTGGTATTACAAAAGCACGTGACACTCTTCTTCACTGCTTCTCCTCACAGCTCGAGGTTCTACTCTTCACTGTGGGGCTACTCTTCCTCAGAGTACACTACTCCTTCCACAGTCTTGGAGTCTCTTCCATTAACTCACTCTACTGGCTTGAAGTTCTCAGCAACTTCTTCTAAAGATTTTATTTCAAACCGTTGTGAGACCTGATATTAATTATGCTGTCCCAGGCATAGAACTCCCTGCCCAGAGAAACAAAATAAAACAAAACAACGTTAAAAAAAATAAGCAACAAAGCTCGTTGCTGAGTTAAGGGGACTGAGCTATGAAGAAAGACTGCGGGAACTGAACTTCACTATACTACTGGAAAGAAGGAATAGGCAAGACATAATAACGACTTTCAAGATACTAAGGTGGAGTGACAAAAAAGATATAAAAGTAATGGTTAAATTAAGACACAGTTAAACGCGAGGACATAATTGGAAAGTGGAAACACAGATGAGACACTCATGTCGAAAATAACTTTGTCAGTCCAAGTTATTTTTTTATTCAAAGTCTTATTTAACTTGGACTTTGTCAGTCCAAGTTATTTTTTTATTCAAAGTCTTATTTAACACTTTAGCGCTTGGACTTTGTCAGTCCAAGTTATTTTTTTTATTCAAAGTCTTATTTAACTTGGACTTTGTCAGTCCAAGTTATTTTTTTATTCAAAGTCTTATTTAACTTGGACTTTGTCAGTCCAAGAGTCTTAAATAAGTGGAACGGACTAGATGAACAAGCTGTCGAAGCCAATTCATTCATTATCAGTTTTAATTGTAAGTAGAAGTAAAATGAGTCGAAAAAAAGAATCACTGCATTGAAGCAATGATGATCTGAAGGCGGGGCTTAAGAGCATTTGCTCGACTCTCCAAGCACCACTAGGTGAGTACACACAACTAACGGCATCCGCCACAACGTGTCAATAATGATCACATTAAGCCATCATCTCCGCTGTTTTAGCAGCATTGATGGCTTGAACGTCGTGTGTGTGTGTGTGTGTGTGTGTGTGTGTGTGTGTGTGTGTGTGTGTGTGTGTGTGTGTGTGTGTGTGTGTGTGTGTGTTCCATTTTTAAGTGGATTGCTTCTAGAGTGTGTGAAACAATGTGGATTTCTTGAAACAATCCACATAAAAATAGAAGAACCCACCATAAATACCCAAAATACGTAACTATTTACTCTACCCACCATGAGAGTAAGAACAAGACCGGAACATGAAGACGCCAACATAGAAGACACTGCTCAACATGCCACGACCACTACACATGATTAATCTTTGTATGTGCTCCATACCCTTTTTTCGCCTTATTCTTCTCACTTTTACGCCTTACTCTTCACTCCTTTACTCCTTACTCTTCATCTATTTGTATTTGTCTGCATCTGACCTACCGAAGGGTATAAATCCAATATGAACTGTACTGTCCCATACCCAATAGTTAAAGAGTGTCATATCTGTGGAACAGAAGCAGAGGCGCCACTATTGCACTACTTACTGGAATGTGAAGCTACTGAAGCCCTGCGCATCAAACTGAACATTAATCCAACGATAGCAGCTGCATTAGATACACATTCCACAGTCACTACAATGATTAGAAAAGCCGTTAAAGAAAGGGACTCACTAGTGAACATTCTGCACCTACATCCGCCACCAAGATAATGTTATTAAAACACGACTAAAACAGAAGCGAAAAAGAAACAGGGAAAATGGAGGAAACCCCATCTCCATTTAAAATTTTGACCCAAATATCAGAGTAACAAGGTTATTGCGAAAAACCGAACTCAATTACGGGCTCATCATAGCCCGTGCTACATGGACAATTCGTTCTGAGTAGCTAAATCTAAAACAACAACAACAACGTACTCTCTCTTGACTTGAGAATGAACCATGTAGGTTCGTAACGTTGTGTAAATTAATAGTAAGTATAATACATTCTACAGTTATATATTTCTTTATCTTCACTTCCAACGAAGATAACTTTTGAAGAAATCCTCTTCCAATTAAACCTCGATGCAAGAGCACTAGTCAGAGAGATAGAAGCCATAAACAAGAAAATAATCAATACAGAATATGCAGTCACATTCAGTGAAAATATATTATCAATATATAATATTGTTATATTATCAACGATAATTCTAAGAAATAATTATATAATACAAATCAACAATAACAGGAGTAAGATGTGGTTGTGGACACCGTACAATGGAGGAGACGCGGGGCGTCAGGCAATGGAGCGTTGCCACCCCCGTTAATTAACGGCATAAAACGCAAACATGAACGGCGTTGAACGGTGGTGGTGGGGCGCCACTCGCCCGTACATAAGTCTCCAGGATCAAGCTCCAACTCCTGGGCTCTGCTTTTCCGGGCATGTGTATGGCGATGGCTCTTACTACCTCTTCCGCTAGATCATTCCACCGATTTACTACTCCTAGGCTAAAATATTATGTTCTCGGACCTCTATTGGTCTTCTGTATATCTTGACACCATGACTCCCGTTATTGTTTAATTGGTTACATCATGTTTTCTCCGTTTTGTTTTGATTGACTATAAGTAAAGCTCTCTCAACCATTTATTCCCATCTCTTCCCATGTTCCGGAGCGGGTCTCGCTGAAATTTATCCTCCTTTGCAAGTTTGTGAATGTGCTTTTGTAGGGAGAGAATCCACGTCTGGGCTGAGTATTCATGGGTTAGGTATTTTGGGCTAAGTATTCTTGGGTTAGGTATTTTTGGGCTGAGTATTTATGGGTGAGTATTTTTGGACTGATTTCATGGTGTAGTGTGCCGAGGGCTTCCTTACTGTGCTCCCTGAAGGGCGTCCTGGAGCATGCCAGTCGACTATGCTGCTGACGTATTGTGTATAGCGGCGTCTGGGTATAAGGCTTAGCGTTACATCTATTCTTAGGTTATTTTTAATGGAGTCTGGGGGTGTTGTTCCTCTTGACTGTGTACCGTCCTCTTGGCCGACTGTCCCCTGTCCCTATTTTCATCACTTTGCAGTTATATATATTGAATTCCAGAAGCTCTATCTTGGATCAAACTTATAGATAATCAAGGTTTTCTTGTCGTATTCTGCAGCTTCTTTTCCCCGGGTTTGACTCACTATATATCATCTAAAAATATTACCATGCAAGACTACCTCGGTGACTTGTCAGAGTTGGAGAAGGAGATCAGGGGCACGTCCCTAAGGGGACACCACCTGTTATGCTGTTCCGATGTGTTTGTGTGTGTGTTAGGTGCAGGTGGGAACTTGTTCTTTCTGTCTATTTGTATCTGTGCTCTCTCTCTCTCTCTCTCTCTCTCTCTCTCTCTCCTCTCTCTCTCTCTCTCTCTCTCTCTCTCTCTCTCTCTCTCTCTCTCTCCCCCTCTGGAGAAAGATCCGCTGGAAAAACTTGAGGCAACGGGGCTTATGACTGCATAACGGCAGTACTCCGCGTTCTGCGTCTGACCTATAAATGGAAGGAGTGTGGGAGGGAGATCGAGATAAACAGGGAGGGAGGGGAAGAGAGATGGGGGGAGGGAGGGAGGGAGAGAGGAGGATGTGGATAGAGAGAAAGAAAATGAGTGGGGCACCAAGGCGTTCCTCTGAATCATCGTCATATAATTTGGGTAAATATTATATTATACAAAGCAAATATGTGCTATACTCTCTCTATAACACCTATCGTCACTTTGTCTTAGACACAACGCATATCCGTGCATCATATGCACTTCAAGCAGATCCGTGCTTCATGTAGGCACCATATGTAAGCTCTACATGTAGGCTAGACATGTAGGCTCCACGTGTAAGCACCACATGTAGGTACCACATGTAGGTGCCACATGTAGGCGCCACATGTAGGCTCCACGTGTAAGCACCACATGTAGGCGCCACATGTAAGTGCCACATGTAGGCACCACATGTAAGTGCCACATGTAGGCGCCACGTGTACTCCTGTTTCAGTAACACCATTCAGGTGTCTACTGGAAAATGAGTCTTAAACATAAATTGCTAACTGCTCTTTTTGCCCCATTACAAAAGATTACAAAAGACCCATTCCAGAGCCAAGACCCCCAAGTATATATATATATATATATATTATATAATATATATATATATATATATATATATATATATATATATATATACTTGAAATAAAAAATGTTTAACTAAAATATACAGGTATGAGGAGAAACAGTTAAGCTCTTACCCAGTCAGTCCCACAAGAGGAGCTCCCAGTCACCTGGGGGAGGCGCCCCAGGCCCTCCCAGCCGGTCCCAACATGACGTCAGGGTCTGCTCACACACCCTCGTCTCTCTCTCACAAGAACTTGTCAAAATAATAATGTGATTTACACATTTCAAATATTTTTAGGTTAGGTTCGCCAACAGGAAAAGCTGGGAAAAAATATGTTTTAGATATAATAGTTAATGAATATAAGTTTTTTGGAACAGTGAGACAGGAGCTGTGGGTCCTTGACCTGGTGAGACAGGCAGCAACAGTCACAGGGGGACCCGGGGAGGGTGAGGCAGGCAGCAACAGTCACAGGGGGACCCGGGGAGGGTGAGGCAGGCAGCAACAGTCACAGGGGGACAAGGGGAAGGTGAGGCAGGCAGCAACAGTCACAGGGGGACCCGGGGACAGGTGAGTTAGGCAGCAACAGTCACAGGGGGACCCGGGGACAGGTGAGGCAGGCAGCAACAGTCACAGGGGGACCCGGGGCAGGTGAGACAGGCAGCAACAGTCACAGGGGGACCCGGGGACAGGTGAGGCAGGCAGCAACAGTCACAGGGGGACAAGGGGAAGGTGAGGCAGGCAGCAACAGTCACAGGGGGACCCGGGGACAGGTGAGTTAGGCAGCAACAGTCACAGGGGGACCCGGGGACAGGTGAGACAGGCAGCAACAGTCACAGGGGACCCGGGCTGGTGAGGCAGGCAGCAACAGTCACAGGGGGACCGGGGCTGGTGAGGCAGGCAGCAACAGTCACAGGGGGACCCGGGGAGGGTGAGGCAGGCAGCAACAGTCACAGGGGGACCCGGGGACAGGTGAGGCAGGCAGCAACAGTCACAGGGGGACCCGGGCTGGTGAGGCAGGCAGCAACAGTTACAGGGGGACCCGGGGAGGGTGAGGCAGGCAGCAACAGTCACAGGGGGACCCGGGGACAGGTGAGTTAGGCAGCAACAGTCACAGGGGGACCCGGGGACAGGTGAGACAGGCAGCAACAGTCACAGGGGGACCCGGGCTGGTGAGGCAGGCAGCAACAGTCACAGGGGGACCCGGGGCTGGTGAGGCAGGCAGCAACAGTCACAGGGGGACCGGGGAGGGTGAGGCAGGCAGCAACAGTCACAGGGGGACCGGGGACAGGTGAGGCAGGCAGCAACAGTCACAGGGGGACCCGGGGCTGGTGAGGCAGGCAGCAACAGTTACAGGGGGACCCGGGGAGGGTGAGGCAGGCAGCAACAGTCACAGGGGGACCGGGGACAGGTGAGGCAGGCAGCAACAGTTACAGGGGGACCGGGGAGGGTGAGGCAGGCAGCAACAGTCACAGGGGGACCCGGGGAGGGTGAGGCAGGCAGCAACAGTCACAGGGGGACCCGGGGAGGGTGAGGCAGGCAGCAACAGTCACAGGGGGACCGGGGAGGGTGAGGCAGGCAGCAACAGTCACAGGGGACCCGGGACAGGTGAGGCAGGCAACAACATACCCACATGCCCTGGTGTAGCCACATACCCACATGCCCTGGTGTAGCCACATACCCACATGCCCTGGTGTAGCCACATACCCACATATATGTCCTCCATCTCTTTATCCTCCTCCCTCTAAATAAGCTCCATCAACAGCACCACCCTCTTCCTCCCCAGCGTCATTATCCGTCTCCTCGCCCACCCACACCCTCTTCTCACACCTGTCATCCACTCTTTCTCTCTCTCTCTCTCTCCTATGCTCTTCTCCTTCTCTTTTGTTCCTTCTCATATGTCTTCTTTCTCTATGAAGGAGAGACTTTATGGGGTAATATTGAATTTAAATTCATCTTAAGCTAACATAGGTTAGATTAAGATGAATGGGTCTAGTCAAACCTTCACCTAACTAAACCAGACAAACCTAACCTAACCTGAACAAACCAAACTTCGCCACACCTCACTAAACTTAACCTAACTAATGTAAACCAAGTTAAACCATATCTAACCAAACCCGATGTTGTATCTCTTCAAAATCTAGTCATTTTTGGTTGTCTCAAATGAAATTATCCACGAGCCTAATTGTAGCATTATCTTATTATTACTTGTAATAAAAATAACTAAAAATAATAACTAAAATAATAATAAAATTATATAACTATTAATAATATTAGTGTAATAATATTACATAAATAGCTCATGTCCATCCATCCATGAACTGTTCGAAAGCACTCCAGATCTGCGGAGGCGGAGCGCGTGCCCAAGATATTGCAAGCATTTCCTCTTTGGATCGCGACACTGAGGCGCTGGAACAGGAAATGGGCCGCGCTTGAGTCTCAGTTTGCTTAGTGAGTTCGTCGTCCACCTCCTTCAGGAACTAAAGGGCAAACATACGCATTCCTCATACGTATACACTGAGGAAACTTCAACGCAGCGCAGATAGTGATCCGAGTGCGTTGGAAATTGGGTTATATGAGGTAATCTAACAGCTCTGGGAACCGCTTTCCTGAATGTTGCCTAACAGAGTTTTTATAAGTTTCTTTCTCTGCATAACTACTTTTAAGTG
>WNGS01167840.1:26184375-26194733 GCA_020271785.1 Procambarus virginalis | reverse complement strand
GATCTACGAGTCTGTTACTGCTCGTTGCACTTACCCCACATCCAGATCACAAGATCTTCTCCATTCACTCGCTTTCACAATGTCCATTCCCCTCCAATGCGACCACTACGGCCGGATTCTGTGACGACCGCTGTAGTAGATTGAAGCAGGAGTTGAAACAGATGAGTTGTTGAACCACCACGACGCAATATACTCAATTTGGCCGAATTGAGCATAGGAGCGTCTTGACAGGGTGATGGTTCTGTCCAGAATGACGCTCACACCGTTGATTCCCGCGTATTCCTCGGAATAACCAATGAGAGGAAGGCATACTGGGGCCTACCCCTCTCCTCCAATCAGCGACGGTGTAGCATAGCCCCTAGGGCAACTCCAAGATGGCCGACCAACATGGCGGCTCAAGATGTTTACTAAGATGGCGTCTGTTTCCATGGCGACGCCTCAAGTGGCTGGCGAGCGGGTGGCCCGCAGCTACCCACGCCAGGCCTAACTGTTTTCCCGCGCAAACTAAGAGTCTCGCCCTAGCTATACAATGAGATGCTATCGGCTCTATCTCTGTCCACAGACATGCTACCACGGCCACGGTAACATTTCTGGACTGCTGATGACTGGGGCACTCACGTAAGCCCAAACACTAGATGTTTCGGTTGCTGGTTGCCAAAGTTAAGTCCGCACACTTAACAAGTATACTTAACAAGTGTACTGGCCTCCCACAGGCATAAGAGCACTAATGTAAGTGAGCTGGTGAACCATCCCCTCACAAGAGAGAGAGAGTACCGTCCCCGGTCATGGATGGATTTCTCACTTCCGTCTTCCACACATGAAAGATGTCTGTTTACAAGATCAATGTTATCAAAGGCCTTAATGTTCTCCACCTGGTTGCCCAACCACTTGGGCTAGACGGTAGAGCGACGGTCTCGCTTCATGCAGGTCGGCGTTCAATTCCCGACCGTCCGTCCAAGTGATTGGGCACCATTCCTCCCCCCGTCCCATCCCAAATCCTTATCCTCCCTCCCAAATACTATACAGTCGTAATGCCTTAGCGTTTTCCCACAGATAATTCCTTCCCTCTCCACCTGGTTCAACTTCGTCAACAACCCCAAGCTAGCCGATGGCGACAATAACCCAAGACGTTCGAAAACCAGCAAATTCACTCTGGCTGACTTTTTCTCAAGGGCCTCACTCCCTCAGCGACCAAGGATAAACTGTTTAACACGGGTGGTACGCGAACAAGGGGACACAGGTGGAAACTGAGTACCCACATGAGCCACAGGGACGTTAGAAAGAACTTTTTCAGTGTCAGAGTAGTTAACAGGTGGAATGCATTAGGCAGTGATGTCTTGGAGGCTGACTCCATACACAGTTTCAAATGTAGATATGATAGAGCCCAGTAGGCTCAGGAATCTGTACACCAGTTGATTGACAGTTGAGAGGCGGGACCAAAGAACCAGAGCTCAACCCCCGCAAGCACAATTAGGTGAGTACACACACACACACACAGTGGCGACAGAGGTGTGTGGACAACGCGTGATGCTCTGTTTCGTGTTACCTGCTTCCGGGCCCAATCACAGAGTTTCCACCTGCCTCACTCGCGCTCCCCCGCACTCCTGACACACACACACAATGCCTCCACAGTCCCCCCAAAAGCGTTTTTCCTTTCCCCGTTATTTAGGGCACGAGCTATTGTGTTCACGGTTCGCGGCTGTTAATGGAGGTGAGATGGCCTAGTCTGGACTCTTTGTGTCCCTGGGGAAGACCTCCTCCTCCTCCCTCTCCCGGAGTGCTGCAGGATGCTCAGGTACTTGCCAGGCACTGACCACGAGGAGCAAGGTCTAGCTCTTTATGCCTCGCCTACTACCATCGTTGTACCTGCTGCATTATGGTTAAACTATTCTGACGTTCGAACTCTTTGTTGAATATGATCCTAAAGTTGTAGATGGAGGTGGCTTCCACTACTTCTTGTTGACCACCCATACAGGGGTGGTGTACTTCATTACATTTCTATTATACATGTATGTATTTATGCATGTATGCATGTATTTGTGTGTCCAGCATTCACTTGTGCCCTCATGCCCGGTCCAACTAATTACCCAAAGCTACCCAAAGCCTCGCTAGCATTACGTAAGTAATGAAGAAAAAGGACATATTTACTCACTATAATGTTGGTGCTAAATATAGAACATGAAAAAACATATTTTTACTCTAAAATAATATAATTTTATAACGAAATTAGATGAAACTAAGTGGCAGGTGACACCATAAGAAGTCGACGATTCAAGCGACTATGTTGTGAAGCGACTTCTACAAGATATATTGTTGCTTCTAATTTCGTTATATAATTATACTATTTCAAAGTAAAAATGTTTCTTTATGTTCTACATTCAGCACCAACATTATTTCTTCATTAAGTACGTAATGTTAGGAGGCTTTTGGTAGGTAGATGGACCCCCCCCCCATGGACCCGAAATATCTTTCTCAGATTCCTGAAGTTGTCTTCAATTTATGGTGTAGACCAAGCATGTCAAGCTGAGTGTCCCCGAGGGTCATATGGGTCACATTTGTGGTGTCATCAGGGCCACACACCACAACAAATTGAAGTAATTTAATAAAAAATTATTGCAGAATATTTTTATAACTTAAACTTAGAAACACACAATGTGCATACAAATGGTTTAGCGGCTAGCCACATTCATGAATACAAAGTAATGAAGTAGTTAAAAAAAGAAAAAATAATAATTTTGAACAACAACATTGAATTCTATGCAACAGCAACAAATACATTCTAGAGAAATTACAACAGTTCAAAACGAACATTTATTTACGACTTTTCATTTTTAGTGTTTTGTCCTGATGCTTGACACCTCTTTTTAATGACAATTTTTGCTATGTCTGCATGAAATGTCTGTGTAGATCTCACTCTGATCAGAAATGACAAGTGTTGATCAGTCAGCTTTGTTCTCTGAGAAATTTTTGTTGATCTCATGAAGGAAAATAACTTTTCACACACATAGATAGAACCGAACATTGCCATAATCCTTGTGACAATTTTTCTGAATTTTTTTTAAACCTTTCAGGAAGGTATGAAAAGAAACCAGGGATCAGGGAAGGAGGAGCTAGATAGTAAACGAGAGGGTTTCCCTTTCACAATCGACTTGAGAATGGTCCAGGACGGACCGAAACGTCGTCGTCCCTTCACCTTCTAGTGTGTGGTCTGATCAACATACTTTAGCCACGTTATTGCGACTCATCGCCTGCACGAGAACAGAAACGCATAAGGCGAACGATATCAAAAGTATCCGAGTCACCAAGAATTCTATCGAGGGACAAGTGACTGCGAGGGACGGTCTGAAAACAAAACACACGCTCGTCCTGGAAGTCATGACATTCAACAAGGATATGCATGACCGTAAGAGGGACAATGCAATTTGGACAATAAGGAGCAGGGCGGCGCCCATTAAGTGACCGTAAGTTAAGCTCGTATGGCCAATACGCAACCTCGCCAGAGCCGTTTCCCACCGCCGGTTATGGTGGTGGGAGGAAGGCCATGAGGACACATTACTCTAAAGAGAACGCAGTTTGTTACCAGTAACAGAAGACCAACAATCCTGCCAACGGGTAAGGATGGAGGAATGAATAACTGGGTAAAAGTCGGAATAAGGAAAACCTTTACAGGAGATGGGACAAGAGCTGACAGCTTCCCTAGCGGCGGCGTCTACACTCTCATTTAAAGAGACATCAATATGGCTAGGAACCCAGCAATACTCAACTGACTTAAATTTACTGGAAATATGAAACAGCTAATGCTGGATCTCGACGACCACTGGATGGACCAGATTAAAGGACCCGAGAGCCATGAGGGCACTACGAGAGTCAACAACAAGTACAAAGGAAGGTTGACAACGAGGAAGCAGGAGACGAAGGGCATAGAGAATAGCATAAGTTCAGCTGTAAGATGAAAAATGTTACCTTCTCTCTGAATGGCCAAACTAAAAGCCCTAGTGACATCTAGCGAGACCTAAGTGAACTACTTAAAATCTTCGTAAGTATACATTTCTGAATCGCTCTTTGGCGCGTTCTTAGCCAGTACTTAGGAACCTTCATAGCACACATACTTACGAAGAAATACATGGAGCTTCGTGAATCTAGGTCCAGGGGTTGGTAGTCAGTCAGATTAAGAGACTCGCAATCTTGTGGTGTGAAATTAATATTAATGCACATGTGTTACATTTAATATATTTTGTATTAAGATTATAATTGCCTTCAATAACCTCTTTCCTTGTAAATTCATTGTGTCATGAGCCGAAGGGTACGTCTCAGGGAGACTGGTTGAGGGTCTAAAGATGCACTTTGAAATTCATTACCTTGTCATTTAAAATGATGAAAACATCTGGTCATAACATCATCTGGTGTCAGTATTCACAACAAATCTGGTGGCGATGAACATTATTTATATTGCATTTAAATGGTACATTACGACAAGGGAGGGAAAGCAGACCTGCATGAAAAACTTCCTATAGCTTCCTGCAGTCCTCGTCTATATTAGCGTGTACGAGCTCACTCTCTTGTGTAGTTCATTCACATAAATTTAAGAACAGTACTGGTTCTAGGACCTAGCCTTGGGGGAAGGGGGTGGGAGTCTCCACTTGTTACATTCCTCTAGCTCACAACCTCTCCTTTGACACTGACTCTGTCTTCCGTCCTTTAGGTACTCCTTTACCCAGTTCTGTTTTTTTTTTCATTTATGCTTTCCCCATTTATCCCTGCTTGCTACTCCATCCTGTACAGCAGTTTATAAAAATTGTAAACTGTACAGCAGTTTATAAAAATTGTAAACTGTACAGCAGTTTATAAATTGTATATATACAAGCAAAGCTAAAATAAATGCCCCAAAATATTTTTGTGAGAATGAGTGTAGAAAGGTTGATGCTTGAAGAGACTGGCCCTGAAGAAGCCGAAGCCACGGGGCCAAACACCAGAACACGGACAACACCTCCACCCTCCACCTCCACCCGGGCTCCGGTACCCACACAACACTTACATGTAACACAACCACTACAACTCCAATGTGAACAAATCACTAAACTTTTCATCCCACTCATTCTCCATCCTCATCCTGTATTTCGAAACCCCATCCTTCTCATGTGTTTTAAAACCCCATGTAAATCAAATGCAATATCATTCATTGATAACTGGGAACACTTCAATGGAAAGAATGACAAGTATGCGCGAGATGGGATGCGTTTATCTACGGCTGAGATTATTGCCGTTACCAGCTCGTTAGAATCTGTGGATGGAGGGGTTTGTTTGGGTTTAAACTCTTAATAGATAGTGGGATGGGAATTGATATGGAGAAGGATAGCTTCTATATAAACTAATGTGTTATTAAACACTTGACCATTAATTAATTAAGATGCTTTTACAAGCATCTCAGGTTATAGGTACACATATTGTATAACAGATGTATTACATAGTGTATAGGTACAATAAACTGTATAACAGATGTACTACATAGTCAATATTTGGTACAAGTTCAATATATCATTATGTGTTCCAGTATTCATATAGAATTTACAGAGTTCAGTATACCTAAGCCCAGGAGGGCGAAATTCATTCATATTGGGACATTCTACAATATAATGTTCAAGGGAAATGTAATCTCAAAGAGGGAATCAAAACTGAGCCACACACAGAAACTATTTGGTTAGAATTAAACGAAAAAGTTAAAAATCTTATAATATGATTTATATATAGGCCACCAAACTTAGACAGAATGGAAGCAAAGCATCTATGGGATGAAATATCTAGAACATTTAGGTCTAACAGTATTTTTGTCATGGATGATTTTAATTTTAGTGGAATAAACTGGCTTAACAGAACAGGGAATAATGAAGCAGAAGATTTTATATAATTAATTGACGATTGCTAGCTTAAGCAACACATTAAGGACCGAACGCGGGAAAATAATATTTTAGACTTAGTGTTAATTAACAGGGAAACACAAATTAATGAAATCGTAATAGGTAGTGAGCTAGGGAACAGTGATCACAAAGAAATCAGATTTAGCATAGAATGGAATAGATTTGAAGGAGAAAATTCAGTTTAAGTGCCAGATTTCCGAAAAACGGATTGCAATGGTCTAAGGATTTTTTGGGTGAAATAGATTGGAAAGTCCTGGGCATGGGGGGGGGGGGGAGGCCGGTCTTGGAGCGAGACGTGAACCCAGCGATAGGTGACGTAAAAAGGGATTTCGATGTGGATTCAAACTATAACTTATTAAAAAATATTCTAAGCGAAGCACCTGAACGTAGTACATCCTACAAATTGAATAGATAGAATAATAATAACCCGAAATGGATAACAAAGTATCTGAAGAACGTTATAGGTAGAAAGAGAGCTTGGCACAAAATGATTAATAATGGGGCCAGGCCTGCCTGCCTGGCTTCCTGCCTGCCTGCCTGCCTGGCTTCCTGCCTGCCTGCCTGCCTGGCTTCCTGCCTGCCTGCCTGCCTGGCTTCCTGCCTGCCTGCCTGCCTGGCTTCCTGCCTGCCTGCCTGCCTGGCTTCCTGCCTGCCTGCCTGCCTGGCTCCTGCCTGCCTGCCTGCCTGCCTGCCTGGCTTCCTGCCTTCCTGCCTGCCTGGCTTCCTGCCTGCCTGCCTGCCTGGCTTCCTGCCTGCCTGCCAGTTTAGAACAAGAATTCGTCCTACTGATTAGAAATGTTAAAAAAGAGATAAGGAGGGGGCAAAAAGAAACAATGACGTTCACATAGCAGGGCAAGCAAATAAAATACTAAGGTTTTTTCAGTTATATTGAACAAAGATTTGGGAAAGGATAGGTCCATTAGAACTGAGACAGATCAGATAACTGATAATGACGAAGCAAGAAAGTGATATATAATAGCCCGAATTGCAGATAATTGCCGGAAACGCTATGCGTCTTAGTGGCTTTAGGTATTGTATATACTAGCTCTATCTATAAATCCAACATTATGTTTGTAAGTCATATTCTATGTATGTACTTTTACCTGAATAAACATTTAAATTTTGAATTTGAAGAGATGAGTAGTCTTTTTAATAAATATTTTATTTTGGTATTTACTAAAGAGGAACTTAACAATATGCCTTCAACTAAACATATCTATGTTGGTGGGGAAGAGTACAGGTTGACTAGTTTAATAACATCCTCCCTGGTAACTGGTAAACAAATAATGAAACTCAAGCCAAACAAATCCCTAGGGCCGGACGAAGTGTTTGCCAGGGTAATTAAAGAATGCAAAGAGGAGCTTTGCGAGCCGTTGTCTACCATATTCAAAAAAATCCTTAGCGTTAGGCAGAGTGCCAGAGTCGTGAAAGGTTGCGTGTTTGCACTTGAGTGTATGCCTTTGTAAACATCAGTGTATTCGTTTGAGTATGCACTAACGATTACATTTTGTCTACAAACCTGTTAATCCCTGTGACTGTCTCCGTCCACGTCACCGTCACAATATTTCTCCAAACTTCTAGAATTTACAGCTTTGAGTTCCCTCCTCCCCCTACCCCCCCTATCCCCTAAGATTTCAGTATGACCCCGGCGTGACCTTTGATCTACAGTCTCTGACATTACCCCCCCCCCCTGACCGTCTCACTCCTTGGTGTGATCCCTGATCCCTACACACCTCTGTGTTACCCTTGATCTCTTCACCCCTCGGCATTACCCTGACCTTTGCACCCCTTGACGAGAGACCTGACCTCTGACCCCCTCTTGCACTCTCGTTAGCTTCCGGAAGGAGTACTGCTACTCCTCGCTCTACAAATTCCAAAATCTTTATTCATAAATGTTAGTAGATTTATAATTTAGAGTACATAAAAAGTACAATCATTACATAAGAGAATCATAATAGCAGAATAACAAGTAAACATTGTCATTATCAGAATCACAAAGTTAACTGGTAACGACTTATGGAAGACTTTCACTGCTGGCCAGCCTAAACAGTTGTATAGAAAACTAAAAAAAAATTCCCGTTACTGCGTGCGAACTCTATGTCTATGTCTCAATATGTGTGTGTGTGTGTGTGTTTGTATGTGCCTGCCTGCCTGGGTTCCTGCCTGGCTTCCTGCCTGCCTGCCTGGCTTCCTGCCTGCCTGCCTGGCTTCATGCCTGCCTGCCTGGCTTCCTGCCTGCCTGCCTGGCTTCATGCCTGCCTGCCTGGCTTTCTGTCTGCCAATCTGCCTTTCTAGACTGCCACCTATATGCCTGCCTGTTGATCTACTAAACCCCTGCACGCAGTCTGCCTGCCTGCTCGTTGTCAAATCGTCGTCTTAGCAGACCAAACTTCTGGAATCTGCAGCACAAATGCTTGTTTGTCCAGAGCAGGATGGATCTTCCAACACACACACACAGAGCAACACAAACACAGATCAACACACACACACACACACACACACACACACACACACACACACACACACACACACACACACACACACACACACACACACACACACACACACACACACACACACACACACAACAAAGACTGCCAAAGTCACAAAATCTTGGGTTTCTTCACCCCATACGGCTCTAATACGATGTTCGTTACGGTGTCCGTTGTGCATCACGTGATCGCCAATAGTTCACGGCGCGTCCGTTAATCCCTGTTACTGTCACTGTTAACAGAAACGGCCGAGTGCGGAATTGTCGTCAGCGTTAGTCTATCAGGATTAAATGCCGTTCATCTCTCGTATCTTGTTAAGTCATTTAGCATCAGAAAAATACCGTGGAACTCAGCCATTAATAACGTTCGCCCTCCACTGACGACGGTTAATTCCGCTACAGTCGTTACGACCGTTAAATTATTTAAAAGAATTTATAACAATTTGAATGTCATAGTATAAATTCTGTGTAATAAAGTCGGATTCCGCTGAGAATTATAACGATTAATTGGCGATATTAAATTGTTGGTCACATAAGTGCCGTTATCACTGTCTGGTTCTTTCAACACCTGTAACACGCGCACTGCAACACCCGCAACATGGGCGCAGAAACACCCGCAACATGGCCGCTGCAATACCCTCAACATGGGCGTTGCAACACCCGTAACATGGGCGCTGCAACACCCGCAACATGGGCGCTACAACACCCGCAACATGGGCGCTGGAACACGGGCACTACAACACGGGCGGTTCAGCACCAGAGTTTTGACGTCCTTTTCAGGTGTTACAATCACATGAGGTGTGTTGCTATCCTGGCAAGGAACACACCAGTTGTTCCTATCAACACAGTGCGTGTGACAGGAGCGGAAGGTGCCCATCTGTTCCTAAGTAGCCATTCCTAGGACTGTATTGCCGCCCTGGTCAAATGCTCTCCTCGTAGGGCGCTGTCTCCCTGTCCCCTTGCTGCTGTGGCTAAATTCTTAATATCGTATTACTTGCAGGTGGAAAAACTATTTTTATGTAGGATAAAAACCCACACTTGTTTATATGTGTATTTTATGTAAATATTGACTTTAAGTCTATCGCACTCTCGTGAGTGCTTGGTCAAGGGCTGAGTACATGGTTAGGACTAGACTTGCATATCAAAGACTATGTGTGGAGTTGTTATCCTTTGTTATTATGTCTGTGAGAAGATATTATCGTTACTACTTGTTAGGTATTGTTACGTAGGCGGAGACATGTTGAACATGTTCCTTTGCCTCACTTTTTCGACAGCTTTAAGCAAATTATCAGTTTTTTTAAGGTACACTAACACGCGCGCGCGCACACCTTGACGCGATCACAGTTAAACAGCGGGAAAATCCTTCAAAACTGTTATTTTTAAAACTTCAATTCTTGGGGAAAATATTTTCCCCAAGAATTGCTTGGACCCTGCCTTCACCGGCCGCCTTCCGCCACACCAGCTAACCACTAAAAAGTACTACCACCATCTGTTACCTCTCTAGCCACCACACATATGACCTCTGCCTGATTACCTCCACCACCAGCTGGGTTTACATCTACCACCACAACCAGAACGTATACCCCCACGCCCGGACTCTCTTAAACGGACTCTCTATTGCATGATAATAGCGACTAAATTTCAGACCGGCGTATGGCAGCACCCGACAAGCACGATGGTATTCCGGCAGTCAGTATTGAGCCTAACTCCCGCCGACTCCCAGTGTGTTGCGGTGAGCAACACTAACGAGAAGTGGACCAAGACGACCACGACTTGATAATGGTTCAAGATGAACCGAAACGTCGTCAAACTAAGCCAATTCCACGTAGTGTGTGTGTAATCCACAGTTTGTGCTTTCAAGGGTTGAGCTTTGGCTCTGTGGTCCCGCCTCTCAACTGTCAATCATCTGATGTACAGATTCCTGAGCCCAACTGGGCTCTATCATATCTTAC
>WNGS01167840.1:26156810-26173069 GCA_020271785.1 Procambarus virginalis | reverse complement strand
AACGTGCACTAATATATCGATTCATTTCATTACTCTCCGAGGAAAACGATGACTTTTGTGTGTTGCAGTGGGACTTTTTCACTGGAGACGGGACTCTGGACGTTCCCGGGCCGGATGGGGTTTTGGTCGGTCAACACATGTGTGACACCCTCAAGACTCACGGCTACACTGAACTTGGAGCACATGTAGTAAGTGTTACACAGCACTAATAACATACACAGCACTAATAACAACATAATTACACAGCACTAATAACATAATTACACAGCACTAATAACATACAAACATACACAGAACTAATAACATACACACATACACAGAACTAATAACATACACAAAATAACATACACACATACACAGTACTAATAACATACAGTAAACAAAACTGAAGTTGAAGTTTACCAAGGTTGTTATTATTCAGTGAGCTGAGAATTATTCCTGTGATAAAGGCCATGAACAGAAACTTTCAGTGGAATCTCATTCCTTCCCCCGTCCTATCCAAAATCCTTATCCTAATCCCTTCTATGTGCTCTATAGTCGTAATTGTATGGCGCCTTCTCCTGATAGTTCCCTACCCCTTCATTGTGCAAGGTATTCCACCAATTGTTCGTGATCATTACAGGTGTACCTGTACTACCATGTCTGCGACGTGGGCCCCTGGGTACCCACCGGTCAGTACAGCCATGGAAATCTGTGTTGCACTAACGGTAACTACTACGACTGTTAACTGACATCAGCTCATCGGGTGTCTCCAGAAGGCAGCAGAATCTGGACATCTTCAAGGGAAAGCTGTGAAACAGGCACTGCTGCTGCTGCTGCTGCTGCTATTCCATCAATCAAGCCAACTGATTTACTTGACCTTTTTTTTTTAACCTAACCAGCTGAAGTGGCTATCCTAACAGCTTCTGTCAATTCATTATTCCTATTACTACCTGTATGAGGTGACAAGAGAATTGTCTTTTCACACATAATGTCAATTTGTGAAAAGGCAATGGCTACCTTTGTTACTATATATAAACAAAGAATTAAACTATAACTTTGCGTGAAAGAAATTTATTTCACATTCTTGTGCTCTCCAGACCAGAGTATCTGATGCTGTATGGTGCGAGTTGTAAGATGTTAGTGTTACGTTTTTACCATATTGTTGAGTTTGAGATTGTACATCGTTTTCACCTGTGAGTATTACCTCGAACCAACAGTTATTCCAACTAAGTCAGGACTTTTTCCATGCGAATAGGTTCATTCAGTTCGCTTCCCAGAGCTTGTCTACGCCAGCCTGTCAGATATGTTTAACATGTCGAGTGAAATTCTCAAGAACAGAAATGTTTAAGAACAATGAAATTTTTTAACGTGATGATGAATGAATGAATATTGAGATGAATGAATGAATATTGAGGCCATACAATGGTATCGAACCCGTGTCCCTGACCAGTGTACCTGAGGAGTACAGTGACGATGGATGGATGCCACTGTAAGGAGTCAGTATTTATTTAGAAACGCCTAACTTTGCAGTTAGTAAAGGTCTTCCGGGAAGGAGGTGGCGTGGTCCTGTCCTCCTACACCACTAGCAGTGATGACCAAACCGGCCGACATTTAACCTTAACTTCTCAACAAAGAGACTTCTTGGCCTCAATAATATACAAAAGCAGCTTTCAAGAACAAGAATCACAGTGTAGTTAGAGTACCAGAGAATTAACACGTGCAAATAAAACTTGACCCAAAGGTAGCGAACAAAATTTACAATCGCCAAATGCGTTTCATTGCAGTTATATTATTACTTGCTATTGCATATCAAGCTATCATTGGCTTGTAGCACACAATGGAAGAATAACTGATATTAACAACATGAATAATATGCCTTATAAAACAACCATGTATAGGATATACTTATCGATGTATAGGATATACATGTATATCCTATTCTTATTCTTTAGTCCTCAATACCTCATAAGTTTTATGTATAGGTATTCGTATATCATTATGGTGGGCAAATGTCACTTCTAAATACCTTTTAGGGTGTAAGTGTGGGTCTCTGAAAACTTTGTAATGGTTTGTTAATGAAGGCTCAGGGAAACTTTGTACTAGTAGGCATTTTGCAGTGTTGGGAGACTATGGAGTTGCGCTCTGATTGTCAAGGCTGGAATTTCTTCTCCAGGGCACAAAGCCAGGGTATGTCGATATGGAGGAGAAGCTGTTACTCAAGCAGCAGAACTTGTTTCTGTGCAGACCTTGCAGGGAGTGTGTAAATAGAAGCCTGTTGAGACCTTGAAATATAAGTTTTAAGAGACCTTCTAGGAGTGTGTAAATAGAAAGCTTTTAAGACATTTGTTTACAATTCACCTTCAGCGTTACCCCATTTTCCACTATCTTGGAGAGTGGGAAGGCAACAGCTCGGAACAGTATATAGGACAGAAAGAGTTGAGAGATAACACCTGTTCGTTCTTCATATCTTATTACTCAGATATCACATAGTAGTACCGCCACTCTTCAGTAAACTATCCAGTGCACACAACTAAGAAAGTATTGGAGACATACTAGGGAAGGCAGTAGTGGAGCTACTTCCGCTACGGAAGTAGCAGACACACAGTAGGGAAGGAAGTAGTGGAAGCCCAGTAGTAGAGCAAATATTGAAGAATACCAGGTGGTTAGGGGATGTCAGGAGTTGGATTAACATAGTTTAATAAATGATTCACTACAAGGTTATATTCTGCTTTTACTTAAAGTGTAGAACCTTGAGGCACTCCACTTACAACATTTTCCCACCCTGACTTAACTGCATTTATACTAACTCTTTGTTTCCTTTGGTATAACCATGCCATAATCCAAATTAATTGAGGACCCAAATACCGTGAGCTTCTACCTTTTTAATCAATCTCTCAAGTGGCATCAAAAACTTTGCTATAGTCAAAGTATACGTCACAAACCTTTCCATTTTCAACTGCCTCAACTATGCTGGAATAGAATAATAGCAAATTTGTTAAAAATCAGGCGCCGTTAGTAAAAACCATGTTGTGAATTATTTACTAATCATGTTTTTCAAGATGAAGACGAATGGCTTTTGCAATTATCGATTCAAGCAACTTTCCCACAATAGACATTAAGCTAATTAGCCGATAGTTTGACGCAAGTGATCTATCTCTTATCTTGAAAATTGGTTCCACATAAACAACCTTTCACGACTCTGGCACTCTGCCTGACTCTATTGATTTATTAAATATAGTAAGAGCTCGCAAATGTCCACTTTGCATTCTTTAAACACCCTGGCCAACACATCGTCTGGCTCTGGGATTTTGTTTGGCTGGGGTTTTACTATTTGTTTATTAACATCCTCCCTGTAATTACTAATCAAGTCAACCTGTCTTCTTCCACACTAATATAGGCTTGTTCAGCTGAAGGCATAATGTAAAGTTCTTCCTTAGTGAATACAGGGATAATATTTTTATATAAAATACTACTCATATTTTATTCCAGCATAGTTGAGGCAGTTGATAGTGGTAAGATTTGTGATGTTGTGTACCTTGACTTTAGCAAAGCTTTTGATACAGTGCCACATGAAAGACTGATTAAGAAAATAGAGGCTCATGGTATTGGGGTGCTATATTAAGTTGGATTAGGGCATGGCTATACCAAAGGAAACAGAGTTAGTGTAAATGGGGTTAAATCAGAGCGGGAAAAATGTAAGTGGAGTGCCTCAAGGGTCTGTCCTGGGACCTCTGTTATTTAGAGTTATAAATTATTTACATTCAGATTTGAGCAGCAATATTTGCAAATTTGCCGATGATACAAAAATCGGGAGGGAAATAAACACGGAAAAAGACTCACTATTACTTCAAGACGATCTAAATAGGGAGTTTGAAATGGTCAAAAGATTGGCAGATGCAGTTTAATGCTGATAAATTTAAAATTTTGATGCTACGTAATGATAATAAAGTTACAAGATACGAGCTAGATGGTGATGTGATTGCGAAGTCGGATTGCGAAAAGGATCTGGGAGTTATGATTAGTAAGAATTTAAAACTAACAATCGTCTAAAATTAGTAAGAATCGTCAGGTGCAGGTAGTCACAGAGTGAGTGTGTGTAGCGGGAGCTCCAATTGTCCTGATACTGAAAATGAAAGATGTAGTAAGTGAACTTGTGCTAATAAGGGAGTTATGTGGAGCTCTGAGGGCAGAGGTGGTTTCCCTGCGGGAGGAGCGGCGACAGATAAAGGAGCTAAGACAGACGAAACACCGCCAAGAAGAAGCAAATGAAGAACGCAACAGTAAAAAGTCGTCGACCTGGAACGTCGTAAAGAACAGGGGTCTTAAGAAAACTTTGACAAGGCCACCTACAGATATCATAAGGACTTCCAACCCATTCGCCGCGCTGGAGAACGAATGCTGTGTGGAGACGGTAGTTCCCTCGAAAGTCAAGACAGCGAAAGGAGCGCCGGCCCCTCAAGGTGCTCACAAAGTAAAGGAAGTACCTAAGCAAATTTTGCTTGTTGGAGATTCACAGGTGAGGTATCTGGATAGAACTTTTTGTGCCAGAGATAGTGGGAACAGGTTAAGGGTTTGCTATCCCGGGGCAGGAATTGGTGATATTGTTAACAACATAGGCGATATTATGGCTGGAAATGATAACAAACCCATTATTTGTATCAGTGCCGGTGGACATGATGTTGGACAAGTTAGGAGTGAAGAACTGATACAGAGGTTTAAGACAGCCTCAGAATTAGTTATCATCGGGATTCCTCGCTTGCTCCTATGAGGCATTCTTCCAAGAAAGGGAGTTGGAAATGAATGGTTGTCGAGGGCACTTGGTGTCAATTGTCTACTGGACAAATATTGCAAATCAAAGGCAATATAATTTATAGATAACTGGGAACACTTCTATGGAAGAAATGACATGTATGCTGAGGATGGGGTGCATCTACCCAGGGCTGGGGTTGTTGTTGTTGCTAACTCGTTGGAATCTGTGGTGGGAGGGGTTTGTTTGGGTTTTTGTTTAAACTGATGGTAGATAGTGGTATGGGAATTGATATGGAGAAAGAAGGTAATAAAAGTACGTGTTTGTGGGAGAAATAACTTGGCAAAATGATCAGGGAAGGAGTGGAGCCTCAAAATAACAATACACTTAGGGTATAATACACGAACAGTAGGAGTCTAAGAAACAAAATGAACGATTTAAATGCTCTTGTCTGCACAGACAAAAAGTAGATATTATTGCACTTACCGAAACGTGGACGAATGTAGAAAATAGAGAACTATTAGCTGAATATCAAATAAAAGGATTTAAACTATTTCACATAGATATATTAGACGAGGAGGGAGAGTAGCCATAAATGTTAGGGGAAATTTGAAATGTAGTCTCAAAGAGGGAATCAAAACTGAGCCACACACAGAAACTATTTGGATAGAATTAAGCGAAAAACCAAATAATCTTATAATAGGAATTATATATAGGCCACCAAACTTAGACAGGATAGAAGCAAAGCATCTATGGGATGAAATATCTAGAGCATCTAGGTCGAGCAGTATTTGTGTCATGGGTGACTTTAATTTTAATGGAATAAATTGGTTTAACAGAACAGGGAATAATGAAGCAGAAGATTTTCTAGAATTAATTGACGATTGCTTTCTTACACAACACATTAAGGAACCAACGCGGGAAAATAACATTTTAGATTTAGTGTTAACTAACAGGCAAGCACAAATTAACGACATCGAAATAATGCAAATGCAAAAATCCTTAAATGGTGATTTAAGGATTTTTGAACCAGGATGAGAAAGTGGTTCTAAAAGGAACTCACTTTGGTGCCGGAAGAGCAATCCAGTAATTTTAGCTAAATTTTATTTTTGCTAGGTTAGGGATATTTTTCCTTTATCCATATCATGTTAGGTTTAGGATGTTTTTGTTCTTTCCAGATGTGTTGGGGAAGACTTGCTGGACTGCCAACCATTGACAGTCGGGATTAATTTGTTCACTGTGCACAGTACTTAATGTATATGTTAATTACAGATATTGTTATGCTTGTTATATTATATGCATTCGACTTTTGGCTGGTGAGTAAGTAAATAATTATCAAGAAGAAGGCGCCAAACCGGGAAGGCTATGTAACACCATCAAATGTGCGGAATAATCAGAGGCGCTAAATATCACCAAGGATGCCAATACGAGAACAGAAACGCATAAGGCGAACGATATCAAAAGTATCCGATTCACCAAGAATTCTATCGAGGGACAAATGACCGCGAGGGACGGTCGGAAAGCAAGACACATGCTCGTCCTGGAAGTCAGGACATTCAACAAGGATATGCACGACCGTAAGAGGGACAACGCAATTTGAACAATAAGGAACAGGGCGGCGCCCATTAAGTGACCGTGAGTTAAGCGAGTATGGCCAAGATACAACCGCGCTAGAGCCGTTTCCCATCGTCGGTTACGGTGGTAGGAGGAAGGCCACGGGGACACAACGCTTAAGAGTACGCAGTTTGTTACCAACAACAGAAGACCAACAACCCTGCCAACGGGCAAGGATGGAGGAATGAATAGCCGGATAAAAGTCGGAAAAAGGAATACAGTTCCTGTACGGGAAATGGGACAAGAGCGGATAGCCTCTCTAGCGGCAGCATCCGCACGCTCATATAAAGAAACACCAACATGGCTGGGAACCCAGTAAAACTCCACGGATGGAAATTTACTAGAGATAAGAAACAGCCACTGTTGATTTGGCTGGTGAGTGTAATGGATTTAGCTAGGTTAGATAATTTTGTTCAAAGTAATGGTTAAATTTTTTGTTCGTGGTTAGGGTACAGGATAAGAAAAGTCGTGCTATATATCCATACAAATGGTTTTTCTGAAATTTATGGAGAGGGAGTTGTAACGGTCAGGAAAGTAGGCCTCTCATCCCTCTTCCAGTTTCCTCAACCCCCCCCCCCCTTGACCTTCTCCTCTCTCCCTTCTTTCTCTCCTTTACCTCTCGACTGCTGGAGGCAGATTAGTCACACTCACCTGGGTATCAAACTTTGAGTTACAAGTTTCCCCCTCGTGTTGTGTGGTTACAAGAGAGGCCTGTCACCTCTCCCATCTCGGTTTTGCAAGAGTCAGTTTCATCCAGATTCGTGAGAAAACTACTCCAGTGGGGGTTTTAAGGTTTGTCCATTGGATAAGGGCCAGGCATTACCTGTCATTGACTAAGGGTGCCAGGACAGAGGCCTAGGTTCAAATTTATTGGGTGTAGGCCTGCGAGGGCGGAGTTTTTAGGGCACGAATAGCCGTAGGGGTGCACCCTTGAAGGATGTAGATAAAAAGATAATGTGACCTGGGTGTGCATAGGGGTTGGGAGAGATCAGTCAGGGGGGGGGGGGAGGCAACACCGGGAGAGAGCCAATGGATACAAGGTAATTGTCTGCTTGATGTTGTTGTTGTTAAAGATTCGCTACCTGGAACAAAGTTCCAAGTAGCACGGGCTATGGTGAGCCCGTAAGGCACTTGTGTGTGTCTGCTTGAGTTTCCTGTACAATTTGTATTCCATTACTGTCTCCAAAAAGTATGATGTAACTATCTTATTGTTAATTAATTTGCATTATTAAATAGTTTGTTTATTAATCTCCTGTGTATTTTATATATTTTCCCTTAATTAATTCTGAGACAAAGATCTTAAAGTGTTTTGGACAGTACATGTGATCTGAGCATTTTTATAAGTAAATATTATCCCTTATAATTCACGAAGTAAATATAAAGGAATTCCATTTCATCCAGTAAGTATTAAAAGTCCAAAGCTCCCTAACACTAGGTATTAGTTGACTGGTCTCCTCCAGAGTCAATTTGCCTAATTATTAAAATTCTAGGAGTGGTGGTGACGGCATTATTTGTTTCTATGAGTAACCCTATCTTCTATCTGTGCTGTAAAAATTGTAAAGATATCTTTAACACCTTGGTTCCCCCCCCCCTTCCCCTGATAACTGGATGACCATTTTCTGCTCCGAGGGCGGTTATATCAATAAATTATTACAGTGTAAAAGGTTACATACAAGTTATAGAAACCATTACAGTGAGTGTTACCAAAGTTGTACAATAACAACAGTACTTGATTGTCATACATGTTACAATGATAGTAGCAGTGTTGGTGGTAAATGTTACTGGTGGCATTACTGATTGTTGCAGTGGTGGTGGTGGTGTGGGGGTGATGGTTCTGATTGCGTGGTGGTGGTGGTGGTACAGTGGTGGTGGTGGTGTGGGGGGTGATGGTTCTGATTGCGTGGTGGTGGTGGTGGGGTGTTGGTGCTGGTTCCATGGTGGTGGTGGTGGTGGTGGGTTAGCCACTGAGATACCAACCAGGACAGGTAACCACTGAGGGAAGTACTCGTGCTCCTACACTAAACAGGTAAACCTCAGCGCCTGTGTCAGCTCGTGGCGACAGTCTGTTATTTACTCATTAACACACATACAACTTCGCTTTCATTTAGTACGAAAATTATTCAAATAAATCTCATATTTCGCTTCTTCCTACAAGATCAATGCATGTAAATAAAAATATTTCTGTACATAGAGTCTAATTGATGTATATCGTACGCTCTATGTATAAAGTGGACTTATTAACATATATATTTTATTGCCATTTTGATTACTTTTCATATTGAATTAATTGACAACTTGCAATTACATTATGTCGTCGTCCTGTGCCGTCCAGTCTTTGCTGGCTAACCAGTCAGAAAGCTTGCTTCGCTGGCTGGCCAGACCTTGATTTGCCGGCCACTCAGGTTTACATTAGCTGGAGGACATTAGCCTCCAGTTGGTTGACGCATTCTGTTGGCCACTTGGACACATTAACTCGCTAGCCACTAGCAAGCTTAGATCTGTTGGCCAATTAGAAGCTTTGTTTTACTTGGTTTACTTGTTTTACGCGCACTTGAGGGGCTGTATCAACGGAGACATATGTCTTGGTTAGCTGCCCGTAACAGATCTAGGATTCATAGACACTGAGATTGTTTATCATCACACCCGGACATTCGAGCGACCTGTTCAGAGCTTCACAATGGGGACCAGTTCACCTTCTGTCCCACCTTCGTGTTCGAGGAAGATAGCCTTGATAGATACCTTAAGAAGGGAGGCAGGCAAGGAGCGTCGATGCCCTCTGTGCATGCATGCAAACTCCTCTCTCTCTCTCTCTCTCTCTTGTGATTAGATTCAAGTCTCTGCATCTATATATTGATAGTTCTTCCCCCTACACTCCTTAATTTAGTATCTGATCAACCATGCAAGCAAACTCCTACCCACAACTGTTTCCTTACAAAAGCATACAGGTAGTGTAGTTTGCCGGAGATGACACGAGGCGACACATCAGCATCCAGACAACTTGTCTGATCCTTTAAGATTAATGACAGATCATTCCAGACAGCGTAAGAGAGATGGTTGGCGTGTGTTGGAACTGGTTTCTCAGAGATAACATCACAAGTTCATTAGATGCGATGCTTTAATTTAAAATGCCTGTGTCGCTTAGCTGAGTCAAAAATATAATTCATAATACATATATAAATGCATAATGCATATATATATATATATATATATAATATATATATATATATATATATAATATATATATATATATATATATATATATATTTATGCGGAAAAATCCACAAAGAAATTGGAAAGGAAGATGAACGTTTCGGCCGTTTTACAGCCGTTGTCAACACCAGACTGACTAGGAGAACAGAGGGAGGGTGCAGTTGTTGTTGTTGTTATAGATTCAGGTACTCTGAAGAAGTTCCAAGTAGCACGGGCTATGGTGAGTCCGTAACTTACCTGGCACAGGAGCGGGGCAAGAAGCACGGGCTATGGTGAGCCTTTGGGGGGGGGGGGGGTGCAGTCAACAGCTGAATATGACCACATATCCCCAGGTAAAGAATTACCCTGAAGCAGGTATAGATTTAGCTTAGAATAATAGGATTAAGCGGTCAGAGAATAATGATGCAAGATTAAAGCCTCAATGAACACACAATATATATGAGTATAATATTAAAATAAGACATAGTAACCCTTTCAGAGTTTTTTCTTAAACTGTTGTGCAATACTGTAACTTAAAAATGGATCAAGTTTGTACATACCAGAACTAACATTGATAAGATTTGGACACTGATTAAGGCAGACTCGATCAAATTCTGTTCCACGAAACCACTACAATTGGTAATGCTTTTCGCTCCATCCCACTTAATAGTGTGATCACACAAACTCCTGATTAGATACAATGCACTAGACGTTTGGGCAGTTCTAATACTATAAGCATGTTGGGACAACCGCAATTGTAAGGCCTTTCCTGTTTGTCCAAAGTACACAGAATCACAATCATTGCAGAGAATCGAATACACACAACCTGCTGTACCAGGATAATTTTTTGTTAAATTGGACTTGATCGTACTATTAGTGAACACCATATTGATGTTAAGTTTCTTAAAAACCGGGGAAAGTTTTTCAAGTCCAATCGCATAAGGTACGATTGGATACCTTATGCATGAGTTTCTAATTTCTGGTTTCGTTTTGGGGACATAATTATAAAACGTACGCTTAGCTTGTCCGAACGAGCAATCCAAAAACATTTTAGGGTACTGTAAACTCTTCCCAATTTCATATATTTCTGCAATCTCTTCATCAAAAAACTCTGGGCTGCATACCCTCAAAGCTCGAAGAAACATTCCTGAAAATACTGCCTGTTTACCTTTACTGTGGGTGATTCGAATAATAATGAACATACGACCCCACGTTGGTAGGTTTCCTATGCACATTAAATTTAAATTTTCTATTGACTCTATGACTCATAAGTCCGTCGAGATCGGGTTCAGTGACGAAAGGAGGATTGACAATAAAAGGTTCCCTCGCTCTCGACGTTGGGTACTACAGATCTACGGGTGAAAGAGTATGCCTCCTCAAACACCCGGGCGTCAAACAAAAGAAGGCAAATGAATGATCAAAACAGGCACAAGGTCAGCGGGGAATGACAATTAGAAAGGAGAAGACGGGGAGAAAACGAAACAAAAGGAAAAGTTGTCCAGCAAAATTGGTGAGGACAGCAGCAGAGCATAAGGCCACAAAAGGACAGAGGACTGTCCCAGGAGCATCACACCTTCCAAGCTTCAATTATTATTAGCCTTCCACAGCAAATTGCAGGTCGTTCTGTCCTCCACGCAGTCTTCTGCCGCTGTCGATGTAATCTAAGCAACTTGCGAGTCTTATATAATCTCTTTACTTGTGGCCAAGTAGCACTCCTAAACAGTAACTTTAGCCATGCTGCGATATCTGTTGAGATCTAAATATAGCAAGCTAGGGATTCCTATTTCTCCTGTGAGATGCCATCAGATGGACCGAACTAATACCGCCATGGGGCCGCCCTCACGGTCCTGAACCACCTTCAAGAAAGGTCCAGGAATATAGCATACGGGGCAATAATTGTATTATTTCCTGATCGCTTCTATCCAAATATAATTGTCTTTGATCACTAGACAAACGTAGGTTCCAAGGGGGTTGTACATAGCCAGGGAGTGGTTATGGGGAACAAGCTCCCATGACCTATAAAAAGCTCCCGTACGACATGCGTCTCAGTAGCCTCTGACAAACAAGTCCAACTCCAGGCCTACACGGGTAGCTTAGTCTTAAGTCCGGCGGAATGTTTTTACCGACAGGAGAAGGGGCGAGGGCGTGCCTCTGGCGCCTTTAAAACCAGCTGCTCCGGGCAGATGGGACTCGTTAGCCTGGGAAGACAGCTCATCTAAGGGAACGAAAACCCTGATTCTAAACCTCCGCTGCCTTGCGGCTATACCCTCTTTTGGGAAAAGGCTTCAGGAGTCAACCTCGAGGAAAAATCCAAGTTGGAGCCCCTAAGGCAGTTCGTTTGTTGACGTCGACCTCGTTCTGGCAGCTCCTGCGACGGTGCTGGAACCATGTGTATCGGCGTAACCTTCCACTGGATAATTCAGCAACGTGGAGAGTGGGGGACTGCTGCATGGTAGCAGCTTCTCCTCCCATATCGACCTACCCCAGGCTTGCGCCCTGGAGAGCAACCAGAGCGCAACTCCATAGTCTCCTGAGACTGATGGATGCCAAACAAACACAAACAAGACAGACATGCGAGAAATAATGCCAAATTAAGGAGAGATGAAGGAATAGTGAAGGAGTAAAGAATAAACGGAAAGAACTTGATCCAGTAAAAAGGATTTACTTGGCAATGAAGACTATTTTTTTACAATTAAGAACATAAGAACATAAGAACAAAGGCAACGCAGAAGGCCTATTGGCCCATACGAGGCAGCTCCTATTTATAACCACCCAACCCACTCATATACATGTCCAACCCATGCTTGAAACAATCGAGGACCCCACCTCCACAATGTTACGCGGCAATTGGTCCACAAAATCAACACCCTGTTACTGAACCAGTATTTACCCAAGTCTTTCCTAAATCTAAACTTATCCATTTATACCCATGGTTCGCGTTCTGTCCTGTGTGATACTTTCAATACCCTATTAATATCCCCTTTGTTATGTCCATTCATCCACTTGTAAACCTCTATCATGTCACCCCTAACTCTTCGCCTTTCCAGTGAATGCAAATTAAGCTTTGTTAATCTTTCTTCATATGAAAGATTTCTAATTGGGGAATTAACTTAGTCATCCTACGCTGGACACGTTCAAGTGAATTTATATCCATTCTATAAATGGCGACCAAAACTGAACTGCATAATCTAAATGGGGCCTAACCAGAGCAAGATATAGCTTGAGAACCACACCAGGTGTCTTGTTACTTACGCTGCGATTAATAAATCCGAGTGTCCTATTTGCCTTATTACGAACATTTATGCATTGATCCTTTTGTTTTAAATTCTTACTAATTATAACTCCCAGATCCCTTTCGCAATCCGACTTCGCAATCTCAACACCATCTAGCTCGTATCTTGTAACTCTATCATCATTACCTAGCTCAGAACTTTACATTTATCAGCATTAAACTGCATCTGCCAGTCCTTTGACCATTTCAAAACCCTATCTAGATCAACTTGAAGTGATAGTGAGTCCTCCTCCGAATTAATTCCCTACCGATTTTCGTATCATCGGCAATTTGCAAATGTTGCTACTCAAACCTGAATCTAAATCATTTATATATATTATAAACAACAGAGGTCCCAAGACAGAGCCTTGAGGCACTCCACTTACAACATTTTCCCACTCTGACTTGACTCCATTTATACTAACTCTCTGTTTCCTTTGGTATAGCCATGCCCTAATCCAGCTTAATATAGCACCCCCAATACCATGAGCCTCTATCTTTTTAATCAGTCTTTCATGTGGCACTGTATCGAAAGCTTTGCTAAAGTCAAGGTACACAACATCACAATCCTTACCACTATCAACTGCCTCAACTATGCTAGAATAAAAAGATAACAAATTTGTTAAACATGAACGGCCATTTAAAAACCATGTTGCGACTCAATTATTAATTTATGTTTTTCAAGATGAAGACGAATTTTATTTGCTATTATAGATTCGAGTAACTTTCCCACAATAGACGTTAGGTAATTGGTCGATAGTTAGACGCAAGTGATCTATCTCCTTTCTTAAAAACTGGTATCACATTAGCAACTTTCCAAAACTCTGGCACTGTGCCTGACTCTATTGATTTATTAAATATGATTGACAGTGGGTCACAAAGCTCCTCTTTGCATTCTTTCAGCACTCTGGCAAACACTTCATCCGGCCTGGGGATTTGTTTGGTTTGAGTTTTACTATTTGTTTAAGAACATCCTCCCTGGTAACTGCTAAACTCGTCAAACTGTCTCGTCCCCAACACATAGACTTGTTGGCTGAAGGCATATTGTAAGTTCCTCTTTAGTAAATACAGATACAAAAATATTTATTAAAAATACTACTCATCTCTTCATCACTATCTGTTATTTGACCTGTCCCAGTTTTTAATGGACCTATCCTTCCATAGTCTTAGTTCGATCGATAACTGAAAAAAAACCTTTAGGATTTGTCTTGCTTGCCCTGCTATACGAACTTCATAGTTTCTTTTGCTTTCCTTATCTCTTTTTTAACATTTCTAACTAGTTGTACGAATTCCTGTTCTAAAGTGACCTCCCCATTTTTAATCCTCTTGTACAAAGCTCTCTTTTACCTATAAGATTCTTAAATTCTTTGTTATCCACTTTGGGTCATTAGTAATCGATCTATTCAATTGTGTGGTATACTACGTTCCTGTGCTTTGTTTAGAATATTCTTAAATACGTTATAATTGAAATCTACATCGAAATCCCCATTTACATCACCTATCGCTGGGTTCATGTCTCGCTCCAAGACCGGCCCACCCCCATACCCAAGACTTTCCAATCAAATTGACCCAAAAAATTTCTTAGGCTATTAAAATCAGCTTTCGAAAATCTGGCACTTTAACAGAATTTTCTCCTACAGGTCTATTCCATTCTATGCCAAATCTGATTTCTTTGTGATCACTGTTCCCTAGCTCACCCCTATTTCGATGTCTTTAATTTGTGTTTCCTGAGTAACACTAAATCTAAAAAATATTTTTCCGTGTTGGTTCCTTAATGTGTTGCGTAAGAAAGCAACGTCAATTATTCTAAAATCTTCTGCTCACTATTCCTGTTTTGTTCAACCAGTTTATTCCACTCAAAATTAAGTCACCCATGACATAAATACTGTTAGATCTAGATGCCTAGATATTTCATCCCATAGATGCTTGCTTCCATTCTGTCTAAATTGGTGGCCTATATATAACTCCAATATATAATATTATTTGCTTTTCGTTTAATTCTATCAAATAGTTTCTGTGTGTGGTTCAGTTTTGATTCCCTCTTTGAGACTACTTTCAATTGTCCCTAACGTATATGGCTACTCCACCAACTCGTCTCTAATATATCTATCTGTGTGAAATAGTTTAAATCCATTATTTGATATTCGCTAATAGTTCTCTATATCAACATTCATCCACGTTTCGGTAAGTGCAATAATATCTATTTTTTCTGTGCGGATTTGGCTGTTGGTAAGATAGATGACTTTCCTTGCGAGACCTAGAGTGGTCCCCCCTTGTGGCAGGTGGTGGTCCGCCTTGTGGCGGTGGTGGTCCCCTTGTGGCAGGTGGTGGTGCCCCTTCCCCCTTGTGGCAGGTGGTGGTCCCCCTTGTGCAGGTGGTGGTCCCCCTTGGGGCAGGTGGTGGTCCCCACTGTGGCAGGTGGTGGTCCCCCTTGTGGCAGGTGGTAGTCCCCACGTGGCAGGTGGTGCCCCACTGTGGCAGGTGGTGGTCCCCCTTGTGGCAGGTGGTGGTCCCCCTTGTGGCAGGTGGTGGTCCCATTGTGGCAGGTGGTGGTCCCCATTGTGGCAGGTGGTGGTCCCCATTGTGGCAGGTGGTGGTCCCCCCTTGTGGCATGTGTGGTCCCCATTGTGGCAAGTGGTGGTCCCCCTTGTGGCAGGTGGTGGTCCCCCCTTGTGGCAGGTGGTGGTCCCCCTTGTGGCAAGTGGTGGTCCCCCTTGTGGCAGGTGGTGGTCCCCTTGTGGCAGTGGTGGTCCCCCCTTGTGGCAGGTGGTGGTCCCTTGTGGCAGGTGGTGGTCCCCCTTGTGGCAAGTGGTGGTCCCCCTTGTGGCAGGTGGTGGTCCCCCTTGTGGCAGGTGGTGGTCCCCCCTTGTGGCAGGTGGTGGTCCCCCTTGTGGCAAGTGGTGGTCCCCACTTGTGGCAAGTGGTGGTCCCCCCTTGTGGCAGGTGGTGGTCCCCTTGTGGCAAGTGGTGGTCCCCCCTTGTGGCAGGTGGTGGTCCCATTGTGGCAGGTGGTGGTCCTCATTGTGGCAGGTGGAGCCCCTTCTACACAGTGACCGTTTCATCAGCAGGTCAGCATGTTCCTTAAGGGCTCTCAGGTGCTCCACTAACTTCCTCGGGCGTGTTAAGAGCCGACACCTTCCCCAAACTGGATGCGACCAACTGCAGCCCGCCAACGTTTACCTTAACTTTCAAAAATTGTTTATCCACTTCAATTCGGAAAAAAACAACGGACCCGGATTATCATGGCCGGATGACCACCCGGTTTTTGATCTATTTTCTGGCAAGCTGTGAGGGAAGATTGAGTTCTGAAAGATAAAGTGGAGGATATTTTTTACCAGTTAACTCATGCGAGAAAGAACATCCATTGTTCTTGGGGGTTCAGAAACTCTTTAGCGAGACGAACAACATGGCCGTCTTACCAAGAGGTCAACGAGACCCGCTCATCACGCTGCTCTG
>WNGS01167840.1:26116902-26137555 GCA_020271785.1 Procambarus virginalis | reverse complement strand
GGGAGTTAGGTCAGAGGCGGGGGCCAATAACTACATTAGAGTTGGGGTCAGGGCATTAATTTAGCCACTACAAACACATTCACTCATCGTTATTGAAATAAATCAGACCACAACACCCACCAATATGAAATTCCTTTTTTTGGCCCAGTGGTAACACACTTGCCCTGTGCTTTACGAGCGATTTAGTCTAGGTTCGTATCCTCGCCAGAAAGGCTTGACTAGGCATCAGTTCTTAGCTTAAGCAGAGAGTGGCGTTAGGAAGTCTTCGTCTTGGAGTGTCACGAAAGACTTAGGAAGATTTTAACAAGACTTTCTACAGCTTTCGTGAAGACCAACTCATTCGTCGCGTTGGAGGATGAGTGGTGTAGGGAGACTGCAGTCCACCCGAAAGGCAAGGCAATGAAGGGAGCGCCGGTAAGAGACATTAGCGAATTTTGGTTGTTAATGATTCCCAGGTGAGGTATTTGGATAGAACACTTTTTGCCAGAGATAAGGGGAAACAGGTGAAGGGTTTGTTATCCGGTTTGGGTGTGCTGTCCAGAGGCTGGAATAGGAGATATTGCAAACAATATGAATTATACTATGGCTGGAAATGGGAACAAACCCGCTATTTGTAACAGTTCCGGTGGAATTGAAGTAGGACGAGTTAGAAGTGAAACAATAATTCAAAGGTTTAAGACAACCATCGAATTTGTTAGGAGAAAGGGAGGGATTCCGAGTATGTGTGCCATTCTTCCAAGAAAGGGAGTTGGAAATTAATAGTTGTCTAGGGCACTTGGTGTCAATTGCCGGCTGGACAAATATTGAAAATCAAATCAAATATTTGAAAAATCAAATGTCATTCATTGATACCTGGGAACACGCCTATGTAAGGAATGATAAGTATGCTCGGGATGGGTCATTTATCTAGGGGTGGGGTTGTTGCTTTCGCAAAGTCGTAGTAATATATGGCTGGAGGCAGGGCCGTCTTAACAGCATTATGGGCCCCTGGGCACACCAGTGTGCTGGGGCTCTTACGAGACAACTACTCACAGGAATAAAAAGTAAATGGTTGAAAATATTAAACATATATTTATTTTATTGGCCCTTCAACAAAACTGGTGTTAAAACATTACAAAAATGTCTTTGAGCAGCAACTAATCAACATGATAAACAACATCACATATTTAGGGGTGTGACTCCAACACTGGCCTCGTTGTCTGGTGCACACACACCCTACTCGAGCCGCCATAACTCTCCACTCTCTCCTTGTTTGAAATGATCTCCTAAATCCCGTTTTCATGAACTATTATCTTCTGCCACCCTGTCCACAGCCGTGACCCTCTCTCTCTCTCTCTCCCGCTTTCTGGGAAACCTCACCAGGACAAGAGAAAAAGATAGTTAACATGTACATTTAATATGCAAAGAAAACATACATAATACATGACATATAAAAATTAGAACATTATCATACAACACACTAAACTGCCACAACCCCGTAGCATTCCATTATCATATCCTGGCTTCACCAACTGTCCATATCCAGTGGCTGCTCAACTCTTGGCTTACCACTTATTACTCCCTCACTAAATGGGGCTGAAATCCTGTCACAACAATTCTGTATCCTCAGCCTTAAAAGTATATGAAATTCAGCTCGGGGCTGAACCACCAGAAACATCTACATAAGTATTCCCAAACAAAAGAAGAAATCAATCTCTCACCTTACACTGCGTCTTACATACTAATAAGTAATCAAGCACTCCCCTTATACAATTATGTGTGTCCACCATGAACCTGTTCTGCTCCTAGAGGCTCACCACCAATACATATCTCAAGGTCCTCCAAAATATCAGGAAAGGCACTTCTGCAGTTCTCCCAATCTGTTGCACAACGAAGTCCTAATCCAACACCAGTGACGCTTCACTACTGATTCCACAGAGACATGTGTAGCACCTCTACACTGCTTGAAATCAACTCCTCACTATGGAGTTCTGCTCTACCACAGAGTTCAGCATACACTTCTTCTCCAGCCTCGAAGTTCCTCCATCAACTTCTTCTCTAACCTCGGTGTTTCTCCACGAACTCTTTCCCAAACAAACCTGCGATTCCATTACCATGCCAATAAAAATGCTTTCCTAACAAAACATAATTAAATGTATTCACAGTATACATTTAATCTCCATCAGACATCCTTAACCTTCATCCGACATCCTTATGCCAGCACTATGGCTCCGCCGATGTGGGCCCTCCCCCATCCTGGGCGGGTCCACCTGGGAATATGTCTTGACGCGTCGCCGCTCCCGTCGCGACACTGGGAGGCTTACCCCCCTCAGTCATCCACTGACCATCAGCGAGGGCAGATGTACCACCGCTCCCTCTAGCATGTCCTCCCAACTTTAACTTCTTATTTTAGCTCACTGTCATAATAAAATATCTATTCTTCATACACATATGTTCACTATGATCACTGGGCACACAACCAAACACTAGTGGCTATATTAACAACTGATTAAACAGGCTTACCACTGAAATCTCTGACGTGAGGATGCTCACTCACTGGAGGGCAAACATGGCGCTCACATAGGCCCCCCACAAAAATGCTTCAGGACTGCCATACAAGACTTCCTCCAGTCCATGACTTGAGTTCACAACGTCGCCTGGCAGGCTCCACAACAGAAATGCCTGCTTACTTCCTTCCACTTGAAGGCATAACAATTAGAGTTTCACCGAGTTGCGACCAAAACTCACTTGCAGGTCGCCTCTAATTTACCAAAATCACAGAGAAATGGTGTAGTATGTCCCCAACAGCCTCCTCACACTTGCAGACAAGTAGTCTCCACTCCAGCACTAACACAGGGAACTATATTCTTCCTTATTCAAGGTGAATCAATGAAGTACAACCACCTTTGATGACAGTTGCGACTCAAGTAAGGCAACTGCTAGCATCACTTCACGTCTCCAAAGTATCGACATATCATTTCATGTCACTTATTATCAATGCCCATCCTCTGCTAGTATCCTGAGATTACTCACTAAAGCTTACTCAATTATTTAATATATACATCTTTCCTCTGACCTCTCAGTCAGGTCCGGAAGGCAGAATAACTCTCAGAATGGTAGACTCATTCCACCTAGGCTACATAGGGTCATGACAATTAATATCACCATCCGACATCACACTCCATGTCGGTCTCACTGTATAAGGATGAGGGAGGATCCATTCTCCCTCATCTGGGTGGGTCCATACTGAAATCAACTGGGCTGGCTGCCTGGGGGACTCTGCCCCTTCAGTCACCCACTGACCTCCAGTGAGTGAGGATGCACTGCTCCTCTCTCCAGCCTGTCCACTTATCTCTAACTCCTTATATTAGCTCACTGTCTCAATAAAATATGTACCCTACATTCATATACGTTCTCTATGATCGCTGAGCAAACAATCAAGCACTGCTAAATGTTTTATCACTGATTAAATGAGCGTACCAAAGAATTTGGGACATGGGGGCATTCACTACGGTGCTCCAAGATGGTATCACTCTTGGATGTTCAACAAAATCATATCGGGGCTGCCTCTCACAGCTTCTCTTCTCCTGACTTGAGCACACAAAGTCGCCTAGCAGGCTCCACACAGAAGGTCAGTGTGACCTGCTTATTCTCCTTCACTCGAGGATATAACACATTAGAATTCCACACAGGCACGACCATCACTAGGCTTCAGGTCGCCTCTAATCTTCATAATCTGAGAAATGATGTATGCCATGTCCTCGGCAGCTTCCTCGCCAGTTATACACTGTAGACTTCACTCAAACACTTTATCCAGAACAGTATTCTTCTATATTTCCAAGACACAGTGACACTCGTCCATTCCTGACAACTGTGTCAACTCCAGTGAAGTGTTATGATGTCCGCTAGGGTCACGTCACGTCATAAAATGTCAACATCCTATTCCAACTTTCACAAGATGCTCATCCTCTGCTTGAACTCTTTTTAAGTCACTCACTGACGTTTACTAAATATATTTCCTTCCTCTGACTTCCTAATTTCTGATCAGGTAAGCAGAATAACTCTCACTTATTAGACTGGCTTCATCAGGCTACCTGGGGTCAGAACACTTACCTCCCCTTCCCTTATTTTTGAGATATTCTAAGTAGCTCGGCTCCTGACAAAGCATCTGCCACTACGTTATCTCACCCTCTTATATGTCTTACGTTCAAGTTATACTCTTGAAGTAACAGGAACTACCTAGTTAACCTCTGATTCGCATGCTTCATCTTACTCAGGAACACCAGGGGGTTATGGTCTGTATACACAGTAACTGGGTAACTTCCCCCACTTAAATAGACCTCAAAATGCTCGAGTGCCAGAACCAATGCCAATGTCTCCTTCTGTACCGTATTCTTTTCATCCCTCTGCTGCGTCAATACAGCTCCGGCCCTTACATCACTGGCATCCACAAATAACGCAAACGGCTCTCCAAAATCCGGTGAAGCTAACACAGGCGTCTCGGTCAATAACTCCTTCTTTCCTTTAGGTACTGGGAAATTATCGATGGCTTCGACCTTACTGGAGCAACCTCACCTTGCCCTACTACATAACCTAGGTACTCCAGTCAGGCTCTTCTGAACTGACTCTTTGCCAAGTTAATAGTCATATTGACCCTTTCTAATCGGCCGAACAAATCTAGAAGTCTTTCCACATGCTTCCTCCAGGAGTCTGCAAACACAACAATGTCGTCAATGTACACAGCATAACCCGTTGCGCGTTGCAACACCTGATTCATCACCCAATCGAAACAGCTACCACTATTCTTCATTCCAAACGGCAATACTTTATACTGGTACAACCCATCGGGTGTCACAAACGCTGCGATTCTCTTCGCCTCTTCAGATAGGGGGATCTTGTAGTACCCCTTCAACAGGTCTATCTTCGACTCGTACTGTGCACTCACTCCCAATTCGATCTATACAGTCATCAATGCACGGTATTGGATGCGAGTTAGCGACCGTAATCATGTACACCTTCCTATAATCTGTATGTACCTTCGGTCTTTTTAACGAGGAGGCAAGGTGAACTCCATTCACTGTCGCTTATCTTTGCCAGATCATTATCCAGTAAATACTTTATTTTTTTCTCATAGCTTCCGCTTTATCTGGATTGATCCTGAAAGGGTGCTATTTGGTGGGAGCAGCTTCCCCCCCTACGTTAACCTCATTCACCGTTCCTCGAAGTCTTTGCGGCATTACTTGTTGCTCTACCCCTTCTAGAGTGCTAGTAAGCCTCTCCCCGTATATACTATCTAGAAGAAGTGAGAACACTTCGTCTTCTTCTCGGCTATCACTCCTCTTCACCGTCTCACCTTCACACTTCCCATGAAATGTGACAACTTCAGACAATCTCACACCACTCAACTTCATCATCCCTATACTTCCGTTCCTGTGGACAACTCGTCACTCTACTCTCTTCCTCAGTCTGTCCACATTCTTCTTTCCCTCTGTTCACCGCGGTTATCTCCACTTTCTGGTTCTTGAATTCAGCGTTCTGGGCTCTAATTAAGTCCACTCTGTTCACATTCCATTTCACTGGCAGGGTCATTTTCCCATCTGACCTCGCCATGCCCTCATCTTCATGAGCTGGACCTTTGCATAACAGCCCAACTATCTCCACGTCAGTTTCTTCCCTCAGTGGAGTTGGCACTGTTACCTCACCTTCAGTGTCTCCCTCGTCGGCAACCTCTGACCTGGTTACTGCACAATCAGGGGTACACAATGACTTGGCTGTCTTCTGACTCATCCTCTAACATGCTAGCCAGGTCTACTCTCTCAGATGTTCCAGTCAGTACCATGGCCCTTTTGACACTCCTCCGGCACAGCTTTCACCATGAGCTCTGGTAACACCTTTGACCCACGCAAGTCATTATCCAGGATCACTTGTTTCCCAGGTACAGGTATATCAGGGCACACTTCTAAAATCATCTCCGCTGACAAATAGTCAGACCTCAGTCTGACAGCACATATGGGCATGTCACTCTCCGACAATAACACATGCACCTTTATTCTCCGACTGTCAGCAAAAAATCGTTCATCCCAGATCAGGCTTCTTAAAATCAAGCTCTGATTTGCTTCCATATCTCTGAGGATTTTCACTTCTGTCTCTCGTTAGCCTCCTATGCTAACCCAACCTTTACTGATGAATGGACTATATCTCTCGTTCATTAATTTCTCTTTCTGCGGTTCATCTTTTATTAAACTCACACATGAGTTTCGGAGGTCACACATTGCCAGGGTCACAACTTTCTTACCCTGTCTACAATCTCTCCTTATGTGACCATATCTATCACAGTTTGTAGCATCTCACCTTGGACATACTCCTTCACCATCCGGTGTTACTTTGTCCTCCTGAGTGGCTTTGGTTCTGTCCACTCGTGTTGGAGTTTCTCTGCACAGGCACACCACCTGCACTATGCTGTGTCTGGCTGGACTCATAACTTTGTTGTCCATGCTTGGTTACTCGCTTGTCTCCGGCAGGTGGACTCTGGAACTTTCTTTCACAGGTTTGGGGCTAGCCTGCTTATTTATCTGTCTGCCAAAATGTTTCTCACCGCAGGCTCCACTGGGTCTGCTATAGTTCCGTCTCGTATCACTTTTCAATCTGCTTTCCCTCAAGCTCCGATAAGCTTCCGTAATCATATCTTCCCTATCTGCTGCGTCTCTCACATTCCTCACTCCTGCCTCTTGGATTATGAATTTCATAACGGGGCGTGCATCCTTTCTAGAAACTTCTCCATTATCATCAACTGTTTCAGATCATTATACGATTCCACCCCGACAGTTTTTATCCATCTCTGGAAATGCCTTTCCAGGTCCCTCCATCTCTGGAAACGCCTTTCCAGGTCCCTCGCTGTCTCAGCGAAAATACTTGCTGGAGCCTTTATCATCTCTCGGAAATGCTTTCTGTAAGCTTCAGGAGTCAACAAGAACACACGCATAACGTTGGTCTTCACAGTCCAGTAATCTTGGCATTCCTTCAAAGACAACTGGGTATATCTGCCTCTCTGGCAGCGCTGGTCAACCTTAACTTAACCAATTGGGCCCACTTCTCTTGTGGCCACTGTTTGATATTGGCTACTTTCTCAAAGTGTTCCAAGAAGCTTTCCGACTCCTCTGGCACAAACAGTGGAATATCCTCCGCCCTAACTCTGTTATCTGGTGGTTGAGACACGTGGGTGTTCTTCTCTGGCGACCCACATTCAATCCTCTGCTCCACCAAAGCTCTACTTGCTTCTATCTCCATTTGTCTAGTTTTCTCTCTTTCCTTTTCCTGTTCTACCTCCAGTTCTCGTACTCTGGTTTTCTCTTTTTCTCTCTCTACCTCTAAGTCTAGTTTAGCTTTATCTTTTTCTGCTTCATTTTTTATCTGTAGTTCCAGCCTCAACTTCTCTAGTTGGGACTGTCTCTCTTTGTCCTCTCGTTCCTCTTGGGGCTCTAGCTGGAAACTTTCCAAGGTCCTGTTCCGGCTACTTCTGCTACTGCAGCTACTCCTACTACTCCTTTTTTATCCCTGGGACCTCACATCATCCTGTCCATCATCTCCTTTCCGCCTTCGGCTCCTTTCTGGACACCTTGCAGTACCACTTCATTCCTAGCTCTCAACTGCCTAAGGATCTCCTCCTTCATTCCTACCACTATGGATGACTTCACCTTGACACCACATTTCTCTGCAATTTGCCTTAACTGCTCTTTTGCGCACCCATCTAAATCCTCAGGCTTGTCTGACTACAAATGCTTGTACCTTCTCCATCTTGTCCTGTGAGTCTTTCTGAGAGAGAGAGAAAATCTACCTGCAGTTACCCGTACTATTAACAGCTGCTATGGGTGTGTCAGTTCACTCTCCTGGTCAGGGTATGGGTGTGTCAGTTCACTCTCCTGGTCAAGGTGTAAGTGTCAATTGAATCCCGGACAGGCCCCCAAATTTATTGGGGGTTGGAGATTTAATATCACTTGGTTATTGAACCAAACTGATACTTGCTTACCCTACGAACAGAGACACCAACCATTCCGTGATAAAAATACGACCGACTGCAGCAACCACACTCCCATTGTTGTCATTCGACCAGCAATGAACACTGGAGTGCTTGCAATTAGTTGGGAGATCACCCTATAATCGTCCTTGCTCTTGGAGAGGGGTTCAGCATCACCTTTATTCCAGGGCGCAGCTCCAAACTGGCCTAGTTGTCATAAGTATACACCCACTCGAACCACCGTGACTTCCCCATACTCTCCTTATTATGGGATGATCTCCTAAATCCCCCTTTATGAGTTATTGACCACTGTCACCCAATTTTCAACGTGTCTCTCTCTCTCTCTCTCTCGCTATACATCCAGGAAGCCTCACCAGGACAAGAGCAAAATCCAGCTGTAAACAAAAAACATTTATTACATAAAGACATAGACAAAAGAATATGTAAAAGTAATATTACAGTTCAGCACCCAAGGCTGCTCCCAACCAATAACACTCCAATATACCTCAGGCGTTCATCATAAACCGTATTAGGCTGCTGTTCAAATTTCAGCTCACAACCAACTGCTTCCTGGGTACAACAACATTATATATATATATATATATATATATATATATATATCTATATATATATATATATATATATATATATATATATATATATATATATATATATATATATATATATATCAACAAAAGAAGAATAAATCCGTCTCTCACCTTACACTGCGCCTTTCATGCTAATATGCAATCAAGCACTCCCTCATACATCAATGTCCATATGAGTCTCTGTTCTATTCCATTCCTCGATGCCCTCTACTAAGAAGATCTATTTGGGTCCTCCAACTCAGGTAGGTACTCCTGCAGTTCTTCTAATCTGCTGTACATGAAGTCCCACTCGACTGTCAGTAAAGCTCCTACAAACAGCTTTACAAAAGAAACATGTAGCTCCCCTACACTGCTTGACATTCCACTGCATCAATGGAGTTCCACTCCTTTGAAATCCTGCTCTACACCTATAGTTCAGCTCCTACTTGGAGTTCAGAACTTCTCCCATACAAACCTGCAATTCCATTACCAATACATAATAAAATGTTTTCCCTAACAACACAGAAATATATATATATATATATATATATATATATATATATATATATATATATATATATATATATATATTTATTTATTCACATTAATATCACCATCCGACATCACACTCCATGCAGGTCCCACTGAGATGGGTCCTCCCCCATCTGGGCGGGTCCACACTGAAATCAACTGGAGCCGGCTGCCCTGGACTCTGCCCCCTCAGTCGTCCACTGACCTCCAGTGAGTGAGGATGTGCTTCTCCTCTCTCCAGCCTGTCCACTTATCTCTAACTCCTTATATTAGCTCACTGTGTCAATAAAATATCTACCCAACATTCATATACGTTCTCTATAATCGCTGGGCACACGATCAAGCACTGGTAAATGTTCTATCAACTGATTAAATGAGCTTACTGCAGAATTCGGGACATGGGGGCGTGGGGCGCGCTCACTACAGCCCTCCAAGATGGCGTCACTTTCAGACGTCCAACAAAATCACATCGGGGCTGCCTCTCACAGCTTCTCTCCTCTTGACTTGAGGACACAAAGTCTCCTACCAGGCCTCCACACAGAAATACCTGCTTACTCTCCTTCGCTCAAGGTTATAACACATTAGAGTTCCGCACAGGCACGACCATCACTAGGCTTCAGGCCGCTTCTAATCTTTATAATCTGAGAAATAACGTACGTCGTGTCCTCGGTAGTTTCCTCGCCAGTTATACACTATAGCCTTCACTCAAAACACTTTATCCAGAACAGTATTCTTCTATATTTCTCGGACACAGTGACACGTCCATTGCTGACGACTATGTCAACTACAGTGAAGTGTTACGATGTCCACCAGTGTCACATCACATCACAAAATGTCGACATCTTATTTCCACTTTTACAAGATGCTCATCCTCTGCTTGAACTCTTTCAAGTCACTCACTGACGTTTACGTAATATATTCCTTCCTCTGACGTCCTAATTTCTGGTCAGGTAAGCAGAATAACTCTCACTTGGTAGACTCTCTTCACAAAGCTACCTGGGGTCATAACAGATATCATCAATCCTATCCCATCACTGAAGTGATTGGCTCTAAAGCGCAAGGGTTGAGTAGGCAGATGTTAATGGTGCTGTTTTAAGAGAGAGAAAAGAATCATCTGTATATAGGCTTAGGTGGTAATTCGTGTACAGTATTGAAGAGATCATATATGTTTTGTGGTCTGCTGAGAGTGTTAATTAGGAAATCAATGTGATGTTCGTGATAAGAGACGAGTCTGTCAATTTGTTTGTCAAGGATTTTTTTCCTGTATGCATTGAGAAAAAGGATGATTGATTGAGTGATAGATGATGATTAAGCCACCCAAGAGGTGGCATGTGCATGAGTAGCCCGTAAGTGGTAGATGTTCGAAGTGAATGTGATTAGTCATGAAAGGATATACTTTGTGCTGAACGCATATTTAAACTGGCAGGCCTTACTATGTGGCTGCTATCGCGGGGGAGGATACCTAACCTAATGCTTGACAGTATTTATGAGGGTGTCTAGCTGCTGGACATCTTTTTTGACCAAAAGAGTGGCAGTGTTGATGGCTTCAGGGTGGTTACTGCAAGATTCAGGGACTCTTAAAGCTCTTCTAAGGTCGTTGGTTGCTTAACATTCCAGGAGATATTGAAGAAGTGGCATTTATGTAATTGTTTGGCAGAAGATGCATTCCCTCTCTCTCTGTGTTCATTAATTCGCAGTTGTATCTGTAACCAATACGTAGTCTGTACAACCCAACTGCTAATTCCCTCTGGATTTTTTTGAGGAGATTTAACCTGTGTAACTTGGTGGCCTGAAGGTACCATATTGCAAAGAGCGAACCTTCCTTAAAAAGAGGTCGCCTGTTCACTCTTAAATACCCCAGGTTAGTCAGTGTAGCAAAGCCCCGCCCCCAAAGGTGCAATACAGTACACATCTACATTCCGCTCTGTTCCGAAAAGATCACGTCTTTCGACACGATTTATGTCTCTTCACTAACTGATTTACACTCAACAATTTTGAATGAAGTAGTCCAGTCAATTTAATGATTACAATCTCTTAAGTGAACAAACAATGCGTGTGTTGAAAAGTCCTGGCTCCTTCATGTTGATAAAATTATCTTTCAGTGTACCTATTGCACGTGCAGATGATGAGTCTGCACTGGATCTCATGTGGTGTTATTTCCGTGTGCAGATTCGGAACCAGTCGATCTAATATTTTTCCAAGTGTAAATTATTATGTATCTCTCCCGCCTGATAGACCCAAAGAATCTGCCTTCAAAGAAGTAGTTGATTATAACCTTGGATTACCTATACGCGCTCTCAGAGCAATAACATGCCAAGAATTTCTGGTATCCAACTTATTGATCCACCATTACACTGAATAAATTTGTTTCCCATATTTGTTTTTATTTTCTTTGTAATGTTGCGAATCAAATACATTCAATTATGAAGTATGCCAAGACAGCCAAAAAGTTCATTTTAGTATGAAAGTACATAGCTCTTATAAAGGTATCGTAACATCAATTAAAGAAAATTTTTGTAGCTGACAAATAATAATGTTGGCAAAAAAAAAGGGAAAAGGATCCAAGCATTCTGTCAAATACCAATGGCTATATAATCCTAGTTAATGATGAAGCAGATCTACCAAGTCGCTATTTTCCTCCAGTATTTGTGTACAAAAATTCAGACAAATTTGTCTTAATTGTTTTGTGTACATTTTAAGAAGGACGTAGTTGAAGTGTTGGGGTGAACGGCTTGAGTAAAGGGGATGAAGGGGACGGAAAGTGGTGGGTCGGTGAAGTAATGCATCTTGAGTCTGGGAGCGACCAGGTGGCTGCCTCACCTCAGGACCTTGGACTGTTGCTTGGGTGGGCTGGGAGGCAGTATAAAGCTGCCTCCTGGACGCTGCTCCTCACACACCTTCTGCCAGCAAGATGAAGTGCCTCCTGCTCCTCCTCTCCCTCGCCGCCCTCACAAGGTAACACTTTGACACACATTACTGGTCCATTACTCAACTGGTTTTGTTTTCCATAGCTAAGCTGAACTTGGAATCATTGAAACATTTCCAAATTATTTAATATATATAATAATAATATTGAAGCAAATAACTGAATTATATCGATACCATCACAGAGTAAATATTTATATGTTCATATAGCTTGAGTGTGAGAAGCAAAGCTCACGAATCATATTGGGAAGTAAACAAAGTCGAAGGACAGGTATTCATTTAAGATATATGTTCATAAAGAGCTTCTGTACTTCTGGAGGACTCTCTTTAGAGAGACACAGAAAGAAAATAGTCTTTACGAGCCTCTTTAACAACTGTTCAGATGTGGGATTAAAGAACTTTAATGTGTAAAAAATATCGAGGATCTAAAAACAAAGTTTTTTTTTTGGATTCCCCCAAGATTAATGAAAACATTTATTAAAAATTAAATTCTTTAGGACTGACCTGGATGAATTTAGGGTTGATTACAAATTGCATTTGAATAGAACTAAAGTTAGAGTAGAAAAAAATAGTGAACAAGAGTAGTTGAACGACGAATAAGTCAAGCATTCTTGAGTCAAACTTGATTGATCAACTAGTGCCAGGTGACCCCAGGTACTGGTAACACTGGTACCAGGTGACCCCAGTGTACTATTGTATCAACAGCCAGGTGACCCCAGTGTACTATTGTATCAACAGCCAGGTAACCAAATGTTTCACATCAACAGGGCACAAGATTCCCTCGTTTGCGAGTGTTCCGCGTTTGTTACTCTTGGTGAAAGTGAGGTTCCAGTCCTCGACTTTCCCACCACCACCGTTACCGACTGTGAAACGGACTATACAATCTGCTACGAGACATGTTCCAACGAGGTAAGACTCCTCAAGCCATCCCCAGTTACACAAACCTTCCTCTGCCAATAACCAATGCGTGGTAGTGGCTTTGACAATGATCTCGCGACGCATGATATACTACACGATGAAATCACAAGGCTGTGGAATCGAACCCTCGTCCTAGGTCACCCCAGATGCACACCTTAACCAAGAATACCGAGGTCTTCGGGTAAGACGTATTTCTAGGAGCGAACTGGGACGCAGGTTCGATTCCAACACTGCTCTAGGGATTTTGTCACATAATATACTGCTCGTTGTAGAGTTAAAATTCGAAGTGATATCTGTGTACATTTCAACCCATAACGTGCACTAATATATCGATTCATTTCATTACTCTCCGAGGAAAACGATGACTTTTGTGTGTTGCAGTGGGACTTTTTCACTGGAGACGGGACTCTGGACGTTCCCGGGCCGGATGGGGTTTTGGTCGGTCAACACATGTGTGACACCCTCAAGACTCACGGCTACACTGAACTTGGAGCACATGTAGTAAGTGTTACACAGCACTAATAACATACACAGCACTAATAACATAATTACACAGCACTAATAACATAATTACACAGCACTAATAACATAATTACACAGCACTAGTAACATAATTACACAGAACTAATAACATACACACATACACAGAACTAATAACATACACAAAGTAACATACACACATTCACAGTACTAATAACATACAGTAAACAAAACTGAAGTTGAAGTTTACCAAGGTTGTTATTATTCAGTGAGCTGAGAATTATTCCTGTGATAAAGGCTCATGAACAGAAACTTTCAGTGGAATCTCATTCCTTCCCCCGTCCTATCCAAAAGCCTTATCCTAATCCCTTCTATGTGCTCTATAGTCGTAATTGTATGGCGCCTTCTCCTGATAGTTCCCTACCCCTTCATTGTGCAAGGTATTCCACCAATTGTTCGTGATCATTACAGGTGTACCTGTACTACCATGTCTGCGACGTGGGCCCCTGGGTACCCACCGGTCAGTACAGCCATGGAAATCTGTGTTGCACTAACGGTAACTACTACGACTGTTAACTGACATCAGCTCATCGGGTGTCTCCAGAAGGCAGCAGAATCTGGACATCTTCAAGGGAAAGCTGTGAAACAGGCACTGCTGCTGCTGCTGCTATTCCATCAATCAAGCCAACTGATTTACTTGACCTTTTTTTTTTAACCTAACCAGCTGAAGTGGCTATCCTAACAGCTTCTGTCAATTCATTATTCCTATTACTACCTGTATGAGGTGACAAGAGAATTGTCTTTTCACACATAATGTCAATTTGTGAAAAGGCAATGGCTACCTTTGTTACTATATATAAACAAAGAATTAAACTATAACTTTGCGTGAAAGAAATTTTATTTCACATTCTTGTGCTCTCCAGACCAGAGTATCTGATGCTGTATGGTGCGAGTTGTAAGATGTTAGTGTTACGTTTTTACCATATTGTTGAGTTTGAGATTGTACATTCGTTTTCACCTGTGAGTATTACCTCGAACCAACAGTTATTCCAACTAAGTCAGGACTTTTTCCATGCGAATAGGTTCATTCAGTTCGCTTCCCAGAGCTTGTCTACGCCAGCCTGTCAGATATGTTTAACATGTCGAGTGAAATTCTCAAGAACAGAAATGTTTAAGAACAATGAAATTTTTAAACGTGATGAATGAATGAATATTGAGATGAATGAATGAATATTGAGGCCATACAATGGTATCGAACCCGTGTCCCTGACCAGTGTACCTGAGGAGTACAGTGACGATGGATGGATGCCACTGTAAGGAGTCAGTATTTATTTAGAAACGCCTAACTTTGCAGTTAGTAAAGGTCTTCCGGGAAGGAGGTGGCGTGGTCCTGTCCTCCTACACCACTAGCAGTGATGACCAAACCGGCCGACATTTAACCTTAACTTCTCCAACAAAGAGACTTCTTGGCCTCAATAATATACAAAAGCAGCTTTCAAGAACAAGAATCACAGTGTAGTTAGAGTACCAGAGAATTAACACGTGCAAATAAAACTTGACCCAAAGGTAGCGAACAAAATTTACAATCGCCAAATGCGTTTCATTGCAGTTATATTATTACTTGCTATTGCATATCAAGCTATCATTGAGGCTTGTAGCACACAATGGAAGAATAACTGATATTAACAACATGAATAATATGCCTTATAAAACAACCATGTATAGGATATACTTATCGATGTATAGGATATACATGTATATCCTATTCTTATTCTTTAGTCCTCAATACCTCATAAGTTTTATGTATAGGTATTCGTATATCATTATGGTGGGCAAATGTCACTTCTAAATACCTTTTTAGGGTGTAAGTGTGGGTCTCTGAAAACTTTGTAATGGTTTGTTAATGAAGGCTCAGGGAAACTTTGTACTAGTAGGCATTTTGCAGTGTTGGGAGACTATGGAGTTGCGCTCTGATTGTCAAGGCTGGAATTTCTTCTCCAGGGCACAAAGCCAGGGTATGTCGATATGGAGGAGAAGCTGTTACTCAAGCAGCAGAACTTGTTTCTGTGCAGACCTTGCAGGGAGTGTGTAAATAGAAGCCTGTTGAGACCTTGAAATATAAGTTTTAAGAGACCTTCTAGGAGTGTGTAAATAGAAAGCTTTTAAGACATTTGTTTACAATTCACCTTCAGCGTTACCCCATTTTCCACTATCTTGGAGAGTGGGAAGGCAACAGCTCGGAACAGTATATAGGACAGAAAGAGTTGAGAGATAACACCTGTTCGTTCTTCATATCTTATTACTCAGATATCACATAGTAGTACCGCCACTCTTCAGTAAACTATCCAGTGCACACAACTAAGAAAGTATTGGAGACATACTAGGGAAGGCAGTAGTGGAGCTACTTCCGCTACGGAAGTAGCAGACACACAGTAGGGAAGGAAGTAGTGGAAGCCCAGTAGTAGAGCAAATATTGAAGAATACCAGGTGGTTAGGGGATGTCAGGAGTTGGATTAACATAGTTTAATAAATGATTCACTACAAGGTTATATTCTGCTTTTACTTAAAGTGTAGAACCTTGAGGCACTCCACTTACAACATTTTCCCACCCTGACTTAACTGCATTTATACTAACTCTTTGTTTCCTTTGGTATAACCATGCCATAATCCAAATTAATTGAGGACCCAAATACCGTGAGCTTCTACCTTTTTAATCAATCTCTCAAGTGGCATCAAAAACTTTGCTATAGTCAAAGTATACGTCACAAACCTTTCCATTTTCAACTGCCTCAACTATGCTGGAATAGAATAATAGCAAATTTGTTAAAAATCAGGCGCCGTTAGTAAAAACCATGTTGTGAATTATTTACTAATCATGTTTTTCAAGATGAAGACGAATGGCTTTTGCAATTATCGATTCAAGCAACTTTCCCACAATAGACATTAAGCTAATTAGCCGATAGTTTGACGCAAGTGATCTATCTCTTATCTTGAAAATTGGTTCCACATAAACAACCTTTCACGACTCTGGCACTCTGCCTGACTCTATTGATTTATTAAATATAGTAAGAGCTCGCAAATGTCCACTTTGCATTCTTTAAACACCCTGGCCAACACATCGTCTGGCTCTGGGATTTTGTTTGGCTGGGGTTTTACTATTTGTTTATTAACATCCTCCCTGTAATTACTAATCAAGTCAACCTGTCTTCTTCCACACTAATATAGGCTTGTTCAGCTGAAGGCATAATGTAAAGTTCTTCCTTAGTGAATACAGGGATAATATTTTTATATAAAATACTACTCATATTTTATTCCAGCATAGTTGAGGCAGTTGATAGTGGTAAGATTTGTGATGTTGTGTACCTTGACTTTAGCAAAGCTTTTGATACAGTGCCACATGAAAGACTGATTAAGAAAATAGAGGCTCATGGTATTGGGGTGCTATATTAAGTTGGATTAGGGCATGGCTATACCAAAGGAAACAGAGTTAGTGTAAATGGGGTTAAATCAGAGCGGGAAAAATGTAAGTGGAGTGCCTCAAGGGTCTGTCCTGGGACCTCTGTTATTTAGAGTTATAAATTATTTACATTCAGATTTGAGCAGCAATATTTGCAAATTTGCCGATGATACAAAAATTGGGAGGGAAATAAACACGGAAAAAGACTCACTATTACTTCAAGACGATCTAAATAGGGAGTTTGAAATGGTCAAAAGATTGGCAGATGCAGTTTAATGCTGATAAATTTAAAATTTTGATGCTACGTAATGATAATAAAGTTACAAGATACGAGCTAGATGGTGATGTGATTGCGAAGTCGGATTGCGAAAAGGATCTGGGAGTTATGATTAGTAAGAATTTAAAACTAACAATCGTCTAAAATTAGTAAGAATCGTCAGGTGCAGGTAGTCACAGAGTGAGAGTGTGTGTAGCGGGAGCTCCAATTGTCCTGATACTGAAAATGAAAGATGTAGTAAGTGAACTTGTGCTAATAAGGGAGTTATGTGGAGCTCTGAGGGCAGAGGTGGTTTCCCTGCGGGAGGAGCGGCGACAGATAAAGGAGCTAAGACAGACGAAACACCGCCAAGAAGAAGCAAATGAAGAACGCAACAGTAAAAAGTCGTCGACCTGGAACGTCGTAAAGAACAGGGGTCTTAAGAAAACTTTGACAAGGCCACCTACAGATATCATAAGGACTTCCAACCCATTCGCCGCGCTGGAGAACGAATGCTGTGTGGAGACGGTAGTTCCCTCGAAAGTCAAGACAGCGAAAGGAGCGCCGGCCCCTCAAGGTGCTCACAAAGTAAAGGAAGTACCTAAGCAAATTTTGCTTGTTGGAGATTCACAGGTGAGGTATCTGGATAGAACTTTTTGTGCCAGAGATAGTGGGAACAGGTTAAGGGTTTGCTATCCCGGGGCAGGAATTGGTGATATTGTTAACAACATAGGCGATATTATGGCTGGAAATGATAACAAACCCATTATTTGTATCAGTGCCGGTGGACATGATGTTGGACAAGTTAGGAGTGAAGAACTGATACAGAGGTTTAAGACAGCCTCAGAATTAGTTATCATCGGGATTCCTCGCTTGCTCCTATGAGGCATTCTTCCAAGAAAGGGAGTTGGAAATGAATGGTTGTCGAGGGCACTTGGTGTCAATTGTCTACTGGACAAATATTGCAAATCAAAGGCAATATAATTTATAGATAACTGGGAACACTTCTATGGAAGAAATGACATGTATGCTGAGGATGGGGTGCATCTACCCAGGGCTGGGGTTGTTGTTGTTGCTAACTCGTTGGAATCTGTGGTGGGAGGGGTTTGTTTGGGTTTTTGTTTAAACTGATGGTAGATAGTGGTATGGGAATTGATATGGAGAAAGAAGGTAATAAAAGTACGTGTTTGTGGGAGAAATAACTTGGCAAAATGATCAGGGAAGGAGTGGAGCCTCAAAATAACAATACACTTAGGGTATAATACACGAACAGTAGGAGTCTAAGAAACAAAATGAACGATTTAAATGCTCTTGTCTGCACAGACAAAAAGTAGATATTATTGCACTTACCGAAACGTGGACGAATGTAGAAAATAGAAAACTATTAGCTGAATATCAAATAAAAGGATTTAAACTATTTCACATAGATATATTAGACGAGGAGGGAGAGTAGCCATAAATGTTAGGGGAAATTTGAAATGTAGTCTCAAAGAGGGAATCAAAACTGAGCCACACACAGAAACTATTTGGATAGAATTAAGCGAAAAACCAAATAATCTTATAATAGGAATTATATATAGGCCACCAAACTTAGACAGGATAGAAGCAAAGCATCTATGGGATGAAATATCTAGAGCATCTAGGTCTAGCAGTATTTGTGTCATGGGTGACTTTAATTTTAATGGAATAAATTGGTTTAACAGAACAGGGAATAATGAAGCAGAAGATTTTCTAGAATTAATTGACGATTGCTTTCTTACACAACACATTAAGGAACCAACGCGGGAAAATAACATTTTAGATTTAGTGTTAACTAACAGGCAAGCACAAATTAACGACATCGAAATAATGCAAATGCAAAAATCCTTAAATGGTGATTTAAGGATTTTTGAACCAGGATGAGAAAGTGGTTCTAAAAGGAACTCACTTTGGTGCCGGAAGAGCAGTCCAGTAATTTTAGCTAAATTTTATTTTTGCTAGGTTAGGGATATTTTTCCTTTATCCATATCATGTTAGGTTTAGGATGTTTTTGTTCTTTCCAGATGTGTTGGGGAAGACTTGCTGGACTGCCAACCATTGACAGTCGGGATTAATTTGTTCACTGTGCACAGTACTTAATGTATATGTTAATTACAGATATTGTTATGCTTGTTATATTATATGCATTCGACTTTTGGCTGGTGAGTAAGTAAATAATTATCAAGAAGAAGGCGCCAAACCGGGAAGGCTATGTAACACCATCAAATGTGCGGAATAATCAGAGGCGCTAAATATCACCAAGGATGCCAATACGAGAACAGAAACGCATAAGGCGAACGATATCAAAAGTATCCGATTCACCAAGAATTCTATCGAGGGACAAATGACCGCGAGGGACGGTCGGAAAGCAAGACACATGCTCGTCCTGGAAGTCAGGACATTCAACAAGGATATGCACGACCGTAAGAGGGACAACGCAATTTGAACAATAAGGAACAGGGCGGCGCCCATTAAGTGACCGTGAGTTAAGCGAGTATGGCCAAGATACAACCGCGCTAGAGCCGTTTCCCATCGTCGGTTACGGTGGTAGGAGGAAGGCCACGGGGACACAACGCTTAAGAGTACGCAGTTTGTTACCAACAACAGAAGACCAACAACCCTGCCAACGGGCAAGGATGGAGGAATGAATAGCCGGATAAAAGTCGGAAAAAGGAATACAGTTCCTGTACGGGAAATGGGACAAGAGCGGATAGCCTCTCTAGCGGCAGCATCCGCACGCTCATATAAAGAAACACCAACATGGCTGGGAACCCAGTAAAACTCCACGGATGGAAATTTACTAGAGATAAGAAACAGCCACTGTTGATTTGGCTGGTGAGTGTAATGGATTTAGCTAGGTTAGATAATTTTGTTCAAAGTAATGGTTAAATTTTTTGTTCGTGGTTAGGGTACAGGATAAGAAAAGTCGTGCTATATATCCATACAAATGGTTTTTCTGAAATTTATGGAGAGGGAGTTGTAACGGTCAGGAAAGTAGGCCTCTCATCCCTCTTCCAGTTTCCTCAACCCCCCCCCCCCCTTGACCTTCTCCTCTCTCCCTTCTTTCTCTCCTTTACCTCTCGACTGCTGGAGGCAGATTAGTCACACTCACCTGGGTATCAAACTTTGAGTTACAAGTTTCCCCCTCGTGTTGTGTGGTTACAAGAGAGGCCTGTCACCTCTCCCATCTCGGTTTTGCAAGAGTCAGTTTCATCCAGATTCGTGAGAAAACTACTCCAGTGGGGGTTTTAAGGTTTGTCCATTGGATAAGGGCCAGGTATTACCTGTCATTGACTAAGGGTGCCAGGACAGAGGCCTAGGTTCAAATTTATTGGGTGTAGGCCTGCGAGGGCGGAGTTTTTAGGGCACGAATAGCCGTAGGGGTGCACCCTTGAAGGATGTAGATAAAAAGATAATGTGACCTGGGTGTGCATAGGGGTTGGGAGAGATCAGTCAGGGGGGGGGGGAGGCAACACCGGGAGAGAGCC
>WNGS01167840.1:26098371-26111948 GCA_020271785.1 Procambarus virginalis | reverse complement strand
CTTTGGCTTCTGGCTTCAGGTGTTTGTCACACTCCACTCACAGTTTATAGTAAGACACACAATTGTTTCATAAAATAGAGTGCCTATGTTCAAACACATTTATATACAGTTAACACCACCGACCAAGTCCTTGTGTAGTGGCAGAATTTGTATACAGTGTGGTTTTGTTGCTGTGGCGTCAATGTATCCACACAATCTTCTCACTGTTTCGTGGCAAGACACACACTTATTTCACATTAAAACGAGTGTTTTTAAACAACATTTTTTTTAATATTTAACATTTTTTAACATTTCAACATTTAAATTAAACAACATTTTTAGTAGTAGGGATGACACGCTAAAGCCGATTTTTTTTTGTTGGGGGGGGGGGGAATCGTGTTTAGCGTGTCAGAGGTTCCAGGTGAATTTGGCCAGTCACTAATTTGGAATTAAAGAGTTCTTATGAGAAAAATAATTTCAGAGATCTTAGAAGTTTGTTAAGAGTTCTTATGTGGAAAATATGTTCATAGAAGTTTGTTAAGAGTTTTTATACGGGAAAATAATTTCAGAGTTCTTACCAAGAATAAACGACATCAGATATTTTAGGCCGAATACGTTTAAGTAGAATTCTTACTTAGAAACGAGTATGTCTATATAACTAAAACTGTAGCTTTAGCCAGCTACATAAGACGTCATTAATTCAACCTGTCCTCTTAAAAAGAACGTCGCATTTGGCCGTTTGCTCGTATGGCCAAATTTGGACGTAATTTGAAAATGAAAAAAATATGAAAATAAATTTGGGATTTTTTTTTTTCAACAACAGTAAGTTAAGGGCCCTCTGATAGGTTAGGTGGGCAGGAAATTCTCTTAAAGTTTCAAAACGTTATGAAAAACGTTAATTTAAAGTGTCCTCTCAGAACCTCTGCGCGTACGCCGGACGACTCAAATAGAAAACGGAACAGAACGTCACTTTTGTGAGTCGATTTCATTTTAAATTACGTCGAAATTTGGCCATATCACGCAAACGAGCCAAAAGTGACGTTCTTTTTAAGAGGACGGGTTGATTAATTACCCATCCCGCCCCTCCCACCCTCCTCCCTCTTCCCTCCCAACCTCCCACATCACCTATTCCAACCTACTCCAGGATTGGTCTTACATATGTGGTGTACAAGGTTCTGAATGATTCCTTACACAGATTCTTGAAGGCAATTCTGATGTTAGCCAGCCTCGCATACGCCGCTGATGTAAAACCTTTTATGTGGGTTTCAGGATACAAGTTTGGCGTGATATCAACGCCTAGATCTTTCTCTCTGTCCGTTTCATGAAGGACTTCATCTCCCATTCGGTATCCTGTTTCTGGCCTTCTGTTTCCACTGCCTAGTTTCATTACCTTATATTTACTCGGGTTGAACTGTAGTATCCATTTGTTGGATCATTCATTCAGTTTGTCAAGATCATCTTGTAGCCTCATACTATCTTCCTCTGACTTAATCCTCCTCATAATTTTTGCATCATCAGCAAACATTGAGAGGAACGAGTGTATTCCCTTTGGGAGATCATTTACATATATCAGAAAAAGTATAGATCCAAGGACTGAACCCTGCGGGACTCCACTGGTGACATTCTGCCAGTCTGAGACTTAGCCCCTCACAGTGACTCGCTGTCTTCTGTTGCTTAGGTACTCCCTTATCCAATGGAGTACCTTCCCTTTCACTTCTACCTGCATCTCCAGCTTGTGCACTAGTCTCTTGTGTGGTACTGTATCAAAGGCTTTCTTGCAATCCAAAAATATGCAGTCTGCCCACCCCTCTCTTTCTTGCCTGATTTTTGTTGCCTAGTCATAGAATTCAATTAATTCTGTGAGGCACGACTTGCCATCTCTGAACCCATGCTGATGTTTGTGTTACAAAGTTCTTTCGCTCCAGATGTTCCACTTGCTTTTTTCGCACAATCTTCTCCATCAACTTGCATGGTATGCAAGTTAGGGACACTGGTCTGTAGTTTAGTGCCTCCTGTCTATCCCCCTTTTTGTATATCGGGACTACGTTACCAGTCTTCCAAATTTTTGGCAGCTCCTCTGTTACCAGTGAATTGTTAAACACTATGGAGAGTGGCAGGCTCAGTGCTTCTGCTGCTTTCTTTAGGAACCATAGTGAGATTTCATCCGGGCCTATCGCGTTTGTCACATTAAACTCTAGCAAAAGCTTCCTTACATCCCCACTGGTAATCCCAAACTCCTCTAGTGGTTATCTTGAGGTTATCTTGAGATGATTTCGGGGCTTAGCGTGCCCGCGGCCTGGTCCTCGATCAGGCCTCCTTTTTATTCCTTTTTATTCACACATCCCCAGGAAGCAGCCCATAGCAGCTGTCTAACTTCCAGGTACCTATTTACTGCTAGGTAAACAAGGTCATCAGGGTGAAAGAAACATTTTACCCATTGTCTCCACCTCCACCGGGGATCGAACCCGGAACCTCAGGACTACGAATCCGAAGCGCTGTCCACCCACCCGTCAGGCGCCTGTTACCTGGTTATCTATTCGTTCTCTTATATCTGGAAATTCTCCTTGCTCTAATGTGAAGATCTCCAGAAATTTCTTATTGAGTTCCTCAGAGACTTGGTTATCGTTTGTGGTGAATCTGTCTGCCCTTATCCCCAGTTTCATTACATGTTCCTTCCACTAATTATACCCGCTTCAGGGTGTAAATGTAGGCTTCCGAAGGCCTTGCAATGGTATGTTAATGTAGGCTCAATGAGACCTGTTAGGGTGTGTAAGTAGAAGCTTATGGAGACTTTGAAATGTGCCAAATGTAAGTCTCAATAGACCTTCTGGAGTGAATAAATAGAAAGCTTTCGAGACTGATTTCTTTACAATTATTCATCGTCATCGTTACACGGTCTTCCACTAATTTTCATCGTCATCGTACACGGTCTTCCACTAATTTTTCATCGTCATCGTTACACAGTCTTCCACTAATTATTCATTGTCATCGTTACACAGTCTTCCACTAATTATTCATTGTCATCGTTACACAGTCTTCCACTATCTCTGAGAGTGGGAAGGCAACAGCCCGGAGCAGTATATAGGGCAGAAAGAGTTGAGATATATCACCTGTTCATTCTCCTATATCTTATCACTTAACATCACAGTTGTTGTTGTTGTTGCTTTAAAGTCAGCTACTCGGAACAAAAGTACCAAGTTTCACGGGCTATGGCGAGCCCGAAGTGGACTTGTGTATCACAGAGTCTTCAGTAAATCATCAACAATGTATACAAACTAAGTTAGTATTGGATGCACACTAGTGGAGGAAGTAATGAAGGCATACTAGGGAGAGGAAGTAGTGGAAGCCCAGTAGGGAGGGAACTATTTGAGAATACCAGATAGTTAAGAAAATATCTGGAGTTAGGTCAGAGGCGGGGGCCAATAACTACATTAGAGTTGGGGTCAGGGCATTAATTTAGCCACTACAAACACATTCACTCATCGTTATTGAAATAAATCAGACCACAACACCCACCAATATGAAATTCCTTTTTTTGGCCCAGTGGTAACACACTTGCCCTGTGCTTTACGAGCGATTTAGTCTAGGTTCGTATCCTCGCCAGAAAGGCTTGACTAGGCATCAGTTCTTAGCTTAAGCAGAGAGTGGCGTTAGGAAGTCTTCGTCTTGGAGTGTCACGAAAGACTTAGGAAGATTTTAACAAGACTTTCTACAGCTTTCGTGAAGACCAACTCATTCGTCGCGTTGGAGGATGAGTGGTGTAGGGAGACTGCAGTCCACCCGAAAGGCAAGGCAATGAAGGGAGCGCCGGTAAGAGACATTAGCGAATTTTGGTTGTTAATGATTCCCAGGTGAGGTATTTGGATAGAACACTTTTTGCCAGAGATAAGGGGAAACAGGTGAAGGGTTTGTTATCCGGTTTGGGTGTGCTGTCCAGAGGCTGGAATAGGAGATATTGCAAACAATATGAATTATACTATGGCTGGAAATGGGAACAAACCCGCTATTTGTAACAGTTCCGGTGGAATTGAAGTAGGACGAGTTAGAAGTGAAACAATAATTCAAAGGTTTAAGACAACCATCGAATTTGTTAGGAGAAAGGGAGGGATTCCGAGTATGTGTGCCATTCTTCCAAGAAAGGGAGTTGGAAATTAATAGTTGTCTAGGGCACTTGGTGTCAATTGCCGGCTGGACAAATATTGAAAATCAAATCAAATATTTGAAAAATCAAATGTCATTCATTGATACCTGGGAACACGCCTATGTAAGGAATGATAAGTATGCTCGGGATGGGTCATTTATCTAGGGGTGGGGTTGTTGCTTTCGCAAAGTCGTAGTAATATATGGCTGGAGGCAGGGCCGTCTTAACAGCATTATGGGCCCCTGGGCACACCAGTGTGCTGGGGCTCTTACGAGACAACTACTCACAGGAATAAAAAGTAAATGGTTGAAAATATTAAACATATATTTATTTTATTGGCCCTTCAACAAAACTGGTGTTAAAACATTACAAAAATGTCTTTGAGCAGCAACTAATCAACATGATAAACAACATCACATATTTAGGGGTGTGACTCCAACACTGGCCTCGTTGTCTGGTGCACACACACCCTACTCGAGCCGCCATAACTCTCCACTCTCTCCTTGTTTGAAATGATCTCCTAAATCCCGTTTTCATGAACTATTATCTTCTGCCACCCTGTCCACAGCCGTGACCCTCTCTCTCTCTCTCTCCCGCTTTCTGGGAAACCTCACCAGGACAAGAGAAAAAGATAGTTAACATGTACATTTAATATGCAAAGAAAACATACATAATACATGACATATAAAAATTAGAACATTATCATACAACACACTAAACTGCCACAACCCCGTAGCATTCCATTATCATATCCTGGCTTCACCAACTGTCCATATCCAGTGGCTGCTCAACTCTTGGCTTACCACTTATTACTCCCTCACTAAATGGGGCTGAAATCCTGTCACAACAATTCTGTATCCTCAGCCTTAAAAGTATATGAAATTCAGCTCGGGGCTGAACCACCAGAAACATCTACATAAGTATTCCCAAACAAAAGAAGAAATCAATCTCTCACCTTACACTGCGTCTTACATACTAATAAGTAATCAAGCACTCCCCTTATACAATTATGTGTGTCCACCATGAACCTGTTCTGCTCCTAGAGGCTCACCACCAATACATATCTCAAGGTCCTCCAAAATATCAGGAAAGGCACTTCTGCAGTTCTCCCAATCTGTTGCACAACGAAGTCCTAATCCAACACCAGTGACGCTTCACTACTGATTCCACAGAGACATGTGTAGCACCTCTACACTGCTTGAAATCAACTCCTCACTATGGAGTTCTGCTCTACCACAGAGTTCAGCATACACTTCTTCTCCAGCCTCGAAGTTCCTCCATCAACTTCTTCTCTAACCTCGGTGTTTCTCCACGAACTCTTTCCCAAACAAACCTGCGATTCCATTACCATGCCAATAAAAATGCTTTCCTAACAAAACATAATTAAATGTATTCACAGTATACATTTAATCTCCATCAGACATCCTTAACCTTCATCCGACATCCTTATGCCAGCACTATGGCTCCGCCGATGTGGGCCCTCCCCCATCCTGGGCGGGTCCACCTGGGAATATGTCTTGACGCGTCGCCGCTCCCGTCGCGACACTGGGAGGCTTACCCCCCTCAGTCATCCACTGACCATCAGCGAGGGCAGATGTACCACCGCTCCCTCTAGCATGTCCTCCCAACTTTAACTTCTTATTTTAGCTCACTGTCATAATAAAATATCTATTCTTCATACACATATGTTCACTATGATCACTGGGCACACAACCAAACACTAGTGGCTATATTAACAACTGATTAAACAGGCTTACCACTGAAATCTCTGACGTGAGGATGCTCACTCACTGGAGGGCAAACATGGCGCTCACATAGGCCCCCCACAAAAATGCTTCAGGACTGCCATACAAGACTTCCTCCAGTCCATGACTTGAGTTCACAACGTCGCCTGGCAGGCTCCACAACAGAAATGCCTGCTTACTTCCTTCCACTTGAAGGCATAACAATTAGAGTTTCACCGAGTTGCGACCAAAACTCACTTGCAGGTCGCCTCTAATTTACCAAAATCACAGANTAAGAAATTCTATGTTCTTGGAAATTATTTTCATAATAAGAAAACCTTTAAGACCATAGCTGAAACTGGGACCGTGAATTTCTCCCATAAGATTCCTTTAAGACCTTAGCTGAAACTGACCCCAAAAATTCTCAAGTTTCAGCTAAGGTGTCAACCCTACTACTGTCAATTATCCTAATTATCAAAGTTCTAGGAGGAGTGGTGGCGGCATTATTTGTTTATGATTAACCTTATCTCCCATCTGGTCTGTAAGAACTGTAAAGATATTTATAACATCTTGGTCATTTCTCCCCCCCCTCCACCTTCCCCTGATAGCTGGATGAGCATTTTCTGCTGCTAGGGTAGACTCTTCCCAGATCTTTGGGGTTTTACAATACAGTTATTACTGCCTAAAGGGTTACCAGTTATATCAATCATTACAGTGAGTGTTACCATAGTTGTACAATAACAGCAGTACTTGATTGTCAGTGATCGTTACAATGGTGACATTTGAGCTGTGTTACATGGGGCCCAATGGCAAGAGCCTCTAGGCACATTAGGTAAGTAATTTGGAATGACTAGGACCTCTTAAGTACACATAGGCAAATTGTCTTCACTACATACGAAATATGATGGTTTAAATGTATAATAGAAAACTACTAAGATTGGTCCTCAAGAGCTAGAACCTCTAAACAGGTTAGGCAAGTACACGGAAATGAGTAGGAACTCTTAAGTACTGTATACAGAGATTAATTATCATTACTATGTACAAAATACGACAGTTTAAATGTATAATGGAATCTACATGAGAAACTACAAAGACCGGGTCCCAGGCGCTAAAGCCTGTAAATGCATCTGTCTTGGCTCAGAAAATTAGATAAGCTTCGCTTACTGACTCCGCGCATGCGCGTGATCACAACCATTCCGATTCCCTATTCCCACTCCCATTCTCTCAAATTCAAGGATCTGTCTATGTTGTCAAATACCTTACTATATCTCGCCTATGGTATCTGTGCCTGGGGATCTACAACCCTGAATTACTCTCGACCCCTAATTACCTGACATAAATCAGCAATTAGACAGCACAAATTTCAGTCCAAGACAGCATTCGACCTTACTGAAATCACTGAATTTTATCAAGTCAGGCCCCCCCACCGAGTTACAGCCCCGATCCTGTACCAGGTAAGTCCACTACGGGCTCACCATAGACCGTGCTACTTGTCCCGCTCCTGTGCCAGGTAAGTCCACTACGGGCTCACCATAGCCCGTGCTACTTGTCCCGCTCCTGTGCCAGGTAAGTCCACTACGGGCTCACCATAGCCCGTGCTACTTGCAACTTTTGTTCCGAGTAGCTGAATCTAAAACAACAAGAAGTCATAACATATCCTCTCAGGTATCCTCTATACCAAACTCCTCACTGCAATGCTAATCCTGACGTTAAGCACTTCCTTGAGGACTAAAACGGAACATATGGGCACTGCATGACTAATCAAATATATTTTTAATATCCTTAGGGTGAGACTCAAGCAGAGCTGAAATGCTATGCAAATTAAGAGTCCCAGATTGTGGCATGACTTCCCCCAAATGTAATTAAAAGCTGTACGTCTCTCAACCAGTTTGAAAGAGAGGCCAAGAAATATTTGCTTAGCATCATGCAAAAAATTTCACACATACTTTCTCAAGAAAAAATATATTTTTGTATTTTGTTTTTATTTTATATTTCATATAATAAAAATGTTTTCATATGCCTTCCATCAGAAAGCATCAAATAATTAATATATATCATTTGCTAAATTACATAATCAAGTCATATATGTTCAGTACGTCCTCCAAAGGTTTCCCAACGTTAGGAAAACTGTCAATCTAAAGTACCCTCTCCTAACCTACCAGAGGACCAAAACAGAAAACGAGACAGTACGTCACTTTTGCGAGCCGCTTCCATTTTCTAGTTCGACGGTTTTTGGCCTTATGTAACGCATACGAACGAAATGCGGCGTTCTTTGTAGGAGGAGAGGTTCATATGATAGATTACTTCTTAGTTAATGATAATTGTTTACCTCATTAAACCTATTAATTTAACTAATTTATTTTATGCTATACCCTAATCACTAAGAGTTCTAGTGGCTTCAATAAAATACACCTGTGTGTATATTTTTGCAGTTATTAATGATGTTAAGTACTATTTCTGCACTGTTGCTAAAGCTAAAGAGTGTATAATGTAAGAGTCTTATGCTTATTTATAATATATTTTCAAATCTCTCAATTCAATTTTTTACCATATATAATTTATTTTAAAGTATTCCTTCCCTCTTTGCATTAATGCTTCCTTTCCTAATTCTTTATGTTATGTCGTCCCTAATAGCTGTACATTATTTGCTTTAGTTCTGAAAAATTGATAGTTTTAGTTAGTTTAGTTCATTTATTATGCACCCCATACCCATCTTGTGGGCGGTAGTGGAAAGGGTTACAGAGGCACATAATGGGCTCAGGGACTGAACCCCACAATTCATTTAGCTAAGCAAGTTACAATCTTGATGAGCTAGTTACAAAATTCAATATAAGTCGTCACATCAACAATGGGTTCGAGATCGACCTCAAGTACAGGTTCTAAATTAAGCAACTGACATATGTGGAGAGCTAGTGTCACAATTTATATGTTTGTCCTGCACACCGCCCCCCATCCAGCGGGTAGCAGTGGATACGTTACAATCACTCAGTCACTCAGTTACTACAGTTAGCAAACTGGGGATATTTGGCTAGATTTTCTGGTAGCAGATCATTTTGAATGAAATATTTACACATCGCTGGAACATTGGTTATAGAATTGTCTCTAAATTCACGTATGTTTTCGCACTCCATCACATAGTGACGGAGGGTGAATTCCCAGAGATACTTGTAACCGAGTCTAAGCCGAGCAGTAGTAACATCTAGAAGTCTGCTGATTTTATTGGATGAACCATAGATGTGTGGCTCCTCTTGCATGATAGTATGATGATAGATGGAATTACTGGAACAAATTGATATATGTGGCTTTCTTCATGTTTAGACGGTAACTTTCTCCAGATGGTGAAGTGTGTGATCTTGGATTATTTTTCAACAAATTTTCCGACTTCTGATATCAAACTTATTAATCGATAATTACACGGAATAAATTTGTTCCCGTATTTTTATTTCATTTTAATACTGCGAATCAAAGACTGTACAATCAACTCTGAAGTATTTCTAGACATCTGAAAAATTATTTTTAGTTACGCCAGTTCATAGTTCTTACGAAGGCGACGTACCATCAATTACATAAAGTTGTCGTAGCTGACAAATAAAAATGCTGACAAAGGAAAAAGGAATAACATCGAAGTCTTCTGTCAAATACCAATGGCTATATAATCCTAGTTAATGATGAAGCAGATATACCAAGTCGCTGTTTTCCTCCAGTATTTGTGTACAAAAATTCACAGACAAATTTGTCTTAATTGTTTTGTGTACATTTTAAGAAGGACGTAGTTGAAGTGTTGGGGTGAACGGCTTGAGTAAAGGTGAGGAAGGGGACGGAAAGTGGTGGGTCGGTGAAGTAATGCATCTTGAGTCTGGGAACGACCAGGTGGCTGCCTCACCTCAGGACCTTGGACTGTTGCTTGGGTGGGCTGGGAGGCAGTATAAAGCTGCCTCCTGGACGCTGCTCCTCACACACCTTCTGCCAGCAAGATGAAGTGCCTCCTGGTCCTCCTCTCCCTCGCCGCCCTCGCAAGGTAACACTTTGACACACAACCACATTACTGGTCCATTACTGAGCTGGTTTTGTTTTCCATAGCTAAACTGAACTTGGAAACATTGCAATATTTCCAAATTAGTTATTATTTATTAATATTATTGTAGTAAATAACTGAATTATATAACGATACCATCTCAAAGTAAACAATTATGTTCATTTAGCTTGCGTGTGAGAAACATAGCTCACGAATCATATTATGAAAACCAAGATGAAGGACACCTGTTACAACAGTTTAATAGAACTGTCGACCTCTTCAATTTGTATTCATATAATATGTACTTACATAAATAGCTTCTGTACTTCTTGTGTGATAATGAGACGTCTCTCTGAGAACAAAGAGACAGAAAAGGAGCAGAGAGACAGAGTTTTTACGAGTCTCTCAAAGAACTGTTCAGGTGTGGGACTAAATGCCAAAACTCTGTTAACTCTTAAAGAACAACTGGAAAAGATCATCAAGGCAAATGGGGGGACCTTCGACAAGCCGCCGGCTTCCTGTCCTCATCGAGGCCACTAGAGTTAGTGACTCGGGTAAATTCAGGTAAAGAACAAATCCAAAAGGGCCGTGATGAGGGTTCGAACTTACGCCCGGGATGATCCCAGACGTAAGTTCGAATCCTCATCACGGCCCTTTGTGGATGTGTTCATTTGATGCATCACGCTATTGTGATTTCTGTGTGTATCAGGTAAAGAACATAATGCTAAAAAAATATATAGGAACTAAAAACAAGTTTTGGGAATTCCTCCAAAATTAATGAAAACAATTATAAGCAAAAAATTCTTTAGGATGAACCTAAATGAATTAAGGGTTGATTATGAATTGCATTTCAATAGAGCTAAAGATACAGTAGAACAACAGCGAACGAGAATAATAATCTTAAGAAAATTTCAAGATTCTTAAGTCAAATTTCCTCAAACAAGAATTTGAGTATTTTTCGTACCAACTCGTTCCAGGTGACCCCAGGTACTGGTAACACTTATTCCAGGTGACCCCAGGTACTGGTAACACTTATTCCAGGTGACCCCAGGTACTGGTAACACTTATTCCAGGTGACCCCAGGTACTGGTAACACTTATTCCAGGTGACCCCAGGTACTGGTAACACTTATTCCAGGTGACCCCAGGTACTGGTAACACTTATTCCAGGTGACCCCAGGTACTGGTAACACTTATTCCAGGTGACCCCAGGTACTGGTAACACTTATTCCAGGTGACCCCAGGTACTGGTAACACTGGTACCAGATGACCCCAACAGTGTACTATTGTATCAACAGCCAGGTAACTAACTGTTTCACATCAACAGGGCACAAGATTCCCTCGACTGCGAGTGTGCCGCGTTTGTTTCCCTTGGTGAAAGTGAGGTTCCAGTCCTCCACTTTCCCACCACCACCATTACCGACTGTACCACCGACTATATGGTCTGCTACGAGCGATGTACCAACGAGGTAAGACTCAGTAAGCCGTCCCAAGATTCACAAACCTTCCTTTGCCAATAACCAATGCATGTTACCGGCTCTGATATTGATCGTGTAATATACTACACGATGACACCTCAAGGCGGTGGAATCGAACCCTCGTTCTGGGTCGCCTAAGACACACACCAAGTCACAAGGTCTTTGGGTAAGGCATATTTCTGGAGGAGGCGTACGACGCAGATTCGATCCCAACACTGTTCCAAGTATTTTGTCACATAATACTGATCGTTCTAAAGTTATAATTCGAAATAATATATCTCTATATTTCAATATATGACGTACATTATTATATCGATTAATTTAATTAATCTCTAAGGATAACAACGTTTGTGTGTTTCAGTGGCAATTATTCACTGGAGACGGGACTCTGAACGTTCCCGGGCCGGATGGGATTACTGTCGGTCAACACATGTGTGACACTCTGAAGACTCACGGCTACACTGAACTTGGAGCACATGCAGTAAGTGTTACACAGCACTAATAACATAATTACACAGCACTAATAACATACACTAAACAAAACTGAAGCTAAATTTGCCAAAGATATTAGTATTCAGTGAGCCGAGTATTATCCCTGTGATAAAGAGTCATGACAGGGACTCACGAGTCATGAGTCCCATTCCCCCCCCCCCCCTCATCCCATCCCAAATCCTTTTTCTGATTTCTTCCAAGTGCTATACAGTCGTAATGGCTTGGTGCTTTCCCCTGATAATTTCCTTCTCTTCATTGTGTAGGGTATTCCACTAATTGTTCGTGATCATTACAGGTGTTCCTGTACTACCATGTCTGCGACTCAGGTCCCTGGATATTCACCGGTCAGTACAGCCATACTAATCTGTGTTGCACTAACGGTAACTACTACGACTGTTAAGTGACATCATCTCATCGGGTGTCTCCAGAAGGTCACAGAATCTGAACATCTTCAAGGGGGAAGGCTGTGAAACAGACACTACTGCTGCTCCATCAATTCAAGCCAACTGTCTTTCTAGAACTTTATACTTAACTACCCAGCAGAAGAGGCTATCCTAACAGCTTCAGTTAACTAATTACCCCTATAACTACCTGCATGAGGTGGCAATAGAGTGGTCTTTTCACAGATAATGTCTATTTGTGGAAAGATAATGGCTACCCTTGTCACTGTATACAAATAAAGAATTAAAATATAATTTACGTAAAGAAATTTTATTTCACAAACACTTTCTTGTGCTTTCCATACCAGAGTATCTGATGCTGTATGGTGCGAGTTGTGTGCCAAAATCTGACTCCATTATTTGTAATTAAAATGAAAGGACTTCAATAGCTACGAAGGAACACCACTTTTTGAGAAAAAGTGGAAAACAAAAATGAGCAAGTGAATTAATTTGATACCAATAACTAGTGTCCTATGGATCTTAATAGGACTGTATTTATAACGAAATAAGAGTTAGATTAGCTTTCACAATTTGGGGGGTACGAGCACTGGGATACAATTATGTCTTAGCACCAATAATCTGATGCTGGCTCAATCGTCAGAAAGAAACGTGTATGTAAATTCAAATCATAGTTCATACACATAGAATCAAATGAAATGGACTTAGTAAATAGTATAACGTTCATAAATGACAAGTAAATGGCAATTTGAAAAGAAATCATTCATGTAACTAGATGTTAGTATATATAATACTACACTACTAGAAAATAATGTCAGCTTAGCTGTTCGACTGGATTAGTTGGAAAAGTGTGGGGCGATAACGAGAGCACACTTCTTGCAAGGCGATGTCGAGCAAGCACATGGAATGAAAGTAATTCTTCTCCTTCACGCCGCTCCCAGTCAAGCTGAAAGGCAGATTAAATATAAAGGTTGTCTAGACTATAGTTAATATCACTATTTCTGATTGAAAAGTGGGAATCTAGACTTAATTAATCTAACTTTGCTGATGGTGTTGTCGCGTGGCATAACGAACGAGCAACCTACACATGAAAAAGTTATCAGTGCACTTCTACAAAAAAATTCAGTAGGAACTGGGAATTATGCTCGCCCGGAATTGTGTTGAACGCAGATGTAGATCTCCACGAACTCTGGCACCCGCTGATGCAAAGATGACGTAACTATGAGTCGTTAAGTAGGAGTTCTGCAACACAGTAACTTGGCAAGATGGATGCCCACGCTTCCATGTCGGAGAAGCAAGAGACGCTCTTCTTTCTCCCTCTTCCGATTGCGCATGCGCGGCTCTCGGTAGG
>WNGS01167840.1:26033323-26084821 GCA_020271785.1 Procambarus virginalis | reverse complement strand
GCTATAACTAAGATTCCTGGGGCGCTTTGCACACCACCCGTCAAGCTCCTATAGGCACGTTGCGCAGTGGTTAAGGTTTATGTAGGCCAACTTCTGACCTTCCCCAGGATGCAACCCACAATAATTGCCTAATTTATAGGTACTGTATCAATTTATTGACAAGTGAACCGAGGCATCAGGTTCAAGGAAACATGCCCACCAGTTTCTGTTCTACCTTGGGAATCAAGCTTTGGACCCTCAGTTGTGAGCCAATGACAGTTCACAAAGACCTCAAAAATTATATTACCCAGAACAAAAGCAGAACAAATAGTTTTAAATAACAGGGGGCCCTTGATATATAAGTTAAGATACATTCATGAAAATTACTCTATAAAACAAGCCCTATACAGTCTGTATTCATATTTACTCTACAGTACTTTAATTACAAAATTGAAAGCACATTCCATGGGAAAAATCTTCCCCAATATGCAATAGTCTTACACAATGTAGAATTAAAAAAAAAATGTACAGTACCTGTATTTAAATTTAAAATAAAAATTTTACTTAAAATTGCAATAAAATGCTATCAAGGTAAGTATGAAATGCAGGCAATGACATAACAAACCAAGTATTGCTTGATTATCCTCTGTTATTATATGGAAAATACAAGTTCTGTAAATTGGAATTTAGCATAATGTTTACTGGAATCAAAGCCATTCCCAAATTTAAGTTAGAATACTGTAAGTAAGTAAGTAATAATAAAAAAAAGGCACCAAACCGGTACAATACTATAAATTATAGAAATTCCATAAACCTAATTGCCTTATAAAAAAAAAAGTTACATTTATTGTACAAGTTCATCGCAGTATTTACTACCAATACAAAAAAAAGAATTGAATATAATTTAAAGCCAATTTCTGGGCGAGACCCGGTGGCTCCCTGTAGCAAACATCTCCGACGTGTGTAATGTCAAAAAGTTGCCGTCAGATGTGCAGTTCTCTGGCCCACCGGAGACCCAGAGCCAGAGCCAGAACCTGGTCTCCTCAGAGGCACAGCGAGCATGGCACGTAGATGACTATCAACATCTAGCAGGACACTTCAGAAACTAGCTTTGGTGGGTAGGCAAGCACAGGTGCCGCTTCCAATAGCGAGCCCCGCTGTGTAGGTGAAGTGTTTCAATTGGCTGAGAGGCCTATGACATCATGGGGGTGTCCAAGAAAGTGACAGAGATCTAAGGAACATCATTCAGGGCTGTGACAAGAGAAAGAGGATGCCTCTTTGTAAGAGCTAACAGAGATGGCCTCTTCTCTCTAAGTCACAGTAATTACAATAACTTTCCCTCTAAGCACTAGAACTGAATCACTGGTACTTGCAGGTGTAATTGGAAGAACAACTTAAGAAAGATTTACTACAATTAACCACAAGAAAGAATGGGAGAAACTGACTCCACAGTGTGGTGATACCATACAGCCATATGTGTACAGAGACCAATGTGGAGATCTCAAATACAGTTCCAGAGTCAGTGGTGCACAACTCTTGTGACTCAAAAGTCATAGCTTAAGACTCGTGTAATTACCTAAGTGTAAATGTGACTCAGTGGGAGTGATTAATCATCAAGGAAGTGACAGTGTAACAGTGATGCAACATTGGTTATCTTGAGATGATTTCGGGGCTTAGCATCCCCGCAGCCCGGTCCTCGATTAGGCCTTCTTTTTGTTACACACCCTCAGGAAGCAGCCCTTAGCAGCTGTCTAACTACCAGGTACTTATTTACTGCTAGGTAGCAGGGCATCAGGGTAAAAGAAGCCTTCTTGCCCAATTGTCTACGCCACCACCGGGGATCGAACCCGGAACCTCAGGACTACGAATCCGAAGCGCTGTCCACTCTGAATAGAAGAAGAACTGTTTGTGAAAGTTTTACCAGAGCTGTGGGATGCTGTAAGTGTTGTGATCTTTATGTAGGTGCACAATATTGGGGTTGAGGGGTGTTATACTCTCGCCCGTGACATTGAATGACCACATGTGATCTACCTGCCAGTGTGTCCCTGGGTTGGATTCACTGTATGTGTGTGTGTGTGTGCCAGCTCGAGGTTTGGTAGATCTACATCCTGTCTGTATGATAGGCTGCGCTCCCTTGCTGTGCAAAAGTACGATATGGATGTACTTGCTTTGTGAGCGATGTGCAAGACTCGTCAGCATTTACACCACCAGAGGAAGCCACAGATGGCTTGCATTTACATCACCAGAGGAAGCCACAGATGGCTTTGCCTGGGGCCACTTCATTGTCAGGGTGCATGTAGTTGCTCACATTGTCAGGGTGCATGGGCATGTATGGCAGAATAAATTTAAGTACAGGATCCTGATTTCATGGTACCATGGTGATTAGCAGTAATGTATTAACAATTTCCTTTGTCAATGAAAGTACTAATAATATATACAAAGTAATAAATACAGAGTAAACCTTTACCAAAGAATGACTCAACAATAGCTATGTAAACCATACACAGCAGGAAGTTGCTCGCACCTCCACTCTGGTATGTGCGAGACCTTGAGACTCGACCCTCTTACATGGGTCACACAAAATGCACTATCTGAACACTCTTGAAATTACTGCATTCCAACATTTGTATTATCAAAGATAATAAAACTTCAAGTGAGTTCAATTAAATTGGTGTTATTATCTTTAATACTGCAAGTGTTGGAATGCAGTAATTTTAAGTGTTCAGATAGTTCATTTGTGTGACCCATGCAAGAGGGTCGAGACTCAAGGTCTCTCACATATCAGATCGGGGGTGCGAGCAACTTTCTGCTGTGTATGGTTTGCATTTCTATTGTTGTGTCATTCTTTGATAAAGTATTACTCTGTGTATTTAATGATAAGTGGCTAAGTGTAAATAAACCTAGTTTATTCTACACAGGGTATAGAGGGTGGCGAGGGTGTTAACCCTCACCACAGTACTGCTACTCATACTTGCATTACAGCACTGATAAATCCTGAGATTCCAAACCCTAATGCCTATAATCACATTTCAGTACAAATTTGGTGTGTAGGACCTGTATAGTCTATCCTCTAGATTGCTCCAAGCAGCTGAGGAGGCTAGCGACCCAGTGGAGCTTGACCAGGGACACGCCTGTTCCTGGTCAAGGGAGGAAGGATACTCACAAAAGAACCCACACTCTACTAGTGTGCCAAGGTCTTGAACGACTGCGCTCATACATGTGCATTTCTATTTTGTGACAGCTTTTACCTTGCAGTCCCATATATAAATTGGCAACATTGCATACGCTTGCAGTCATACAAGAATGGCAAAAAAAATCCCATTCCCACATTGACGACATTGATGGGAAAACAACTAGACACCCTGGGGGGTGGGGAGGGGGGGGGGGGCAGTGACAAACAGCCACCAGAGCTCACCCAGAAATTGGCATTTCACTGCACTGAATGCTGATTTTTTAGGGGAAGCCCCTTGTGGCTCCTTGTGGATATCTACCCATGGTCCAGAGACCAGACTTGACTCCACAAGAGCAAGAGCAGGCCAAAGGTGAAAGTACACAAAACAACTTGCAAAATGGACAGTGTCAACCCCGTACTCAGGCTGTAGCAGTTCTGCTAATGCTGCCTGAACCGAGGCATCAGGATCAGTAGAAGATACCGACTAAAAAGAACAACAATGAAAGGATGGGATGGAACAACTGCCAAGAACCACGTACTGATGCCTCAACGAAGTCTGCCGGCGGGAGACCTTGCGAGTGCTTGATCGACACAGGAAGGATGATACCCACATGTCAGGGGGACCAGACACGAAGAGCAGAGGTCGGCCCAGTGAGGAGCGGCTGCTCGACCTTCTGTAAGATGTGGAGCTGCGGAAAGATGGCCGGATTCGAGCACTGCGGAACCAGTGCTGGAAACCAGGGGTGGGTCAGGCACCAAGGAACCAGATAGAGCACGCGCCCCCCAGAAGGACTTCAAACTTTCCAGGACCTGGAGCAACAGCTGGACTGGGAAAAAGAGGTACAGAAACCCTGAACTTGCCAAGTCTTGCTGAAAGGCTTCCACTGCAAGAGCCTTGCAGTCAGGAAATAAGGCTACAGAAGAGGAAGATACTGACATGAAGAGGTCCACGTCTGGGCGACCAAACACCCTGCACAGCTATAGGAAGGCAACAGCATCGATGGTCCACTCTGTGGAGCTGTGACAGAACAGGATAGACCGTCGGCCAATACGTTGGACCTTCCCAGGGCACGAAAGGAAGAGGTAAACCAACTGTGGCAGCTCTGGGGCATCCAATTGGGCATACAATCTGGACCTAGAGAAATGTAACTGAAATGTAAATGTATCTAGAGTAACCTAGAGAAATGAAGACAAAGATCAGTTACCGAGTGGCAAACCCGAAAGTTATCAGGAGGGCTGGAAGATGACTCGTACAATAGGAACACGCCCCGCAGGACTCAGGTTGGCAACAGGTGGAGGAAGGGCTAATAAACACGGCCCGGTGGGACATAATACTGTATACACCCATAACCTCGGAAACAGCAAGGGCAGGGTCAATGGGTAAACCCGTGTGAACTGCTGAACCTGCTGGGGATTCAGCCCGTCCTCTTAAGGTTTCCTAACGTCAAGAAAATGGTAAATTTAAAGTGTCTTCTCCTAACCTACCAGAGGACACAAAACAGAAAATGGGACAGTACGTCACTCAAGAATGCTACTTCCATTTTCTAGTACTACAATTTTTGACCTTATGTAACAGGTTAGGGAATTTCCATGGCCTAGAAGCTGGAGCTAAGTGGGAAGCTCAGGCACTAAGACATGACACCGGTGCTCTCTAGTAAATCAGCCTAACCTGGACCACTCAGAAGAATCCACCTCAGTGCACTGTAATGCAGCTGCAAATAACCAGTGACGCTCCACCAGCCAAAGATGTTCAAAACCAGGGGAAAGATGGAGGGTGAAAACACACACTCACCCCAAATTGAAAACTACCACAAGCATGGCAGATCTTCAAAGGAATGTCCCCGAACACTTCTGGGAAGAGGTCCCTGGCAGTGCAAGGGAAGAACTAGGGAGTGCACAGAGAAGAGAACTCTGAGCACATGCAGCTCCAAGTGAACAAAACTTCTGGTGCACTCACACTAAAAGCATAAAGAACCGCCACCAGGGCAAAAGAAATCCAAGAAAACAACACTGGGGCCTGAGTGACTGGTAGCCCGACATATCAGAGGAGAACCGACTACTGTGTGGCCTGGGAACCACAGACTGCCCACCCCAAAACGAGGGTGGGGGTGGGGTAAACGAGGGGGTGGGGTAAACGAGCGGGTGGGGTAAATGAGCATTTTAATGATTTTGGCCATTTGTCTATCTAGTTTAGAGAGTTCTTTGGCTATTGAGAGTCTGCAGGTATAAAAAGTAGCCAATGGTGGAAACTAAAAAACAAGACTAATGTTTTGTCTTGCAAACTTTGCGTGCCTTCTCTGGTGGTGGCATATAAACACACACGTCACTGCTCCCTGCACCTCTGTGAGAATACCAAGCTCTAGCTCAGGGTCTCTAGTATGCCAGAGAACTGCACAACTGATGGCAACTTTTAGACATTACACACATTGGAGATGTTAGCTTCAGAAAGCCACAAGGGCTTCAGAAATATAGCCACTTAATCACAGAAAACATGTAATATTTGATACAAATGCTTCTTATTGTCAATCTTCCTAAATTGTTCAGTGTTTGTGACCTGATTTGTTTCAAAAGCTGGTAAAATAAACTTACATCTTATTTGTAGACACCTAACCAAAAAATACTAATCCTGTTGTGTTCTAAAATTACTTAAAATAATATGAATGAATGAATGAATACTGACAAATAAAATTGATAAAGTATTGGATGTGAATGAACTTTTTAATTGATGGCCAATGCATCTGACTGAGCCTCCATACTTAACTGGTTCTGCAAATCTGAGAGTTTCTTCTTAAGAGCTGCAATCCCCATCATTACAATATTCTCTGGCTTAAGAGCTCCTGCACTCTCAATATTGTAATAGTACTTGTTGGGTTTAGCTGTTGGATCAAACTCTGCCTGGGCTGTAAGAAATTAATCAGTTTATGTATAAGGAATAGGGACTTTTGGACTACATTGTAAAATATTTTCAAGTTTGCTGGTCCACTTTTTCCTTGGCACCGATATAAAACTGGTTTCATTCCCAGAAAGATCAAATGTAGCTTCAGCTGTATTACAGTATGAATGCAATTGCTAAAGATTAAAAAACCAGCGTTGAATGTAATGAAACACCATTTTCAGGGTGAGACCTGGAGCCTCCCCAGAGCTATCCAGGCCGATATGTATCTTTTTAGAATTTGGCATCAGTCAATGTGGGTGGAGTTCTAGGCCTACCAGGGACCACAATTCAGAACCTGGCCCCCCTCAGAGAGGCACGAGGAGCAATGGGGTATAGAAACGCACGTGATTTGAAGCATTTTATGTCTGTCATCGACCGGGTAAGGCCCCCAGAAAGGTAAGTGCCTTCAACAAGTGAGGCGTCACAGGCAAGCCAAGCGCCTTTAACAAGTGAGGCATCACAGGCAAGCCAGGCCCCCGGGGGAGAGTCATCCTCCAAAACTGCAGTGTCACAAGAAAAAGCCAGGGTTGCTGAAATAGCAAGAAGAGAGGGGGCCTACCAGCCAGACCCTGGAGCTACGGCTGGAGGAACAGACTAGAATGCCTCCGTTGCCACCCTGGAAGGGGCATTCCCCGAAACTGTCCGAGTCTCAGAAACCCCTAAACCCTGCCCTGACCTCGAAGCCCTCAGATGCTTAGGAACCGGAAGCAGGGGAGGGGGGGGGGGACAGAATGAACCACAGCAGGGGTAGAACGAGGGGGCTCGGACTAAACCAAGGCCGACAGGACCAACACCCCCAAGTCCGGGTTCAAATAAGCAAAGCGGAGCAGCCTCTGGGCATCCGGGGAAGCAACCAACCTAGCACGTTGCAGCAACCTAAACCTAGCCTGCAACCCGCGAGCTGCCTGCACCCAAATAATGTCATAGGAGATTGGGTGAATTGAGTCAAACAAGCAACAATGCTCGCAGGACTCTGGGCCGAAAGTGTCACCGACCTAACAGGGAGCATGACGGAGGCAAAAAACAATGAGCGTCGCCTTAGGACAAGGGGACAGAGCAACCCTCAAACTCGCACAAAGCAAGAGGGAACTCACCGGACCCGAGTGCCCCCGCTGTGTTTCCCAGGGCTCCTAGACTGCTTCTGCTAAGGGTAGGCCCGGGCGGGTACTGCTAACCAGCGCCCAATGCTACCAAACTGCTAATGCTGAATCCCTGGAACGTCCCTACTCACGAGGGCAAAGAAGGTGGAACCGCCAAACAAAGTCAAACTCTAATATAACAGGTGAAAGGAACATTAAGGCAGACCCCCCCCCCACCAGGCAAAAAGAAAAAAGAAAAAGAAAACCCCTGCAAGAGGACAGCGTACGCAGAAGGAACAGAGCCAGCCGCTGTTATGGTGAAAACTAGCTGTGCAGTACCCTGTGCCCCTACCAGTGCAAAACTAACAGTACCCCAAGGTAAACAAGGGCGGAAACCCCCAAAACACCCAGGGCGATCAATCGTCGAGCAGCAAAAGACTAACAGAGGTTCCCCCCAAGGTGACTTATAGAAGATAACCCCAAGCCTCATGAGCAGTACTTAACACTTTCTTCCGGGGACGACGCAATGCTGCGTCGTCCGTTTACTGTCGGTAATCTTTGTGACGACACAGCATAAAATAATTGCCAAAAATCAGGTCTTTATCCGATTTTTGGGGGACTGGTTTTAAAATGCGCGAGATAAAACAAATGTTCAACCCCATGTAATGTTCAACACACAACACTGAGGTGGTAAGTACAAAAAGTTGTATTATTTTGTATATATTTTTTTTGTTCATACTTTCGCGTATTGTACTGGCAATATTGTTCTTCAATTGGCCCTTATATGCACATATCCATCTAAAGCATTCTATTAGGAACAATTTCATACCTAAATGAGTGCTGTAACATGAAAATTGAGATTAGCAACAAGTAATAATACTAAACATTTGTGGGCAGGAATTGGGAGTGTAGCTGGAAGGCGTCTGAGCGCTCACTGGCGGCTAATGTGTGGCCTGTCTTCAACTCGTCGGTGGTTGGAGCGTGACCAGGTTTTATATTTTATATGCTACTATTCCTCTAGAGAATTCTATTGCGAACCCATTGATACCAAAATGAAAGACCTAGGACGAAAATTGAGGTGACCAGAGTGAACACATTTTATTGCTTTTGCTCGCTCCTGGGTAACTCGTTCGCACTTTCCCCGTTTGCTGCGGGTAATTAGCCGGGCTTTTGGAGTTTATATGCATTTAGAGCTGTAGAGAATTCTATTGCAAACACAATGATACCAAATTTAATCTCGTAGGGCGAGAATTGAGGTGACAAACTTGGAGAGTCTACACTTTTCAGAATTAACGCGCGCTCCCGTGAAACACTGGGACCCACTTCGCATAGTTGATGGGTGGCGCACTGGGTGTGCGAAAGAATTAAATTATGCCTGCAAATGTGATAAAACCAAAGCAGAAGGGGAGGAGGGGACGAAAAACCTTTCTCCCCACCGCAAAACCCCAACCCAGAAGGCACAAAGGCCCAAGCGGGGCAAACATTCCAAGCGCTCCAAGCGGGTTCCCCCAAAGCCCCGAAACAATCCCGACAGAGGCCCTGAGGCAGAGCCCTCATTCATGCCCACCGCCCGGAAGAAAAGGCAGAGTCCAGGAGAAAGACTTCAAAGAAGAGAGTCCGCTGGGTCAACCAACAAGGCTAGGAGGGATAAATAGGCTCAATCACGTCCGTACCCTATTTGGAAGGGGTGGCCCCCGAAGCCACCGAGTCTCATCCCGAACTAAATCCAACCGACTCCAAACCCTCAGATGTCCGAGAGCCGCCAGTTTGAGGAAGAGAGAAGGAAGGAAAGGAAAGGAAAGGAAAAAAAAAAGAAAGGGAAGGAAGGGGCGGGGCGCAGAAAAGACCTAAGTCGATGTGACTAACGCCCCCAAATCCGGGTCCCTAAACAAAGTAGGGCAGACCCAGGGCTTCCGACTGAGTAATCAACCGGGCACGTTACAACATTAAAAACCTGAACTGCAATGCAGCTGCTGCGGGCGTGCTAGTTGAGTGGATAGTTGTGTTTACTCTTGGGGATAGTTCTTGGGCACTGTTTGATCTTGGGTTGCAATGTTTTACCAGTAGGGGTTTGTAATGGTTCCCCTACATGTGTGTGATACCCCTGGTCGATGGCAAACATGACTACTCTCTCACAAAGTGGAGTTCATAAGCCATTGCTCCCTGTGCCTCTCTGAGGGAACCAGGTTCTGGTTTGGGTTCCCAGTAGGCCAAGAACTCCAATTAACCATTGCTCTGGACTAAAATAGTGGACATCAGTCCCATTAACTTCAGGGAGGCGACTGGGCTCACCTCAGAAAAATTGGTATAAATGCGGTTGACAAATAAGAATATTGCTCCAGTAATACACAAGTAAAATTATGCAAATTATTTTAATTTATAACCTAGCAAAGGCCATAAGCTATGCAGTTTTTTTGTCAACATGACAAAGATATGAAAAATAATACAAATATTATATATACAGTACAGTATTATATTAATATTTAATTTAGGATACAAACTAGGGCCCCCAAAATGTCTCTATGCTATTTATCATAAACCTGAAAGTTAATCATAAAGAATGTTACTTACGTGTATTTTCATCCAAGGTCGAGTATTCACTCTTGGGCCATTCTTCTGGCTTTGGGAGAAGAGTATGCCTCTGAGCGTTGTCTGGGTCGTACTCAAAGGCTACACTGATTGTGGGGTTCCACTTTGCATGCTCCTTGCCAAATCCTTTAACAGCATAAGCTCGGAGTCTTAATGACTGGCCCTTGCGAAGCTTAACTATAAGAATGTCTGGAGAAAATAAAACAAAAATGAAACTCAAATTACACAAGTATACGGTTTAAATATTTGTTATTTCCTGACAAGTGCACGAGTGAATAAACATCCATACATGCACCAATGCCACATTTCCTCAAATGAAGCTCTATACACATTACATAGACTACATAACACTTTGCCCAAGATTATGCCTTCTTTATATTTTGTCCTTGTAGCCCTAACAATTTGGTTGAAGGATTCAAATGGTTAAGTGAGACAGTGAATATGATCTGAATTTCATTAGGCAAAAATATGGTCACAGAAAAGTAAAGACAAGAATAGGCAGTAAATGGGTAACAATGTCTGCAGGACACAACCGTCAATACAGTAACACACATGCTATTCGAGCGTATAATAATAGTTCTGGTTGTAAGAGTGTTATGACTGCAAAGGGAAATTACAGAAGACTAAGTCCACATGTGTGTTAGTGTATTTTTGCTCCCAAAAAAACTGAAAAATGAAACCATTCTACAAAATATATTTCATAGAAGCAATTTTGATATAAAAATAGGTGAAGAATAATATTCCAAAGATTGCATTAATAAAAACCAGCATCTTTTGAATATAAACCAATGAAAAATAATATGGTTCAAATACAATGCAAGTTTGTGACTAAGAATCTTGTACAAATTTGTCTGTCTGAGTGTGAATCTACTGTATGCTTATCATACAAATTATGTTAACACTTTCATGCACCGGGCGCGGGACCTCCCCACTACCCCTGGACGGCTTGAGCGTTCCGCGGGAGCGCGAGGGAGAGCGTGGTAAATTCTGAAAAGTGTGTAATCTTTTCCACTTTGTCAGCTCAATTCTCGTCCTAAGATATTCAATTTGGTATCAATGTGTTTGCAATAGAATTCTCTACAGGACTAAATGCATATAAACTCCAAAAGCCCGGCTTACCATCCGCAACTAACAGAGAAAGTGAGAGAAAGTTACCCGGGAGCGCACAAGAGTGATAAAATGTTTACACTCTTTTCAGTTTTGTCAACTCAATTCTCGTCCTAGGTCTTTCATTTTGGTATCAATGTGTTCGCAATAGAATTCCCAACAGGCCTATATGCATATAATATAAAAAACAGCAGCGATCTCCACCCGCCGACTTGATGAAAACAGGTCACGGTTACAAGAAAGAGAGCGCTGCGCCACCCCAAGGCGCTTCTCATTCTGAAAAGTATATATTCTTTTGAACTTTGTCATCTCAATTCTCATCCTAGGTTTTTCAATTTGGTATCAATGTGTTCGCAATAGAATTCTCTACAGGACTAAATGCATATAAACTCCAAAAGCCCGGCTTACCATCCGCAACTAACAGAGAAAGTGAGAGAAAGTGAGAGAAAGTTACCCGGGAGCGCACAAGAGCAATAAAATGTGTACACTCTTCACTTTGGACATCTCAATTCTCGTCTTAAGTCTTTCATTTTGGTATCATTGTGTTCGTAATAGAATTCCCTACAGGAGCATGCAAATATAAAGCCCAAAAGCCCTGCGTACCATCCACAACAAGCACGGAAAGTGACAGAGTTACCCCCTTGAGCGCTAATAAAGACCAATAAAATGGGTACACTGTATTCTGTTTTCAACTTTGTTACCTCAATTCTGGTCCTAGGACTTTCATTTGGGTATCAATGTATTCGCAATGAAATTCCCTACAAGTGTATATGCATAGAATGTCCAAAACCACAGCAAGACCGTCCCGAAAACGCCACTAAAGTTGCCGCACGGAGGACTCAATGCTGAGTCCTCGCCAGACTTGCCCCTGTTTTACGGAGGACTCAATGCTGAGTTCTCGCCGGGCGAAAGTGTTAATAATCATAATAATAATATTATTATTATTATTACTATTTTAAACCCAAATTCTATGGTTCATTTTCATTTTGAGTTGGCAAGGATTTCGTTCACTCAGGTATGGCCCTGCTACCTTTTGAAAATAAGTTTTGAGGCTGGCGATGTGAAAAATAAGCTAGAGGTGTTATATTTGTTTGCAGAGAGGTTCATTTAGTGGTTGTCTATGATATTATAGGTTGGAATTAAAATTATGCTAAGTGAAATTAGCATAGGGCAAAGGACATTAATGCATCCTGGAGGGATCTCCAGTTGCAAAAAAAAATCACTCGCTGCAAAAAATTTGGGTTGGTCCCACATAATTTGTTGAATCAAGGTGGTACTGTACAAGCCAAAATGCATAAAACACAATAAAAACTTGTGCCATGCAAATCACACTCACACACACCATACAGGTTTTGTTAGTATATTAAAGTATGCAACAGGGCAACGCAAAAAAATAGATTTAACCACTGCACTGAGCACCTGGTTTCTGCAAAAACATTTTAGTGCAATTGTCAAGGACATATTCTAGTTGTTTTTATAAATATTCAGGTAAAGTTAATGTCAAAGTGTTTCCAAACTCAACTAATTCCATTTCAAAACACAAAGAGTAATGAAAACATTAAAAAACATTAAAATATAGCCTAATTAAAAAAAAATAGCACAACTCTCAGAGTGCCTAAAGGAGCTTTGCACAGTGCAGTGGTTAACACTTGAATTGCGCAAAATGTCAAATGAACAATTGTAAAGCATATACAATCATTCTCCTCATGCGCACTCACCATCAGATTCACCATATTCACTAGCTTCATCCTCACGGTGGCGTGAGGTGACTGGTATTACTCTGGCATCCGAAGACTTGAGATCTGCCGTGGTGATTTGACGTGTATGGTCATCCTGACACTTGACATCTAAAGTAAACTCTACTGAACATTCTGGGCAATAGTCTGTGCATAAGCAGTCCTGCAACAATAAGATCAAGAATCAATACATAATCCAAGATGGACATTAACCCTTCAAGGGCGCAATACATATATAGACGATTGGAGTAAATGTCACAAAATGGCACACATCATACATAGACGAATGAGGATGCCACACATGATTTAAATGTCCCATGGCCACGCGGGGTTCACATCAGTTTCCTCGGGGCTCCAGTAAACAGACGCCATATTTGTTTTTAAATCGTGGGTAACATTCCAGGTGTGAGAGCCTCAGTACTGAGTGAGAAACCAAGGCTGGTGCATGCAGCATGAGCTAACACTACTTCTATTCAGCTTGTGACCACAGCATCGCTTAAAAAGTCAAAATATATATGTAACTGCTATTATTTAGCGATGATAGTATTACAGAAGACCCCTGACTGTGATAAAAATGACCAGGATTCTGATAATAGCAGGATTGTAGTGATAATCAGAACTGTGCGTAGTATGGTGGGAGGAGTAATCTTTGTGAGGGAGGGAGGTAGCGTCGTCTGCTGACTGTCTGGCCACCTGTTATTGTCTGGACTCACCGTACCAGCTTAGTGATTCTCTATGGTGAACACAAATGTAGATACTTATATATAATGTGAGTATATAGTGTAATAACAGTAAAAGGAGTATGTTTGGAGGGAGGAGTCAGTGGCTTCGTCTGCTAGCGGCGGTGTCACTTGTCATGCAATTTTTTTGTGGCCACTATGTTGTTTGGACACCATACCAGCTTAGTTGTACAGTTATGGTAAATAAAACATGTAGATACTTATATATAATGTGTGTGTATATATAGTGTAAAAACAACACAAACAGTATAGTGGGAGGAGGAATGTTGGCGAGTGAGGGAGGAAGCGTCAGCTGACTGAGTGGCGACCTCAATTATTGTCTTGACCAACTTAGTGGTACATCTACATTTACACAAATGTAGATACATATATATATGTATATATAGTGTAATACCAGCACAAACAGTATGATGGGAGGAGCCATTTTGGCGAGGGAGGTGTTGGTGGGGGAGGCTGGTTAGCATCGTCTGCTGGATGATATATTGGTGGCCACTATGTTGTTTGGATATCATACCAGCTTAGTTGTACAGTTGGTTCACACATTTTATTATATAAATATATCACACTACACATTATTGAATTCAGTAATATTACTGAAAAAATCAATCAATGAATCAGACATTGAAATAATTGGGTAATAATACCTTTGTGGCAACTTCCTGAGCAAAGCATCACAAGATGCTTACTCTGTCAACGCGCCAATTTTGCCAGAATTCCCGCCCTATGCAGCCAAACTATGTCACCTAAGATTTCTTTTATTATTTTTACCGTGATCAGGGAATACAAATGAACACTTGAGATGATTTTTTTTTGTACTTATTGCACCTGGCAGTGTTGAAGGCTATTAAGGCAGGCATCTCCCAAGGGTTAATAATTTGGTCCCATAATGACGTTCTAGAATTCATTAAAAAAACCAGCGTTGAATGTAATGAAACGCCATTTTCTGGGTGAGTCCCGGAGGCTCCCCGGAGCTATCCAGGCTGATATATATATCCCTAAACTTTGGAATCAGTGTGAATGGAGTTCTAGGCCTACCGGGGACAACAGCCAGAACCTGGCCCCCCTCAGAGAGCCACGAGGAGCAATGCCCTATAGAAATGCACATGGGATTTGGAGCATTCTATATCTGCCATCCTGGGTGCCGGGACAGGCACCCAGAAAATAAAAAGTTACTAAAGTGAAACGAAGTAATGCAAACCATAAGGTCAGAAAACTGGAAAGAGTATAGACATTGAAGTGTGATGGAGTGCACACGGCCTACTTTGACCTTTGCTGGGCAGTGCATGTGCCGAGCTGAACTGATAGGTAGTATGCAGGCCAAACCGGGCAGAACAAAGTGTTAATCACTAAGCTATACCTTAGAATGTTAAATTTAAATATATTATAATAAAGTTAGGCCACTTTACCTATCTAAACAATCTACAAATGTTAAAAAAAAAATATTAATGGACTTAATGCATAGCAAACCCAAAACCAATAGAAGTTTGTTATGGTAGTACTGTATGGTTTTTATTTTTTATTATATTGGAAAATACATTAAAATGTCCACTGGAATGACAATGCATTCATTGGACTGGGATGTAGCCAAAAACTTGAGTAAAATAAAGTATAACAAGTATTTAAAAACTTTTTGTTTTAACTAACTTTGGTATCAAATAGTATGCAATTTTGTGGTCATTGCCATAATTTGTAATGTGATGACGATAATGTTTGGCATAAAATGACAGACAATGCTAAATTCGGGTGGCTGTGGACCTGCAGTTGCAACAAAAGGATCTGGTACAACTCTGTACATATGAATAGATGTACAGTATGATGTACTGTACTTTCAGAATATATGTACTGTACATATTTGTGGGTTTTTGATACTGCGTAGCTAGTTTTCACTAGCTGACTTAGGGGCCCAAGGCCCCCAAGTCAGCTCCTCCCCAACCCTTGGAAACCTCCACGTTAAGACCCGAGGACGAGTCATCCTCCAAAGCCCCGCCTCACAAGAAAAAACCGGGGTGGCGGAATGGCAAGAAGAGGATGGGCCCACTGGTCAGATCCTGGAGCCACAGCTGGCGGAACGGACTCGAATGCCTCCATAGCCACCCCGGAAGGGCAACCCCCGAAACTGCCAGAGTCTCAAACCTCTCAACCCTGCCCCACCCCAAAGCCCTCAAACGTTTAGGAGCCGGAAGCTGGGGTAGTGGGGGTGGAATTGAATGCAGGGAAAGAACGAGGTGTGTGGACGGAACCAAGGCCAAGTGACCAACACCCCCAAGTCCGGGTCTTTATAAAAAAAACAGGGCAGGCCCGTGGCATTCGGGGAAGCAAATAGCCTAGCGTGCTGCAACAACCTAAACCTATCTTGCAACGTGCGAGCCACCTGCACCCGAACAATATCATCAGATTGGGTGAATTGAGTCGCAAAACAAGCAACAAAGCTTACAGTACGCCGGGTCGAATGTGTCACCAACCCAACAGGCAGCACGACAGAGGCAAAAACAATGAGCGTCACCCTGAGACAAGGGGGATAGAGCAACCCTCAAACTCGCAAAAGGCTAGATTCAAGGGATTCAGGGTCACATCCCTCAGACCCGAGCGCCCCATTGGTTTCCCAGGGCCCCTAGACTGGGTCTGCTAAGGGTTTACCCAGGCAGGGTACTGCTAACTGGCACCCAAGCTACCAATCAACACTGCTAATGCTGAACCCCAGGGACATGTCCACTCATGAGGGCAGGAGGTACCACCAAACACAAACAACCCTAGTATAAAGGGGGGAAGGAACCACCAAGGCAGACCCTCCCCCCACCAGACCAAAACAAAAATAAAATAAAAACCTTACATGAGGACAGCTTACCCAGAGGGAACAGAGCCGACCGCCGTTATAAGTGAAAACTAGCTACGCAGTATCCTGTGCCCCTACCAGTGCAAAAACTACCGCTTACTCCAGGGCAAACTGGGGAGGAACCCAGGAAAAACACGGGGCGATCATTCGCCAAGCAGCAAAAGACCGACAGAGGTAGACCCAAGGCAACTTGTGGAAGGTAACCCCAAGCCCCTAGGGCGGTACTTTACAGGGCACTAAGGGAAGGTAACCCTAAGCACATGCAGACCGAGTATCTGTGAATATTACTCCCAGCTCGCACACCACCTAAGAGAAGTACTGAACCCAGGCACAGCACAATAAGAATCTGGAGCCACAACGACTAAGCTGTATCTCCAAGGCACTGAAGGGTGGATCGCCGGCGTGGGAGGCTCCCCCTTCCCCCTCCCGGGGAGGGGAGAGCTGCGCAGGCATGCGGCACGGCTCATGGACTTCATGCTTGTTTGCTCGTTTTCAACTGGGGAGTTCTGTCCACTTGTTTGTCTATTTTCATTGTTTTTACCCAGAATAGGGGTTTTTGTTTGTGGCGCTTACCTTTCTGGGTGCCTGTCTCGGTCGATGGCAGATATAAAATGCTCCTAACCACTGGGGGTCTCTATAGGCCATTGCTTCTCGTGCCTCTCTGAGGGGGCCAGGTTCTGGCTCGTGGTCCCCAGTAGGCCTAAAACTCCACCCACATCGACTGATGCCAAAGTTATGGATATCCATATCAGCCATGGATAGCTCCGTGGAGCCATAGGGGCTCCCCCCCAGAAAAGCAATTTAGGTAAGAGGAGTATTAAATTTAAAATTTAAAAAAGTTAAGTACTGTACAGTATTATATAATTTAATCTATTTACAAAATGAAACTGCCGTTTGAAAAACAGATTACTGTATTATACAAAGATCATTAGATTACAACATTTATATACTGTATAGGTGGTTCACTAACCCTTGGGCCTTTCATCTGTTCAACACGCTCATCAGATGTGAAAGGAATGAGGCCAATGCGATGTGCAATGAACTCGTCACTCAAGACTGTAGAATTCTCCTCGAGTTGAACCCAATCAATTGCTATAGTGGGAGTTTCGGCCATAAAAATTCGCCGGATACTATTTGCCACGCTGTTAACAAAATATCAAGGAAAATTTTTATAAATATTTTGCATTTAAATATATTAACATTTGATATGATACAAACTATTGATGAAATAAATTGAGATTGAATTCAGCTACTGAACTGTATATCCTCAAAAAACCAGCGTTGAATGTAATGAAACGCCATTTTCTGGTGAGCCCCAGAGGCTCCCTGGAGCTTATCGAGCTAATGTATGTTATATTAGATAAGGACATTAGCTAAGGAGTTCAGACCTACCAGGGACCAGCGCCAGAACCTGGCCTCTTCAGAGAGGTTTCAGGGAGTAATGGCCCTGGAAAACCCCCTTATGGTTGGGGTTTTCCTTATCTGCCATCGATTGGGGTTAGGCACCCAGAAAGGTAGGCATAACAAAACAAACCCCACATGGTAAAAAACTAAAACACAAAAAATGAGAGAGGTAGAAACTCCCTACAATCCCAAGGAAACAAGGAAACAAGCAAACATCACACTTTACTGCCGCACCAATCGTCCGCGCAGCCCTCCCTGCCCTGAGAGGGGGAGGGGGGAGCCCCGGACCTCACCGCGCCGGCTGCCTATCTTGAGATGATTTCGGGGCTATTTTTTTGGTGTCCCCGCAGCCCGGTCCTCGACCAGGCCTCCACCCCCAGGAAGCAGCCTGTGACAGCTGACTAACACCCAGGTACCTATTTTACTGCTAGGTAACAGGGGCATAGGGTGAAAGAAACTCTGCCCATTGTTTCTCGGCGGCGCCTGGGATCGAACCCAGGACCACAGGATCACAAGTCCAGCGTGCTGTCCGCTCGGCCGACCGGCTCCCCTATACAGGCCAGGTGAATAAATCTCACAGCTTTAAAGGATAGAAGGAACAAATGGGATATTAACTTACAAGATACTGAAGGGAATAGATAACGTGCACAAGTATAGCCTCTTCAGATTGAGAGAATGCAAGACAAGAGGACACAGGTGCAAGCTGGAAGCGCAAATGACTGGCTGTAAAAACATTTTTATGTTTTTACACATAAAGGTCGAAGGATGGTATTCGTACCCTGTATGGGGTAGTTAACAAGTGGAATGCTCTAAAAAGAGGAGGTTGTGGGAGCCACTTCCATCCACAACTTTAAAGCTTGATTTGACAAAGAATTTGAAAGTTGAAATGCAGGAGGGGCAAGGCTTGTAGTGGGGCATAAAGAGCTAACTCACTTCCCTGTAAACACTGATAGGTAAGCACAGCAGTATGTTTCTGCTCTACTCTATATGGAGGGGGGGGGTAGGGTATAGATCTAGAGCTACATATATGCTCAATGCCCCTATCTCACAGGATGGTTAAGTCATACATGGAATCAGAGAAAAAATGAGCCATGTCTAGCATACTAGCCAGCATTAGCAAACTTTGGGGTAGTATTATAATACTGTACCTTCCAATATCCAAGGATGAATTAAATAATTACAAGGCTCAAAGTATCTCTTGCGCTCATTTGGTCAAAAATAACTGATAAAGAGGGAGTGGGAATAGTTTTGCTCAAGTTAACATTTAGTCAGATGTTCTTGCAAGTTTACAAGACCCGCCGCACCAAACTTTATGATCTCTCTAGCATGTATATGCTCTAAGATATTTCCTAATTCACGATCTTTGGAACATTCTTTTCAATACTTAACAAAAAATCTCAGTCTATAGTTCCCACCCGCATTGTGTGCCTCTGCAACCCTTCTACCACTCAAAGAGATGTATATTAGGGCTGATAATAAATCAAATAACCGCGAGTTTTCCACTGTTAAGGCTACTGACCCAAACATGATAGCCATACACGTGCCTTGGGAGAAGAGTAATTAGTACGCCAATTAAAATGCTGTTTATATTTTCGTGGGTCTGTCTTTCCGTAAGAGGCATATTTCTCATTATAATATGATTCTAAAGCCCCGAAAATGTGGCATGAGGCATCAACAAAAACAAGCGCTTGCCACTGAGGAGCCCGCTCGTCTATTTGAACTTTCTCTAGTAAAAACCCACATGCAACTACAGCGACGAGGGCAGCCCAATGCAAGCCATACCTTAGATCTGTGTCTTCTATGTAAAACTTGATGTTCTCCTCTGAGAGTTCGGTGAGGTTGAGGGAGGGTTGGTTGGCGTAGGGCATTGTGGTGGTGAAGTGTGTGGTGTCTCTCCTGTGTGACGGCGTCAGCTGGGGCCTCCTCCACCCGCCTCGCTCCTTCCTCACTACAGTTGCCGCCGCTTTCATTTTGGGTATTATTATTTATATACTCAAGAGTGCTTACATTCTTACACGGGAGACATCTCCTGTCACGCAGGGTGCAGTCGCACCTACACAGATCTCCAGTATCATCTATTGATACATATAATGGCTCAAAAACGCCTCCACTTACGGACTATTCATGCCCGTGCCACCTTTTGGGTGGCTTAATCTTCATCATTCATCAATCTTACATTCTTATAAAGCCACCAGCGCGCATAGCGAATCGGAAAAGTCCTTAATCTTAATTTTCTCTGTAATATGACTCGCCAAATGGTACCCATTCCCTGCTGAATGAACAGAGGCTACAGTTAAGGATTTATTTATATATACAGTATACAAGAAGGTACATTGGGTTTATGAGAGTACATGGCATTGGTGTTTTTACTTTCTTGCAAAGCCACTAACATGCAAAGTGATAAAATGATCTGTTTCCACTAACAGGTAATTTGTAACAAAAATTAAAGAATATTAACAGGTACATTGTAAAAAAATGTTAAGAAAATTAATATTTCTTTTTATAATTAACAAACTTAGGAATACACAGCAATGTACTGCTACCCTATTCTATTATTACACGGTGTAGATAAAAAAAACTAGCTGTAAGTTAATATAATATTACCATCTCACAGGATGGTTAAAATTCAAATTCAAATCATATTCAATTGTTTATTCAGGTAAAAGAACATACATAGAAGTTGAGTTACAAACATAATGTTGGATTTATAGATAGAGCTAGTACATACAATACCAAGTTCAAGTATGTTTATTAAGACAAGAAAAAAGATACATCTCAAAGGATAGAGTAGCTTAGGCTATTTTTATCCCCCTCTATTTCAAGTCCCTCAAGGGGTGCACAAATTCAGTGAGTACAGATACACAAATCACAATACAACATTTAACATTGCAGATTAATATAGTATGCACAGCATATAAGTGTTGCAATCATTGGGGCAAAATTCTTGTAGCTCCTAAGTATTCTGTCTATCATACCATTACCACACATCCAGACAATTTGATGTAGTACACTACTTATTTCCTTATTTCTATAGTTATCAATAAGTTAACACTCTAATACATAATGTTCTTTCAAGTTCAAGTATGTTTATTGAGGCAAGTTAAAAAAAAAATCTCAAAGAGTAGCTTAGGCTATTTCTACCCCTCCCATACTTCAAATTCCTCAAGGGGCGTACAAATACAAGAATCCCATTTAACATTTCAGGTTAATATAGTACTATCTAAGAGTATAATAGTGTACATCCACCGCACTAGATTTTAACCCATTTACGCTCCAAGATAATATTCTCACTCTACTTTCATCCATGATTAACAATAAAACTAATTACCTTTGCCCTGTCCGTCACATTCCATGAGATACGAGAGTTTCTCAGACTCTCCCAACACTAACATTTTTGCTTTCTCCTCACTTGCACAACATCTACTAACATCAAAGGTAATATTATTCATATCTATTTTCTTTTAATTCTGTATACCGTTTTACTTTAACCTTTATTTCAACATTTGTCACTACAGAAGGTTGAACACCGCTAACACTACTAGAAAGTTCATTTTCCTGACTATCCTCTATCATCAATACGTCATGTTCTTTTTTACTTTCTTCTACGCACGTTTTACTTTCTATTTCACGTCCTGTTTCACTTTCCATTTCATGTCCTGTTTCACTTTCCATTTCACGTCCTGTTTCATTTTCCATTTCACGTCCTGTTTCATTTTCCATTTCACATCCTGTTTCACCACCATCTTCACCCCGTCTACCCTCCATAGCTATTTTTTCTAATGCCTCAATCCTCATGTCTAGTTTTTTTTTTTAGATATTCCAATATTTGAGTACCAACCTCCGAGTTCACTATATTGTCCTGAACCATAAAATTTTAAATTTTGCCCCGAGGCGGCGAGTTTATTGGGCAGCGCCACTCATCTTGTGAGTGGACACACCGCCATAGCAGCATGTACAACACTCCCCAAAAGGAAGAAAACACGCTGGGTTGTTCATCCTGTCACTTGTACCCAGACACAGCTGGGACTTGCTTAACTGTCTCAAGTGAACAACTCCTCAAACAAGAAGATTAACATCTGTCAACCCTTAAAAGCTTACGTTATCTTGCGGGTGCAAAATGGGGGAGTCTTTTAAGAACAGTATCAATATTTGACAAATAGTGTTTTCCTAACTCAAACAATGTGGGGTTCATTATTCTACACATACTTCTGATGTCTCTCAGGTGTTCACATTCACGTAGATAGTGGTCAAGGCGGTGTCCGTCACTCTCACCACAGATTCTGCAACTTCGCTGATCAACAGTTGTTTCCATTCCGTGTCTCCATGGATATTTGTATCCCAGACGGATTCTCGCTATTACTGATTCTCTCCCGCGTCCTCCTCCTATTCGTCCATAATGATTGGGACTGCCAGCTGCAACCATCAATATGTAATGCCCCAGATACGATAACTTGTTACCCTTCCCCCCCCCCTTTTTCACATGTCCGGGTTTTTCCGCTGAAGTTCTGCTCAGATTGATAGTTACCTTACTTCGCTACAGTCTAGTTTCCTGGAAGATCTTATATTCTCCTCCTTTCCCCTTAGTTTTGCTCTAGACACTCCCATCCTCTGTGCCAGTGTTTCCTTTTCTGAGTTTTCTCCTCGGGGTATCATCCTGGATTTATCAATTAATGACAGTTGCCCAGTTTTGCTTCCGGAAAAGTCCCCCTCTTACAACCTAATTCCAGCAGTACCCTTAAAGGGTAGGTTTATTGCCCATCACGTTCCCACTGCATGCTCGCTTCTGCCCATCCTTACTGCCTTAATACTTCCAGAACCAACTACAGAAGGCGCACGAGGTACACCATTGATGAACGAGGAAAAAGGGATGGAGCCCGAGCGCAGACTACTGTACCCATCAAGTTGACACCACCCCTCATCGCTGCGGGGCGGGCCGCAGCGACAACGACGGACACGGGGTCGACCTTGGGGAGTCGGCCTCGGTGTAGGCGGCTTCTCACTTCCCACACCCGCCCTAGAGACACGTGCAGGACTGGTCCCTGTGAGGGCGGGCTCCAGCGACGACCAGTCTTACGACATCGTGCACAGCGCCCTCTACTTAAATAAATAAATAAATAAATGTTTACTTAGGTAAGGCACATACATACAAGAGATTTTACAAAGATTGATGGATTTATAGATAGAGCTAGTACATACAATGCCCGAAGCCACTATTACGCAAAGCGTTTCGGGCATGAAAAACATTAATGACTAAAGCTTAATACCAATTGAGTAAAAAGAATAAAATGTGTTGAGAACAAATAAAAATAGACAAAAAAGGGGGGAACATGGCTGAAAAAGAAGCACAAATACAATTAGGTCGACAAACAGCGTTATTAAAAAAAACAGACATGGATTGACAATAGAGGGGTAAGGTAGGTTACAGGGAATATATTAGGTAGTGCTTAGTTTTTATCTTAAACTGGTTGAGAGAGGTACAGTCTACATGGTTGGGAAGGTCATTTCACATGCAACTTTCAATTACTAACTATAGATGTAACTATTAATTGTAATTGATTTAATACTTTATCATTATAATGATTATTCATTATAATTATTCTTTAATACTTTATTGTTATGCATTACAGTCACTAATTACTTATCATTCATCCTAATTAGCTATTTGATTCATTAAAATTATTGCTTATCATTATACTATTTATTTTATATTAGTTATTATTACATTATTTATTATTATTAATTTATTATTTATTACTATTAATTTATTATTTATTATTATAAAATAAACAAGTCCCCACTCTGAGCGCGTTTTCTTCCAACCGCAGAAAATGGAATTCTTCACAGAAACATGCTGAAGTCTGTCAGTAAGGTAAGACTGAAGATATTGGAGGGAGTGTCCTCTGACTCCATAATGATGTAATTTAAGAAGAAGGTTTTGGTGGTTGACAGTGTCAAAAGCCTTACGTAGATTAGCAAATAACCCAACAGGGAACTCATTTTTATCAAGAGCTGCATGTATCAAGTTAATCATACAAATAAGTGCATCGTTAGTGCTTTTAATGCTGTGGAATGACCTTCCCAATCATGCTAAAGACTGTACCTCTCTCAACCAGTTTAAGATAAAAACTAAGCACTACCTAATAAATTCCCTGTAACCTTCCCTGTACCCCTATATTGTCAACCCATGTCTGTTTTTTTTTAAACAACGCTGTTTCAATTTCTTTCTTTATTATGCACCCCATACCCATCCCGTGGGTGGTGGTGTAAAGGATTACAGAGGCATATAATCGGTTCAGGAACTGAACCCTCTAGTTCGTTTAGCTAAGTAAATAACAATGTTTGACGCTAGTTACAAAATTATTAATGTTATATATACATGTACACACTCTCATACATACATGTACATATACATATACGTATACATATGTACATACACATACATATTTAATTACCCACACAAATACACACATCAATAATCTTTTGTGTCACAAGTGATCAACAAGAGGCTCACAACAGTCACTATACAAGGCACTTTACATCTATGGTGAGTCACACAGTTACTAGTCTTGCTCCACACCCACCCAACTGGGCGGCAGCTTTACAGTCATGTGCTCCACACCCATCCAACTTGGCGGCAGCTTTACAGTCATGTGCTCCATACCCACCCAACTGGGCGGCAGCTTTACAGTCATGTGCTCCACACCCACCCAACTGGGCGGCAGCTTTACAGTCATGTGCTCCACACCCACCCAACTGGGCGGCAGCTTTACAGTCATGTGCTCCACACCCACCCAACTGGGCGGCAGCTTTACAGTCATGTGCTCCACACCCACCCAACTGGACGGCAGCTTTACAGTCATGTGCTTCACACCCACCCAACTGGGCGGCAGCTTTACAGTCATGTGCTCCACACCCACCCAACTGGGTGGCAGCTTTACAGTCATGTGCTTCACACCCACCCAACTGGGCGGCAGCTTTACAGTCATGTGCATGCATTACCTTCATTAAGCAAATTTTGGATACTTGGCTAAGATTCCGGCCAGCACATCATTATTAATGAAGAACTTACACATTTCTTGGACACTATTGATGGTGTTATCTCTAAATTCCGCAATTTTTTCATATTCCATTATATAATGACGCAAAATATGCAAACAGTTCTGCTGACAGAGTTTACATTTAGTCAAATCTACATCAGCAGATGTTACAAACTGCCAGAGGTACTTGTAGCCGAGCCTAAGCCTAGCAGTGGTAACATCTAGAAGTCTGCTAACATTATTGGATGACCCATAGACGTGCGGTTCTTCCTGCATAATAGAATGATGATAGATGGAGTAACTGGTGTGAATTTCACTTTGCCTCAAGTCTCCGAAATTTAGTTGATGTTCCTGGGATATTGCTGCCCTCAGGCTGCTCAAAGGCAGTCCAAGATGGTAATCAATTCCCTCTTTACGAGCAAAAGTCTTGGCCAACTCATCAGTTCTATCATGCATTCGGAGACCAATATGGGAAGGAATCCACAGGAGACAAACTCTGACTCCATCATTGATTATTTCATTATATCTGTGTCTAGCTTCAGAGATAAGCACGTCACAGTTATGCCTTGGGGAGCCGAGGGCTGTCAAGGATGACAAGGAGTCACTTACAATTAACGTGTCAACTTTGGATTCATATACGCGCTCGAGTGCAAGGATTATGGCAACCAATTCTGTTTGAAGAGTGGAGGCCCAGTTACTTAGTCTCGCTCCACACTCATGGGAGATGGAACCATCTCTCCCTGTCACAACAACTGCACTTCCAGCTGCACCATAGGACTGGTGCAAGGATCCAGATGTTTCGGAGTTGACGGTACTTGTTGTGATGTGTTCAATGTAAACCTATCACCATATTGTGCTCCAGGGCTGCTTTAATAATTGCACGCTCTTCAGGTAGGGTGGGTCAAGGCCAGGCCTCCAGGGACAAGTAAACCCACATATTAGCCTCTTACAGGGTATGGTAGACCCCTTTCACACTGGACACAAGGAATATATAATATGTATACTTAATGGCTTAAAGTACCCTTTTCCCTGACAAAACTCCTGACAATCCATGTTGACATTTACTTCATGCTCAGAATTCCCCCTAGGACAGAGATTAAGGCTTACAAACGAAACAATTTAGGCAGGCCCAAAATAACCTATGAAGGAGGTGCAGCTACAATATGTCCCTTAATCCCCACAGTACACCAAAGGTTCTCTCCAAGTTTCCTCCCACTATACACATTAACTGTGGAGTATGTCTGGAGTTGTACACAGTAATAATAGTTATTAAAGTGGATCGGCGGCCAAGACTTTAAGAATATATAAGGACTTATCTGAGGCAATTTCCCAAGAGTCAACACTAAAGGACCGCCCTTCGTCCAATTCAGTTACCAATTGAATCCGCATTCCCACGGTGCCTCAGAGTAGTCCAAATGATCATACAGTAACAGACTCTTCTGATCATTTAACCACCAACAATGCTTATGAATTAATTTATATGCATATATTCTTAAAACTAGCGAGGAGCTTACATGGCAATAATGACATACGTTTGGCAGCAATACACGCTCAACTGCCTCCATACTCATTGTATTCACTTTATCGGTTTGCAACATATCTTGACTCACTATCCAAGTTCACCCTGGTCATAAAAACAGACAACACTAAACATCCACTAGACAGTACTCACATACTTTCTGCTTGCGGGGGTTGAGCTTCGTTTTTTTTGTCCCGCCTCTTAACTATCAATCTACCTGTGTACAGGTTCCTGAGCTTCTAGAGCTCTATTATATCTACATTTTAAACTGTGTATGGAGCCAGCCTCCGCCACATCACTTCCTAATGCACTCTATTTGTTAATTTACCTGAATTAAACTGAGGGCCACTAACACTCTAGGTGGCCTCGATTAGGACAGGAAGTCATCGGCTTGTGAAAGGTCCCCCCATTTGTCCGGATGATTTTTTCAAGTTGGACTTTAAAGTTCAGGAGATTTCTAATGTCTCTGTTGCTCATTTGTGCACTCAGCTTCCACCTGTGTCCCCTAGTGCGAGTGCCACTCGTGTTAAATAATCCGTCCTTATCTACCCTGTCAATTCCTGCGGAGAATTGTGTATGTGGTGATCATGTCTCCCCGAACTCTTCTCTCTTCCAGCGACGTGAGGTACAATTCACGCAGACTTTTCTCGAAACTCGTGCCTCTTAGTTCAGGGACTAGTCTACTGGCATACCCCTGAACTTTCTCCAGCTTCGTGACAGTGTAAATGCCAGAATTATACAGGTAGCTGCAGGTAATGAATCTTCCAACCTTGAGTATTCCAGTTGTAAAACTATGGGAGGGAGGAGGAGGGAATTATCAAGGGAAAGCGCCAAGCCATAACGACTATATAGAAGATGGAAGGGGTCAGGAATCAGGTTTTATCAAGTATTTGGGATGGGACGGGGGAAAGGAATGGTGGCCAACCACTTGGTCGGTCGGGGATTGAACGCCAACCTGAAAGAAGCGAGACCGTCGCTCTACCGTCCACCCCAAGTAGTTGGTAAAAGTATGAGAACAAGAGCTAGGGCTCTTGGAAGGGGTAGTTAACGCACAGTATGGACTCCCTGCCCATGGTTTCCCTGATTCCATTATAAACTTACCATCCTGTGCAATAAGGAATATAGATATTAAAAGCACGTTAATTGCTGTGTGTACCTAAGTGTAATAAACAAACAAATGATACTCTAATGTTTCTCAAAAGAAAAGTTTTGTACGATTCAGATATTCTTTAAGATCCTCCAACTCCTGCAAAGACCATGAGGATGGTTGTGGTGCTCTTATCTGACGTTATTCACTCAAAAATACATCAGGTACTTAAATATGAAAAAAATACATAGGAAGATATTTCACCATAGATTTCTTTTAGAATTTTCTTATAGAACGTATAGATATAAAGATATATCTATATCTCTCTCTATATAATATCTTTGTTATCTCTCTATTAATCTCTTAAATTATAAAAATCTCTTTGATATCCCCAGAGTCAAACTTAATCTGTGTAAACACTCTATGCAAATAAAGGTACCCAGTCTATGGAACTCACTCCGTAACGAACTGAAAAGCTGTCCAACTTTTGCCTCATTCAAAAACAAAACCAAAGAGTACGTAGTTTCATTTTCATAGTTTCCTACCTAGTGTTTTAAACTCGCACTCTATCTAGTGCTACCCAATCCCCCAATCTTAATGTACCTAATCCAAACAACTTTATCATTGTGATCATTGCTGACATCTTATATGTGCTATCAATATGCTGTATTGTGCCTATTAATCTTTGTTAAATTATCAATCAAGCTGTCAATGCTATCAATCAGGGCTAGCGATGTGTTTTAATATACCTACTAATCTCTCTAATTTTTTTTCTTGCAATGTACCTGTTAGCATTTTATAAATTTTGCTAGAATTTACCTACTTAAAATTATCTGTTAGATTAAGGACCTGCCCGAAACGCTGCGCGTACTAGTGGCTTTACAAGAATGTAAACATCATGCTATGTATCCTCACAAACCCAATGTACCTTCTTGTATATATACATAAATAAATATAAATAAATAAACAAATAACATTCCTGATGAAATAACTACAAGTTTTCTCTTATTTTCATCACAGTTAGGATACTTGTTAATATTCTGAAGTTGACTATATTATACATGTGGACGTGCTTTTTGAATATCTTGGTGATATCAGTCTGAGGAGCCGTAGTGGCTCAGGAGCCACAACGGGCTCATCATAGCCCGTGCTACTTGGAACTTTTGTTCCGAGTAGCTGAATATAAAACAACAACAACATTGGTGATAGGAATCTAAAAAAATTTACATTAGTATTGATAATGCGGGAGTGTGGATGGAGCTGCTTCCCGGGCCATGAGAACTTTAGCATGCTTGTTTGTGTCGGTGGGGCGCTGAAGGGCGTGCAAGGCGCGCTAGGCTAACCTTATCATGCTTTGAACGAAAAATAAATATTGATGCTGTGACTAAATTATCATTTGTCAGCTGTTCGGATGTGTGAAAGACGGAACCTCCTGAGAGAATTTCTGGGTTCTCTTGGGAGACAGAAACTGGGTTAAACAACGGAGGTGGTCACCTGGTCCTACTGAGGTGATATCAAGGGCCCTTCTAGGAAAGGCAGAGTATTTTCTGAAAGCCTGTGTAATCCTGGGAAGGCTTATAGGTTCTTTTATAAATATATTTGGCGCATACTGCAAATTTATCTGGGCCCTTTTTGAAATGTCTTCAAATTTTCTTGAAACCGTCTTTAGACAATACTTGCAGGCTTCTTTATATATTCCTAGAATTTCCTCTGGGTACTCATCCTGGTAGTACAGTCGGGTTCGTTCTCGACTCACAATCGAGAATTCCGGATACGAATCCCTGGCGAGATATAAATGATTGGGCGCATTTCCTACCACCTAATGGACCTGTTCACCTAGCAGCAAGTAGGTACTAGTGTTAAGAGTTCAGGAGTTAGTCAGCTTGTTGTGGGGTTGTATCCTGGGCGGGGTCAGTAATTCGGCCTTGAGGGGGGAGACCTCGATATAACCCTAACGTGTATGAATACCTCTGGCTTCCTGTCCTCTCTACACAATGAATTATTAATTTTGTCTGTGTTCAGCGAAGGTTTGTGAGACCACACCAAAGGAGTTTGGCCACGCTTGAAAAGGTCTATCTCCTGCCCATGAATGTCACAAGACGGCTCAGAAACATTCCCAAGAGGGTCGAGGGATCTTTCCAGGTTTCCGGGTCATAAAAATCTCAGGGTTTTTTGGTAACCTTGTTATTTTCCCTACGATGAAGGTCTCTGGGCACCTTTACGTCATGATAGGTACTCCGGGGAAGGCCTCGAGGTCTTCTTGTAGGGTAACGCTGAGAATGCGTGATTAACCACAGCTGGAAGAGTTAAGACAAAATAGAACCTTGTCGTACAATAATGATCAGAAAAGAAACTATCTACAGAAAGTACAGTCATGAGTGAACGTTAAGAATTTAAAGTACACTTAAGTAAGTACATTTTGCTGTAGACAGGGGGGAACAGGTTAAGGGTTTGCTATCCGGGAGCTGGAATTGGTGATATAGCAAACAACATGAATGATATTATGGCTGGAAATTGGGAACAAATCCATTATTTGTATCAGTGTAGGTGTAAATGATGTAGGACGAGTTAGGAGTGAGGCACTGATACAGAGGGTTTAATACAACTATTGAATTAGTTAGGAATAAGGGAGGAATCCCGATCGTATGTGACATTCTTCCAGGAAAAGGGAGTTGGAAATGAATGGTTTTCGAGAGCACTTGGTGTCCATTGGCGAATGAACAAATATTGAAATTCAAATGCAATATCATTCATAGATAACTGGGAACACTTCTATGGAAGAAATGCCATGTATGCTGGGGATGGGGTGCATCTATCCAGGGTTGGGGTGGTTGTTGTTGCTAACTCGTTGGAACCTGTGGTTGGAGGGACTTCTTTTGGTTTAAACTGTTAATAGATAGTATTATGGGAATTAATAAAGGAGGTAATACAAGTAGGTGTTTGTGGGGGAAACAAATTTCAAAATGAACAGGGAAAGAGAAGGACCTCAAAATAACAATAACCTTTAGGTATATTACACGAGCGGTAGGAGTCTAAGAAACAAAATAAACGATTTAAATGCTCTTGTTTGCACAGAAACAATAGATATTATTGCACTTTCTGAAACATGGATGAATGTAGAAAACAGAGAACTATTAGCTGAATATCAAACAAACGGCTTTAAACTATTTCACACAGATAGATATATTATACAAGGAGGGGAAGTAGCCATATATGTTAGGGGAAAATTTGAAACGTAGTCTCAAAAAGGGAATCAAAACTGAGCCACACACAGAAACTATTTGGCTAGAATTACACGAAAAAGCTAAAAATCTTACAATAGGAGTTATATACAGGCCACCAAACTTAAACTGAATGGAAGCAAAGCATCTATGAGATGAAATATCTAGAGCATCTAGGTCAAACAGTATTTGTGTCATGAGTGACTTTAATTTTAGTAGAATAAACTGGCTTAACAGAAAAGGGAATAATGAAGCAGAAGATTTTCTAGAATTAATTTACGATTGCTTTCTTAAGCAACACATTAAGGAACGAACGAGGGAAAATAATATTTTAGACTTAGTGTTAACTAACAGGGAAACAAAAATAAATGACATCGAAATAGGGAGTGAGCTAAGGAACAGTGATCACAAAGAAATCAGATTTAGCATAGAATGAAATAGATTTTTTGGGGAGAAAATTCTGTTAAAGTGCCAGATTTTCGAAAAGCTGATTTTAATGGCATAAGAATTTTTTTGGTTGAAATAGATTGTAAAGTCCTGGCCATAAAGGGGGTGGGCCGGTCTTAGAGCGAGACGTGAACCCAGCGATGTGTGATGTAAAAAGGAATTTTGATGTTGATTCAAAATATAACTTATTTAAAAATATTCTAAGCAAAGTACAGGAACGTAGTATACCATACAAATGGAATAGATCAAATACTAATGACCCGAAATGGATAACAAAGGACCTGAAGAACCTTATAGATAAGAAAGAGCTTGGTACAAAAGGATTAAGAATGGGGATAGTCAGTTTAGAAGAAGAATTCGTCCAAATGGTTAGAAATAAAAAAAAAGGAGATAAGGAGGGCAAACAGAAACTATGACGTTTCCATAACAGGGCAAACAATGACAAATCCTAAAGTTTTTTCAGTTATATCGAACAACATTAGGGAAAGGATAGGTCCATTAAAATCTGAGACAGGCCAGTTAACGAATAATGACGAAGAGATGAGTATGTATTTTTAATAAATATTTTAACTCTGTATTTACTTACGAGGAACTTGACATTATGCCTTTAGCCAAACAAGTCTATGTGGGTGGGGACGAGGACAGGTTGACTAGTTTAGCAGTTACCAGAGAGGATGTTATTAAACAAATAGTAAAACTGAAGTCAAACAAATCCCCAGGGGCCAGATGAAGTGTGATATCACTTGAGCATACATGTCATTCCTTACATAGAAATGTTCCCAGTTTTTAATGAATATTGCATTTGATTTATAATATTTGTCCAGTCGGCATTTGACACTACGTGCCTTCGACAACCATTCATTTCCAACTCCCTTTCTTGGAAGAATGCCACATATGACCGGGATTCCTCCCTTGCTTCTAACTACTTCTATGGCTGTCTTAAACCTCTGTATCAGTGACTCTTAACTCGTCCTACATCATTTACACCGGCACTGATACAAATAATGGGTTTGTTCCCATTTCAAGCCATAATGTCATTCATGTTGTTTACAATATCCTCAATTCCTGCTCCCGGATAGCAAACCCTTAACCTGTTTCCCCCCCCCCCCCCGTCTCTGGCACAAAAAGCTCTATCCAAATACCTCGTCTGGGAATCTCCCACACCTTAACTGTTTAAAACCGACAACTTTACATGCGGACAGCACAAAACATTATAGACAATATGACATTGCAATTACCAGAATTAGGCTGGGATATCAATACTTATAGCAGGTGGCTACAGGTAATGAATCCCCCCCATGTTGAACATTCTAACTGCAAACTATGTGAACAAAAGTTAGGACACATTCTCCAACATTATGTTTGGTGGTGTTCTGATTTCACACAAGGTATGAAATACCATGAGCTGTGTAACTACTTCATACAGAGCTCAAGAGCTAGCATTTGATCTTATTCTGTGCGAAGGATCTGTAATCCTTCGTACAGATATGGGTAGCAGCACACTGTCACGTGCACCTAATGTTGTTCATAAAAAATTAAAAAAGGATGGGTTTTGACGCTGGGAGCGGCCAGGTGGCTACCTTCCCTTGGGACCTTGGACTTAAGCTGGGGAGTGCTTGAAGGCAGTATAAAGCTACCTGCAGGAGGCTGTTCCTCACACACCTTCTGCCAGCAAGATGAAGTGCCTCCTGGTCCTCCTCTCCCTCGCCGCCCTCACAAGGTAACACTGCTACACAACCCCACTTCTGTAGCAAGAGGGGTGGCTTAACGGTCCTTGTACTCCGGGACTAAACTAATATTGGGAATTATTCAGGGACTGTCAACTCACCAGTCAGCCACCAAGGCTTGGGATGCAGAACGGGAATGTTATGAGATGCATTACAACAGTTCACAAACATTTAATATTATTTATATTGAAGCAAATGAATCAATATGTTTATCAGCATTAGAGTACAAGATGTCCTGCAGCACACTAGTGTACATTATTATTCTTACTCCCTTTTACATGCTCATATCCAAGAGATCAATCTAAATAAGTATATAAAATATATTAGGCTACTAAAACGAAAAACTCATTAGCTGTTGATTGTTGAGAGAAGCTAGTTTTCCTTTTAAATGCTGTCCTCGTGGTGCAGTGGTAAGATACTCTTCCTGAGCTTCGCGAGCGATTTGGCCCGGGGTTCGTATAGTAGCCAGGAAGGATTGACTAGGCGCCAATCCTTAACTATAAGCCTCTGTTCACCCAGCAGTGAATGGGCACCTGGTTGTTAAACGATTTGGCGGGTCGTATTCCAGGGGAAATTAAGATTAAGGACCTGCCTTAAATGCGTGCTAATGACTTTGTTAAACTTCACTTGTGGTTTAGGCAAGTTAGTGCAAATTGCACAGACACGAGTTTTCCCACATTGACAGTGATTTGATGAAAAAGGTGAAGTAACCCCTCACCACTCTGGTACCCTTGGGAGATGGAGATGTTTGGGGGTAAATACCTCGAAATCTCTATCTCTTTTAAGGGTCTGAGTTGGTGTAGTGGGCTAAGGCGTACTAGTTATGGCAGCTACTGGAAGGTGGTTGTGCTTTCTGGGTTTGAGGCCCACTGGTGGGTGTTGTCTATAGTTTGTTAATCTTCACTTGTGGTTTAGGCAAGTTCACACAGATTGAGCTGTGTAATATATATATATATATATATATATATATATATATATATATATATATATATATATATATATATATATATATATATATATATATTCTTGCCTGAACCACAAGTGAAAATTCAGCCGCCAGAGCATGGTTTAGGCAAGTTAGTGCATATCTATATGAGCATAGACATGCTCACCACATACAACATTCTCAGAGGAATTGATTGAGTAGATAAAGATGGGTTTTTTAAATAAAGGTGGTACAAGCACAAGGGGACACTTGTATGTGTCCCCTTGTGCTTGTACCTTTTCAGTGTGCTTGAACTTTTTCAGTGTCAGAGTAGGTAACAAATGGCATTGATGTGGTGGAGGCTGACTCCATACACAGTTTCAAATGTAGATATGATAGAGCCCAATAGGCTCCGGAATTTGTGCACCGGTTGACCGACAGGCAGGACCAAAGAGCTGAAGCTCAACCCCCGTAAGCACAATTAGGTAAGTGAGTACTGGAAGACAAGGATGTAGGGTCAAATCGTACACAAGGTGAGTCAACAAAAGCTCGTTTTCTGTTCGGTTAAAATCATATAAATCACGTTAGGATGTGTTAGCTTAGGTTAGGCTCAGTTTAGTTAGATGAGGCGGCGTCGGGTTAGATTGTTAGTTATGCTTTAGTCTGTTCACACTCTGTCTCATGTACGATGTGAATATATCCGACTAAATTAGACGATGGCTGTGTACTACTGTTTAAAATTAGCCTTTGGTAACAAACAAACACAGAATACTGATACAATATATATTTATTACAAATTAGTTACAGAGGTTGGTGATAAATAGTATGTGGACGTTGTAGCAGGTTGAGCCGGAGTGTTTGAACCCTAGTTGCAGTAGAGATGACAATTAACTTCTGGGTAGGCGGCTCGTCGTATATCTAAAGTGTTGTTATTCTTGACCACCTGTGGAGCGAGTCTAGTTAAGCTACGATTCCGGCGCCTTGTATCCACGTCCTCCTGACCTCTGTTTCTTGCCGCAGGCTGCTCGTAATTCCATTGATGGGAACTGCTTGACTTCTGTTGGATGTTATTATCAGTTTGTGGAATTTCTTGGGAACATCTTGCAGTTTTCAGCAGTGGTATGAGGGATTCCTGTAACTGTGGAATACTTGGGGATAGTTAAAGTAACTGCTTTATTATCATTAACGTACCTGCTACACCTGCACCCGGAGCGAAATGACCGACTGTTTCATTGCTGCAGGGCTCAAGAATTTCCAGCTTGCTTATGCGGTGCCTTCATTACCTTGATGGAAGAGGAGATTGAGGTCTTCAGGTTACCTCCCATCGAAGTGACGGACTGTGACTCCACTACGGACTGCCGCGCAAGGTGCATAGATGAGGTAGGACTCAGTGTGCCCCCTCCATCCCCATAATATAATTTGTCATTACTATAGTATATGATTTTGCTAGAGAATCTTCACCGGATATATATTGATCACTGCAGAGATATCATTCTAAGTAATTAACTCGTGTATTGATGTGTCTTTACTTTTTATTACTGTCTGATGACAAGGATGTTTGTGTTGCAGTGGACGACAATAACTGAAGACGGGGATCTGGACTACACCTGGGTGGACGGGGTCACCATCGGCCAGCACATGTGTGACTCTCTCCACGATAATGACCACTCTGATGTTGGCCCACACGAGGTAATTAACACACACACACACACACACACACACACACACACACACACACACACACACACACACACACACACACACACACACACACACACACACACTCCATACACATACTGTGTATGGAGTGGCCCTAAAGGTCCGCCTTCACGCAAGTAGGTGAATACACACACACACACACCCCAGTAGCAATGAGCGACCACAGTGTACTGGCATTTTAGTATCTGGTTGAGGAAGCGTTACTGAACTCGAGGAGGGGTACTGAAAACAAAAGGCTGGCATTCCGAAAGGGAAACTATGATGAGTTAAGAAAATTCCTAACAGATATAACATGGGAAACAGAGCTCAGGGGAAAGACGGCCCAAGACATGATGGACTTCATCACGCAACAGTGCAAGGAAGCAGCAGAAAACTTTATCCCGGCCCTAAAGGTAAAAAATGAAATGCAGATGAGAAACCCATGGTTTAATCAGAGATGTAGGCTAGCTAAGCAGCAAGGTAAAAGGGCATGGAGAAACTATAGGAATAACAGGACACTGGAGAGCAGAGAAAGATACCAAAATGCCAGGAATGAATATGTCAGGATGAGAAGAGAGGCAGAAAGACAATACGAAAATGACATCGCAAGCAAGGCAAAGACTCAACCAAAATTGCTGCACAGCCACATCAGGAGAAAAAGAAGAGTAAAGGAACAGGTAATGAATATAAGGATAGGAGCAGAAGGATTCACTACAAACGACAAGGAAGTGTGTGAGGAACTGAATAAGAAATTCCAGGAGGTCTTCACCTTAGAGCAAGGAGAAATCCCAGAGATAAGAGAGGGAATAGCTAACCAGGAACCACTGGAAGAGTTTGAGATTACAAGCGGGGAAGTAAGGAAGTGTTTACTAGAGTTGGATGTGACAAAGACTATAGGCCCAGATGGAATCTCCCCTTGGATACTAAAGGAAGGGGCAGAAGCACTGTGCCTGCCACTCTCCATAGTGTATAACAAATCACTGGCAACAGGGGAACTGCCAGAAATTTGGAAAACAGCTAACGTAGTCCCGATATACAAGAAAGGGGATAGATAGGAGGCACTGAACTACAGGCCAGTGTCCCTAACCTGCATACCATGCAAGCTGATGGAGAAGATTGTGCGAAGAAAGCTAGTGGAGCATCTGGAGCAAAATAACTTTGTAACACAGCATCAACATGGGTTCAGGGATGGCAAGTCATGCCTCACAGGGCTAATTGAATTCTTCGACCAGGCAACAAAAATCAGGCAAGAAAGAGAGGGGTGGGCAGACTGCATATTTTTGGATTGCTAGACAGTCTTTTATACAGTACCACACAAGAGGCTAGTGAAAAAGCTGGAGATGCAGGCTGGAGTGAAAGGGAAGGTACTACGTTGGATAAGGGAGTACCTAAGTAACAGAAGACAGCGAGTCACTGTGAGGGGTGAGGTCTCCGATTGGCGAGACGTTACAAGTGGAGTCCCGCAGGGGTCAGTCCTTGGACCTATACTGTTTCTAATATATGTAAATGATCTCCCAGAGGGTATAGAATCGTTTCTCTCAATGTTTGCTGATGATTTAAAAATTATGAGGAGGATTGAAACAGAGGATGATAGTAGGAGGCTATAGGACGACCTAGACAGCCTGAATGAATGGTCCAAAAAATGGCTGCTAAAGTTTAACCCGAGTAAATGCAAAGTAATGAAACTAGGTGGTGGAAACAGGAGGCCAGACACAGGATACAGAATAGGAGATGAAGTACTTAATGAAACGTAAAGAGAGAAAGATCTAGGAATTGATATCACACCAAACCTGCCTCCTGAAGCCCACATAAAATGAATAACATCTGCGGCATATGCGAGGCTGGCTAACATCAGAACAGCCTTTAGGAACCTGTGTAAGGAATCATTCAGAATCTTGTATACCACATACGTAAGACCAATCCTGGAGTATGCGGCCCCAGCATGGAGCCCGTACCTTGTCAAACACAAGACGAAGCTGGAAAAAGTTCAGAGGTATGCCACTAGACTAGTCCCAGAACTAAGAGGCATGAGTTACGAGGAAAGGCTGTGGGAAATGCACCTTACGACACTGGAAGACAGAAGAGTGAGGGGAGACATGATCACTACCTACAAAATCCTCACAGGAATTGACAGGGTAGACAAGGATAAACTATTCAACACTGGTGGTATGCGAACAAGGGGACACAGGTGGAAACTGAGAACCCACATGAGCCACAGGGACGTTAGAAAGAACTTTTTAAGTGTCAGAGCAGTTAACAGGTAGAATGCATTAGGCAGCGATCTGGTGGAGTCTGACTCCATACATAGTTTAAATGTAGATATGATAGAGCCCAGTAGGCTCAGGAAGCTGTACACCAGTTGATTGCCAGTTGAGAGGCGGGACCAAAGAGCCAAAGCTCAACCCCCGCAAGCACAAATAGGTGAGTATACACACACACACCTGACCTGAAGTGACCATCTCCGTCCCCTCCCACCCCCGAGTTTCCCACATATCCCCCCCCCCTACAAACACTCACACTCAGTGTTCAACTAGGTGAATACACACACGCAAGCACGCACACACACCTGGAAACACTTCACACACTTCATCCTGGAAACATTCTTGTATCAACATGTTAAACAAGCTACGAGGATGAGGGAAGGGGACGTTCCCTCCATGCTAGATTTGATATTTACCAGGAAGGAGGAAGAAATATTTGACATTCAGTACCTTCCTCCCTTGGGTAAAAGTGACCATGCCTTTTTGGGAATAAAGTATGCAATGCGTTATAATCTGGAAGAAAATAAGAAGGTTGATGCAATTGAAAAACCTGACTTTAGTAGAGGACATTATGACAACCTTAGAAATTTTTTAGTGAGTATAATTGGACAGACTTGTTGCTAGGCAAGGAAGTGAATGAGATGTATGTCAAGTTTTGTGAAATATATGATAAAGGCACAAAAAATTATACCAAAACAGAGATGCAGAACTAGGAAACAGGATTGGTTCAACATAAATTGCGAGAGGGCCAGAGACACCAAAAGACACAAAAATGGAATCAATACAGGAAGAGGCCAAACCCCCAAACATACCAGCGATACAAAGATGCGAGAAACAACTACACGGCAGTGAGGAGAGAGGCAGAAAGAAATTTTGAAAACGGGATTGCAGACAAATGTAAAATAGAACCATGTCTATTCTATAAATTCACACACACACACACACACACACACACACACACACACACACACACACACACACACACACACACACACACACACACACACACACACACACACACACACACACATGGATTGGAGAACTGGAATTGGAAACACACATGTCAGAGAGCAGACGTAACACAGAGGGAGGAGGAGGACAAGATGTCTTGTTTGAGGATGCAATGTTTCAAATGTTGAGAGAAATCAGGGTGAAACTACAGGTAATGGGGGAAAAGGTAGCCAACCTGCAGGATGAACTGATTGAGGCCAATGAGGAAATTAAAAGCCTGAAAGAGAATCCCCAATATCAGACACGATCCAGCCCTCAGAAAGATGGTAATGTATCTATAGAAGGGACTTCTACAATACAACCCTCATTTGCAGACATACTTAGAAGGACCCCGGAAGTTGTCTCTGCAGTACAGGAAATTGCCATGAAAGTTGCTACTTCTCAGGAAGCAGCAAGATGCACTAGCCGACTGATAGAGAGGAAAAGAGCAGTAGTCGTAGTAGGTATTAAAGAGCAAATAGGGGCCACTCCAAGGGTGAGGAGAGATATGGACAAAGCCACAGTCAAAGAGATCCTTGAAGGGGTACAGATGGAGGGGGGAAGAACTGAATATAGAAAAGGTTTTCAGTCTTAGCCGGTACAATAAGAACAAAGATCGATTGATAAAAGTGTTTTTCAAAAGCGAGGACACAAAAGAGGAAATTTTAGCAAAGAAGAGCAGCCTACTCAATGTACTGAAGTTCAAAAAGGTATTTGTGCAGTGGGATATGACCAGAGAGGAGAGAGGAGATAGAAGAGTCAGGGGGGTGCATGATCACCACATTCAAGATACTCAAGGGCATCGACATGGTAGATAAAGACACTATTTAAAGGCTATTTAACACAAGGGGCACACGCACTAGGGGACACAGGTGGAAACTGAGTGCCCAAATGAGCCACAGAGATATTAGAAAGAATTTTTTAGTGTCAGAGTGGTTGACAAATGGAATGCATTAGGAAGTGATGTGGTGGAGGCTGTACACCTGTTGATTGACGGTTGAAAGGCGGGACCAAAGAGCCAGAGCTCAACCCCCGCAAGCACAATTAGGTGAAAAGGTGAGTACACACACACACCAACCCATCCTCCTAAGGTTCCCAACGTCAAGAAACTGTTGAACTAAAGTGCCCTCTCCTAAGCTACCAGAGAACCCAAAACAGGAAACGGGACAGTATGTCAATTTCGCGAGTTGCTACCATTTTCTAGTACGACAATTTTTGGCATTGGGTAGAGTATATGTTAAAATGCAGGGTTCTATTAACAGGACGGGTTGCGTACACATAGATAATAATGGTTTCCCCTGCTTAATATATCCCCGCTAATTTTCCGAAATATTTCCAGGTGTACCTGTACTACAATATCTGCCATGGGCCCTGGATTTACTCCGGCCAGACGAGCAGAAATACTCTTTGTTGCAGCAGCAGTACTTACCTCACCTGCCCGCCACCCCCTACAGTGTTTCACAAATAGTCTAATAGGAACTGAAAAAAACACTACAACTACTGTTGCTGCCTTCAACGACCTGAGATGGCACTCTAACATCTTCTACCAACTGCTCTAACAACCACCTGCAAGAGGTGACTGGAACACCACGTCTCCATAGACAATTTTGGTGATCTTTTTCATTCTCAAAATGTAAACAACAAATAAATGGCAAAAATGATTATTTATAATCTACACTTGCGTTTTCTTGTGGATAATGGACTCTGCCTTTGTCACTAACCTGACTGTCGCTGTAACACCCTCTCCCACCACACAAGCAAGGTTACCTGTCCAAAATAATCCAACAGCGAATAAAAATTCACTGACTGTAGTGTAACTATATCACCCACTGACTTCGAGAGTGGAGCTTAGTCGTCGCGCGCTGCTCTTAAGCTGTTCAAGTCATAACTTTTCAAGTATATACATCAAATTATATTGAAGAATATATGGAAATCAATCGGTGATCACAGCGCAAAACATTAAGGTTTACCCCAACTTCCCTTCGGTCCTCGAGGCTCATGCTATTAGGCTATGTTTGGAAAGTGAATGGATGTTAATTAGGAAAGGTCTTTTGCTGAACCTGTGTTATGGAATGCTATTTCACTAGTGCACAAGTTACTTAACATGCAACTTATGCACTAGTTACATTAAATGTGACTGTAATGTAACTAACCGGTAGCTATGTATCGTATATATGACCTGTACCCAAAGGTCACTGCAATACACTCAGGCCAAGATGATTCTTTCAACAGTGTTGGAATTATATATATATATATATATATATATATATATATATATATATATATATATATATATATATATTATATATATATATATATAATTGTACCTAGTATCCAGAACGTCGTACTCTGCCTACTATGCAAGACCCGATTTGCCCAATAGGCCAAGTTTTCCTGAATGTATATATTTTTCTAATTTTTGTTCTTGTGAAATGCTAAATCTGTCCATTTCATTATGTACATGTTAATTGTTTTAAATTTGAGTTAAAACTAACATAGATATATGACCGAACCTAACCAACCCTACCTAACCTAGCGTAACCTATCTTAACCTAAACTAACATAACTAAATCAATAATTTATGCTCTTAATATAATAATAATATTTAAAATAAACCAATAGGAAACAATTTATTGAAAATAAAGACAATCACTCGGCCTATTAGGCAAATCGGGCTTTGCATAGTAGGCCGAGAAGTGCGTTCTGGCTACTAGGTACGACATTATATATATATATATATTATATATATATATATATATATATATATATATATATATATATATATATATATATATATATATATATATATATATATATATATATATATTTATTTATTCTACTACGGCACACCTCGTACCATTTCCTGCACCTTTCCAGTCTTAACCACTTGTGTTGATGGTTATACATTCTCTGCGTCAATACAGGCAATTGTAAGGCCACCTGAGTATACATTTGTCTCAACCATGTGCTTTAACTGTTAAAAGAAGAGTTTGATAAATAATTTTATCAAACGCATTTTGAAAATTTAGGTATATCGTTCTGTTCTCTTCGCACGTGTTAAAATGTACCTTTAATGTAACTCGTTGATACCTTTTAACTTAAATTAATTTTGAGGAAACACAGGTGCCACCACCGAACTCTGTGGCATTCCAACAGTCAAGTGAAGCCAGTTTGGTGCTTTTCTCTTCAGGACTACGACTTGTTTGCTACCAGTCAGCCAGTTGTCTAACCATCTTAACACATATCCATCTACTTCATGGCTATTATTCATGATATGTCTTCAACGGGAAGCTTCGTCGAAAGCCTTCTGAAAATCCAGATAGTATATATATTATATCAACTGCCTGACTTCAGCCTTCATATTCAAAATATAATTTAAGAATTCAAGAAGATACAACAGCACGAGAACTGTCTTGAGGAACCATATCTTGAGATGATTTCGGGGCTTTAGTGTCCCCGCGGCCCGGTCCTCGACCAGGCCTCCACCCCCAGGAAGCAGCCCGTGACAACTGATTAACACCCAGGTACCTATTTTACTGCTAAGTAACAGGGGCATAGGGTGAAAGAAACTCTGCCCATTGTTTCTCACCGGCGCCTGGGATCGAACCCAGGACCACAGGATTACAAGTCCCGCGTGCTGTCCGCTCGGCCGACCGGCTCCCTCGCTGGGTTTCTCCAGACGGTGCGCTGTGATCTCGGATTATTGTTTCCATAAGTTTTCCGACCACTGCTCTCATACTTATTAGTTGATAATTACACGCAATTATTTGAGTTGCCATTTTTTATATGTAATTTTGCGAATCAAATATATATAGTTCTTTAATATTTCTAGACACATGGAAATAAATTGTTGTTACGTTTGTATATTGTTCTCGTAAATGTGTCGTAACATAAGGCAAATAAAATTTTCGTACTAGCCAAGTAATAAGACAATAAGCAAAGGAATAAGATCCAAGTCTTCTGTAGTAAATATCAACACAAAAACAACATTACTAATCTTCGTTGCATCCCCCTTCAGAATAAACAAAGTCATTATTTCCTGCAACTACTTGTGTTAATAGACTCAGACAAATTTGTTTGTAATTTTATGGGTTTTATAATTAGAAATGGCGTAGTAGAAGGGTTGGGACACACGGCTTGAGTAAGGGTACAGGGCGGAGGGAAGTGGTGGGTGGATGAAGCAATAAGTCTTGGGGCTGGGAGCGAGCAGATGGCTGCCTTACCTTAGCACCTTAGACTCATGCTAGGTAGGACTGGGAGGCAGTATAAAAATGATCGCTGGAGGGTGCTCATCCCCACACCTTCTGCCAGCAAGATGAAGTGCCTCCTGGTCCTCTTTTCCCTCGCCGCCCTCACTAGGTAACACTGCTACACAACCCCACTTCTGGTCCATTAGTCAACTGGTCTTGTACTCCGTGGCTAAACATTCCACACAAGTCAACCATCAAGGCTTCGGGTGGAAAAGTTATAATATTTATTACAAGATTTCCCAAATATTTTATATTTGTTAATCTTATGGCGGTACATTAGATATCGATACCATCATATAAAAATGTACAAGTTGATTCAACTTGTGTTTATGATCAGTGAAGCTCAGAATCATGCTGGACACACAACGGGAGAGACACCTGTAGCATGTGTCCCATCACACCTGTTGTAGCATGTGTCCCATCACACCTGTTGTAACATGTCTCCCATCTCACCTTTTATAACACTGTCACCCTATCACAATTGTATTTTTTAAGATATATTTACATTAATAACTTACGTACTTCAAAAGTGATAATGACATAATATTTGGGACAGTTCTCACAGAGATAAAGAAGGAACAGTGTAAGTACGAGCCTCTTTAATAACTAACTGCTCAGGTGTGAGCTTAAAATGAAGACCATTAGTGTGTAACATAAATATAATCGAGGAAATATATGAAAAACACTGTTAATGAAACAGTTATCAGAACAGGACACATCAGGGACTGACCTAGATTCTTTTAAGCTTGACTACGAACAGTATCTGCACGGCACTGAAGGTATAATAAAACAAAGTGATAGAGGAATAAATTAATTAGGAAGATTAAAAAAATTATTGAGTCAAATTTGACCGAAAACGAATTTGAGTATCTTTGTAGTATTTTTATTTAGTAATTTATTATGTACCATTGTCGCGGGCGGTGGTGGAATTTTGATTTTGGTATCAACAAGGAATTATGCAACCCGTCCTCGCAAATTCGTATAGTCAATATTGACTTATTAAATACGTGCATAGGTGATATACTAAACATAATAGTTTACCTTAAAAAGCTTCATAGAAAACACCGACCTTACTTAACCTTGTTAGTATGTTAAGATAAGCATCTTATTGCTTCGTAATTACAATTGTTACTTAACCTATTATAGGTATAGGTTAGGTAATAATTACAATTGTTACTTAACCTATTATAGGTATAGGTTAAGTAATAATTGTAATTACGAAGCAATAAGATGCTTATCTCAACATACTAACAAGGTTAGGTAAGGTCGGTGTTTTCTATGAAGCTTTTTAAGGGTATCTATTATGTTTAGTATATCACCTATGCACGTATTTAATACGTCAATATTGACTATACGAATTTGCGAGGACGGGTTGCACCATGATGACGGGAGGAATTATGTTATGAAATTCACGCGGGAACTTTCCTTCGTGTAAACCCTGGTGTTAGGTGACCCCTGGTACTGGTAAACCCCGGTACCAGGTGACCCCTGGTATTGGTAAACCCCGGTACCAGGTGACCCCTGGTACTGGTAAACCCCGGTACCAGGTGACCCCTGGTACTGGTAAACCCCGGTACCAGGTGACCCCTGGTACTGGTAAACCCCGGTACCAGGTGACCCCTGGTACTGGTAAACCCCGGTACCAGGTGACCCCTGGTACTGGTAAACCCCGGTACCAGGTGACCCCTGGTACTGGTAAACCCCGGTACCAGGTGACTCCCAGTGAACTAGTCACGTAACTAGTGCATCAACAAGGAGGTAACCGAGTGTTTCACATGTGCAGGGCTCAAGACACCTTTGAGTGCGAGTGTGCCGCCTACGTTACAATGGGCGACAAGGAGGTTGAGGTGCTCAAGTTCCCCACCACCACCATTGACGACTGTACCACCGACTATCCCGTCTGCTTCGAGCGATGTTCCAACGAGGTAAGACTCGTAACTCATCCCCAGATACACAGACCTTCCTCTCTCAATAAATTATGATCTCTTGTCGTGTAAGGTAATTATCAGGTGAAAACACTGAGTCATTATGATTATATAGAACTTGGAGGGATATGTGGATAAGGATTTAGGTTAAAACGAAGGAAGAGAATAGTGCCCAACCACTTGGACAGTCGTGGCTACATAGTCTTCCCGGCTTGGTGCCTTCTTTTGATAATTACTTACATGGACGGGCAAGAATTGAACGCCGGCCTGAAAGAAGCAGACAACCGATCTATACCGTCCTGTCCAATGATATTACAGTAACGTAATATATCTATAATAAAATCTTTGGAGCAATGCGGTGGAATTGAACCTGCTTCCTGGGACACCTTAGATGCACGCATTACCCAAGCATATCGTGGTCCATGGGTAAGACACACATTTGGGGTGGCGTAGGACGCAGGTTCGATGCCAACACTCTGCTCCAAGGATTTTCTCTCATAATATACTAATCGTTCTAGAGATAACATTCGAAGTAATATCTCTGTATTTTTCAATAGATAACGTGTATTAACATTTGGTTTTCTTTCCTTACTCTCCGAGGATAACGATGTTTGTGTGTTGTGTTGCAGTGGGACATATTAACAGGAGACGGGAATCTGGACATTGTCGGTCCGGACGGCGACGGGATACTGATCGGCCAACACATGTGTGACACTCTCAAGGCTTCTGGCATCACCGAACTTGGCCAACATGTAGTAAGTGATACGTAGTACTAAATATACTGATGACCAGACCACACACTAGAAGGTGAAGGGACGACGACGTTTCGGTCCGTCCTGGACCATTCTCAAGTCGATTGGAGAATGGAATCGACTTGAGAATGGTCCAGGACGGACCGAAACGTCGTCGTCCCTTCACCTTCTAGTGTGTGGTCTGGTCAACATACTTTAGCCACGTTATTGTGACTCATCGCCTGCACTAAATATACTGAACAAAACTGAAGCTGAAGTTTGCCAAGGCTATTAGTACAGTATTCAGTGAGCTGAGTATAATTCCTGTGATAAAGAGTCATGAGAGGAACCTTGGGCGGAGTCTCATTCATTGTGCAGTACATAAATTGTTCGTGATCATTACAGGTGTTCCTGTACTACCATGTCTGCAACGCGGGTCCCTGGATATTCACCGGTCAGTACAGCCATGGTAGTCTGTGTTGCACTAACGGTAAATACTACAGCTGTTAAGAGACATCAATTCATCGGGTGTCTCCAGAAGGCCACAGAATCTGAACATCGTCAAGGGAAACCTGTGAAACAGGCACTACTGCTGCTGCTGATCCATCAATACAAGCCAACTGTTTTTCCTAGAACTGCTTACTTAACTACCCAGCAGAAGTGGCCATCCTAACAGCTTCCGTCAACTAGAAGCTGTTAGGACTTCTACTTGCACGAGGTGACAAGAGTGTCGTCTTTTCACAGATAATGGCTATCTGTCAAAGACAATGGCTACCTTAGCCATTTTATAAATATATATAAATAAAGGATTCAAATATGATTTTTCCAGGGACATTTAATTTCACACTCGCACATTCTTGTGCTTTCCAGACCCCGCACAGAGTACCTGATGGTGTATGGTGCAAGTTGTGAGAGGCTCAGATTGTTACGCTTTTACCTTAACGTTTAAAGCTTGAGAGTGTACATTCCTTTACACGTGTGACTATAACAGCTACAAGAATAACTGACATTTGCAATCACAGTTATTGCAGTAAGGTCTAAGGTCAGAACTTTTGTCCTGTAAGTAGTTTCATTCAGTGGTGCTTCCCAGAGCTTGTTTATGCCAGCCTGCCGAATGTGTTTAATTTGTTGAGTGAAATTCTCAAGAACCGAAACGCCTAAGAACAATGAAATATTAGGAACGTGATGAATCCATGAATATTGAGGCCGTACAATGGAATCGAACCCGCGTCCCTGACCAGTGTACCTGATGAGTACAGGGACGCTTGGATTCTATTGGAAGTCCTCAGTATTTAATATTTCATTGTGTCAGGGGACAGGTAGCCAGTTTGTACATACAGTACACGTTAGGATTATATCGAGGTCCCCCCCCTTCCCCACGGCCAAATTACTGATCCTCCTCAGGATGCAATCCTATAAAAAGCTGACTAACTATTTACCTATTTACTGACAGCTGAACAAAAACACTATATATACAAATTAGCCTTCAAGAACAAGAATCACAGTGTAGTTAGAGTACCAGAGAATTAACATGCGCAAATAAAACTTTGACCCACATGTAGCGAACAAAGTATAATTGTGTCGGACATGACGAAAAATGTAGAAGTGAATATTTTTAACGAAACATTATTTTACAATCGCCAAACAAGTTTCATTGAAGTTATGGAATTGACAAGCAAGCTATCACTGAAGCATATAGCACATCATGGAAGTTGTGTTGATTTAAGGGCGACGACGATAGTGAGATCGGATGCGCCCCTCATGGAAGGATACTGATATTAGCAACATGAGGTGATGTAAATAACATATCTTATAAAACGCTTATCTCATTACAGATTAACATATCATAAATTTAAATGTTAATTTACATCTGTATAAGGTTATCCACCGACACCAAGCTGAAACTCAATCTCTTATACATCTCAACTTCTTCAAGACACTGATTAGCATATTTATTTATTTAATTATGTATATACAAGAAGGTACATTGGGATTGTGAGGATAAATAGGATAGTAATTACAATCTTGTAAGGCCATTAGTACGCGCAGCGTTTCGGGCAGGTCCTTAATCTTAATCTTAATCCTTAATCAGGGGAACTGTAATGCTGTTGATAATATTTGACAAAAGAACTAGTTACTGAACGGAATAAACAATTGGTTTAAAAGAAACAAAGAACATAGAAAATAATGAATATTTAAGATAATGAATACAGCGAAATATGGGGAACATGACAAAGAACACAGAGAACATGGAGAATGTGACAAAGAACACAGAGAACATGGAGAANTTCTCTCTATATCACTGATGGCCTTTTGCTCTCTTTGCTCTCCTGGGTTTTGTATGATTCTTGTAGCTTGAGTTCAATTGTTTCTATTTCTCTACCTAACCTTCTTCGCTGTTCTTGATAGGTGGCGACTCTCAAGTTGTTCTGCGATTCTTTTCTTCGCCTATATAGGGAACGACGTCCCGTTCCAATCTGCATCTCTTCCTCTTTTTTTTCTTAGGGATACGTGGTTTGAACATATTTCTAGTGCTACTGAGCTTATTTTTTCCAGGCACTGGTTCAGGTTTGCATTTTGTAGCTGTTCTTCCCAGTTTATTTCTGTGAGTCCTGGTTTATTTGCTCCCAGTTTTCTGTTATTATTGAAGTTGAAGGTAAGGTAAGGTAGGCAAGGTAGGTATATGTTTAACAAAATTACAAACCTGTTTATACACTAGAGCAAAAACAGACTCGGGACAAATTCCAACTCATTTCACACTTCACTATTCAATGTACATTTCATTAATATCAGCTTCTTTCAGGATAGCATCCTTGAATTTTGGTATGATAAAGTACCAATACAATATGAGTTCCTTAACTTCATAAAGTTGAAAAGTACACAAATTCTAAATGTCCCTATATCTGTCACTGTAGTCCCACTGGAACTTAACCAGTTTCAATGTAGTAGCTGCATATTGAATATTTCCCAAACAATTAGTCTTATGGCTTATAAGAATCCAATCAGCATTTAAAATAAATAATTTTCAAATTAGCCATTATACACAAGCAAGTCACTTGCTTGCACTAGAAAGCAAGAATGAGGACTGCAATACTGAATAGGACATATGAGAAAGGAGGAGGAAAGAAACGTGGAAAAATTTCAAAGTACAAATAAGGGGAAGATAACGGCATAACTTCCTTAATTAAAAAGGTAACCTGAACCCATCCCCCATATAAACACAAAACTCCAATCTTGCTTCATAATAGCATTGAGAAGTGAAGAAGATGGCACATCACTGACAGAAAACAAAGTGCTAATGAGAGAAAGGAATACAGTATTGTAAATGCAGTTTGTACTTACCTCACATAACCACTTTCTTAGGAAAACAAAATCTGTCAGTTGACTACATGGATCATGGAATATGTGACGATATAAACATCGTTGCTAGAGTGAGGAGTGGCGATTTCAGCGCCATGTATGGATCTGCACTCCAACTCCAAGGCATTACGTGAGAAAAAGACAATGCCATCTATTGGCGGAGGTGTGGCGTCTGTGAAAGACTCCCGTTTCATTCCTCAGTCAGGAGGCAAGGTCGATGATGATGACCTCTGGTGATGACATAACGGTATCAACGGCATCTAGATTGTGCATCCGATTATATTTCACAGTTCCCCGGTGAGAGATTGTCATCCTATGTTCTTCCTGTATACTTTGTTTGGCTAATGACTTTTATGTTCACAGAGGTGACGTACAGAGTCTATTGCTGTGTGGAAATCAGTTCACCTTGGGCAGTCCAGAACTCCTGACCCATTTCCTGCGAGGACAAGTGGCCGCTGTCGGTAGTAAGCAGTGTGTTGGCTGCTGTACTTAGGAAGTGTCATGTGGACCAACGTACCCAGGACTTGGAGGAGTTACTAGATGACAGTACGGTACTGACCGTCTGCCGAGAAGTACTGCTAGCGTGTTGCAAGAGACTTCTGCCAGGGTGTTAGAGACCCCTGGAAGTGATTTTGTGACCCCTGTCAGCATGTCGCTTAAAATCTGCCAGTGTGTTTCTGGAGAGCAGATGTGGGGTATATATTTGGACATAGTGATATTACTGTGTGTGGAATGGCCCATGTTGAGGAAGGTGAACTCGCTGGTGATTACTATTGAGCATGGACAGCGTATACTTAAAGATAGTGGACTCACTGGGATTTGAAGAACACTGCAGATATATTGAGTGTCCTGGGTGAAAGCAACACTGTGTACATAAATGTAGTTATACTTCGATAGATAATATATTCTTGAAGGTGTTATTGCGTCATGTTTACCCCCCCCCATCTTTATTCCTTGCACAATTACTACTTACTTACATTCTTGAGAACTTACCATTGACTTGGGGTGGGATCATAGAAGAGGAGGCTATAAGGCACATTAAACAGAAAGAACCCGATTACTGGCTTAAGCAGGCCGGTAACAGTGTACAGTACTACTAAAGAATAGGAAAAATATACTTTACATGATTATGAATTTATTTAAAAAAGAACAATGAAGTAATTTAACAAAATATGAGTGATAACCAACACTGCATGGATACATGTTTACCAATAAAAGTGTTAATTTTCATGATAATCAGGTAGTGTCAAACTCCTTATAAAACATAATTGTCATTTGTAGTTAAAGTTACTGTACTTGATAAGTACTCATCCATTTAAATTATAGCAAATTAGTATAAGTACTGTATCACAACTTAAGCATTTTTAATGCTGTAATTCATATAGAGGTCACAAATAAAATTATTACTACTGTAGTGACCAGTAATTTTAAAAGTAACAGTTAGTTTTCATGCCACATGAAGTATGCCCAAAGAAATGGTATTTCATTCATTAATGATTCTCATTTCCAGATATACAATTTCACAACCACTGTAAGTTTCCCATTTGTGGAACAGGAAGCCTGTACTTGACTTATTAACCACTGAACTGCTCTGCCTCCAATATGGCACCCCCCCTGGTGCGCAGGAATAAATTCTTTCAAAAAATGTTCTTTTCTTTATTGTTAAAATGCAGTCTCTGATCACGGGAACTAAAAAAATATTGTATGTACATACATTAGCCGCGATGGAGCTGGGAAGTTGAGCAAATTATGGGCGCTGAGCGATGGAGCTGGGAAGTTGAGCAAATTATGGGCGCTGAGCGATGGAGCACTGGGGTCAGTCAGCCCCGCGACCCCGTGAGGCGGCAGTTGCCGCAAATATAATTATCTCAGTTATTTGATATTTCTCATTTGTTTCTACTTTTGAATATATTACAGAAAAAACAAGTGTGTAATTTGTGGAATTTATATAGTTCAGTGTGAAACATCGCTATGCTCAAAATTATGGGGCTCATATGTGACATATACTGTATATTACATTCTATGATCAATCAGTGTTTTTGCTGTTATTACACTATATACATTGTATATACCCATCTACATGTGTGTTCACCATAACAAACCATTAAGTTGGTATGGTGAACCCAAAAAAACATGAGTGAGCTGTCACACCCAGCCAGCCCTCCTTCACTCCCCCAATACCTTACTCGCCAACATTCCTCCTCCCACCCTACTGTTATTGTTTTTATTACACTATTTACACACGTTATGCATAAGTATCTACGTGTTTTATTCACCATAACTATACAACTAAGCTGGTATTGTGTCCAAACAGCACAGTGGCCACCATACACTATATGACAAGTCGCACAGCAGACGAAGCTACGAGTACGGTGCCACCACCTTCACCAAAATGTCTCCTCCCAACATACTCCTGTTGCTGTTATTACACTACGGTATATACACACGTTATATAAGTATCTGCATTGGTGTTCACCATAGCAAACTGCTAGCTAGTATGGTGAGCCAAACAAGAGTGGTTGCCACACACAGTGATGCTACTTCGATTCCCTCCCTCTTCACCAAATTTCTCCTCCCACAATACTATGCACAGTGCTATTATCACCACAATCCTGTCACTAATCCTGTAAATGATATTTGACCACAAATTATTTTGTAAAGGAACATGAGTCATTTGAGATTCCTAGATGGACAAAATAATGCTGTGGTGCTGTGAACATTTGAACAGCATTGATTCACTGATATT
>WNGS01167840.1:26006223-26021966 GCA_020271785.1 Procambarus virginalis | reverse complement strand
GCCAAGACCGTCAGTATTTTCAAAGCGTTTATGACAAAGAGTGCTGGAAGACGGGACACCACGAGCGTAGCTCTCATCCTGTAACTACACTTAGGTAATTACACTTAGGTAATTACACACACACACACACACACACACACACACACACACACACACACACACACACACCACACACACACACACCACACACACACACACACACACACAAATCAATGAGAAAGAAAGAAATGAAAAATGAGAGACAAGAACCTCCCCTTAAGGGTGAGGATTAATGGAGTGAAAAACATGATGGAAGTGCTTAGAATGCCAGGAAATTGCAGAGTGAGAAGGTTGGCAAACTTTGGTCAATAAGACAAGACCTCTCAAAGGAAAACAGAGAAAGCTAAAAATGAACCTAATTGAAGCAAATGTCTAAATGGGGATAGAAATGAAGAAGACAGAAATTCTTTTTTCTACAAAGTGTCAGGGACTGGAAAGATTGTGAAACGGTACATAAAAACAAGGCAACAAAATCATTAGTGGAAGGGGAAGTAAAGAGGAAAGGGAACATGTTCCTGAAAATTGTATATACCAACATAGATGGAGTGAGGTCAAAAACTTTGGAGTTGCAAGATATAATTCAGTTTAAGGTCCCAGATATTGTCGCATTATCAGAGACGAAACTTGAAGGAAAATATTAAATGCCGTCGTAATCCAAGGGGGTATTCAGTTTGGAGACGTGACAGGAAAACTAAAAAGGGAGGAGGAGTGCTGTGCATCATGTGTGGTGTCCAGAACCAACCAAGGTTGGTTCGACTATGTCACTTAGGAGCAGGGCTAAGTCAGAGGTTTGGCTGGCCTAAGAATGACACTCTGTAGTCATTGGTTGAGCATTGATAGGTGGAGTTAAGTGGGCCGAGCCTGTTCCACTGGTAAGTGTTTTAGAAGATATTAGAGTCAGTGTGTCTTGGGGGTACTGGAGAACAGGTCTCCTGATCTTGGGGGGGGGGGGAGCCAATAAACATCGTGGCCGAGGTTGCAAGATTAAGGTAGTCTGTCTGAGTTTTGGTACATCAAGTAAATGCACCTCAAATTTTCCAATTGCCTTGTAAGATGTCTTATCAAAGTAGGATATAATTTCCAATTTGATTTCAATACGTGTTTTAAAATAATAAAGTGTTTAAATTTAATTGTGTTTAGTTACCTGCTCCCCTTTCTTTTGATTGCTATGCAAGTCATTTTACAGGGGATATTCTCGGATGGGATTGGAAGCCTTTGGCAGTAAGATTACAGTCTTACTTCTCAAGAGTTATTTACCAAGATTCTTATTTTCCCCCTTTGAGTTGCATGATTATTGAGTCCCTTTCTTCCTGAAGAAACAATAATTTAGACACATTCATTTATGGTTTAGGGAACGTGGTGGCAGTGTTTAATGGTTTTAATTAGTAGTTATAAATTGATAACCCCTATTCACGTTGTGTCCTCATTTAATATTCAGCTTATAATCGTGGCAGTTCAGTGAGGGGTCATACTGAACTGTAACAGTGTTAAGCTGGGGTATTGAGTGAAGAAAGGGAAGGAGAGAGAGAGTAGGAAAGTTATTACAATGGTAGTTTTCAGTACCATTACACCTGGTAGGCCTAGAACTCCACCCACATTGACTAAATGCCAAAAGTTAGGACTATCCCCATCAGCCTGGATTGCTCCAGGGAGCCATAGGGGCTCCCCTCCCCCTTCTCAACAAATTTATAAAATATATATAAAACTGTAGTGATATGAGAGATCAGTATTGTTAAAAATTAAATATTAAATCCAGCAGTAAACAATGTTAAGGAATGGAAACCAACAAGATATTATACACATGCCAAGTAAGGTTAAAGGTCATATACAACCATTTACATATTTTTAGAAAAAAAAACTGCAAAAATTGCCATGCAGTATCTAAAGTCTGTAGTAAAAATGTTTTTCATACATAGTGTGACCTGGAAATATTTTAAATTAGATGCAAAGAAAGATGCTAACCTGACACCTCTTACTAGGCACTATAAAGCTTTAATTATAATACAGTACTGTAATTTTGTCACGTACTGTACCATGTTGTGGGAAACATAAATGTTTACATGTAGACTATGTAGCACAATAAAAGGCACCGATTTTCAAAAGGCACTAAATATCACTAAGGATGCCAATATGAGAACAAAAATGCATAAGGCAAATGACATCAAAGGAATCCGATTCACCGAGGATTCTATCGAGTGACAAGCAACCGGGAGGGACAGTCGGGTAGCAAGATGCACGCACATCGTGGAAGTCAGGACATTCAACAAGGATATGCATGAGCATAAAAAGAACAAAGCAGTTCAGACAATATGGAGCACAGCAGTGCTCTATTAAATGCCTGAGTTAAACGTTGTTTGCCAATACGTAACCTCGCCAGAGCCATTTCTCACCGCCCGTTACAGTGGAAGAACGAAGGCCAAGGGGAAACGCAAGGAAGGTCAAAGAACATGCAGTTTGTTACCATTAACAGAAGACTAACAATCTTGCCAATGGGCATGGATTGAGAAAGTGAGAAGGTGGTGGAGGCCAAAACCGTCAGTAATTTCAAAGCATTACATGACAAAGAGTGCTGGGGAGACGGGACACCACGAGCGTAGCTCTCATCCTGCAACTACACTTAGGTAATTACACACAATGTACACATGTACATGAACATGTGTACACACACACACCTACACGTGAGAAGAAAATTACAAGCCGCCGACCAGTGGGCAGAGAGCACCACGCCCGCCAAGCGAAGAAAGCACAAAACTGCATCAAAAGGCCCACCTCGACGACAAAACCCAAGACCCAAAAAAGTTCAGCCTGCAAGCGTCAAACATTGTTATTTGCTTAGCTAAACGAACTAGAGGGTTCAGTTCCTGAACCGATTATGTGCCTCTGTAATCCTTTACACCACCGCCCACGGGATGGGTATGGGGTGCATAATAAAGAAAGAAATTGAATTGCAAGCCAGGAAGACCCCGGAACCCCAGAAGGCAGAACCGGGTCACACACAAGCAAACAGCCCCCAGAACCCACAAAGGGGGCCCAAGAGGTAGAAACCTCCGGAACGAAACCAAAGAACCCAAAAGAACCCGGAATCGAACCCAGGGTAGTCCAAACCACCACATTTGCCAGTGGAGATACACCACAGAAAGGCAAAGCACAGCCCCCAGACAGAACCCCCAAGGAAATGGCCAAAACGGACCGAAAACCGAGGGACAAGGTGTGGGAGCAAGCATAAACAGACAGGGACACTGAGCCCAAACCCCAAGGCCCAAACCCAAAACAGACAAAACGGAAAACCTGGTGTAAAATCAACACCCCAAACGTTCCCAGAGGAACAGAAGACGGGCAGAAAACACCAGAAAAGCAAAGAAACGACAACAAGAGAATAAAACCCCCGAAAAAGGTGAAAAAACTCACCCAAGACACTTGCTCGCACACCCAGGCGCATGTAAATAAACCGCAACGCCGCCCTGGTGGCCACGCCGGGAAACTGGCCATCAGAACAGAGGGCTATGACCGACGAAAAAGATACGAAAACACGCCAGCAAAAGTGGGAAGCAAGCAGACTGGATGGGCGAAAAACTCCGGCCAGAAGCATAAAACCCAGGCAGGGGCAAACAGCCCCAGTACTGCTAGCAGGCATCCCCCCCAGCCCCGGGAACCTGCAACAGAGGCCCCGGGGCAGAGCCGTCCTCCAAGCCCTCAGCCCTTAAAGAAAAGAAAGAGTCCATTGGAAAGGCAGCAAGGGCCGCTGGTAAGACCCAGAAGCCTTGGCAGGAGGAACAGGCTCGAAAACCTCCATCCCCAACCCGAACGGGGCAGCCCCCAAAACCGCCCGAGTCTCGGCCCCAACTAGACCTCGCCTCGACCCCGAAACCTGCAGACGGTCCAGAGCCGGGAACAGGGAGGGAAAGGGGTGAACAGCAGCTAACCATAACTGGGCGGCCCCGGGGCATCCGAGTGGGAAACCAACCCAGCATGTTGCAGGAACCTAACCTAGCTTGCAACATGGATGCCGCCTGTACTCTGAACAGTAATAACATCCGGAGAGTACTGGAGAATAAGCAGAGAATATCTCTCGCAAGACTCCGGGTGAAGGTGTCAGGGACCCAACAGGCAACATAACGGAGGTAAAAGTGGTGACTGTCACCCGGAGACAAGGGCACAGCAACCAACGAACCCGCACAAGACGGGTTGGAACCTGGAAGACACATTCAATGGTCCACCAAGCCCGACAGGGTTTTCCAGGGGCCCGTAGGGTAACAACTATGGGAAGCCTGGGCAAGGTGTTGCTAACCAGTTAAAACCCAAAACTAACAAGGGGTAGAGGACAACACTGAAAACCCCTGCGACGTGTACAATCATGGGGGCCTAGCAGAGGGCCACCAAACACTACAAGTGGAATTAAAGCCACACTAGGCAGACCCCCACCAGGCAAATGAAAATAAAAGAAAACCCCCGCAATAGTACACCGTCCTCAGAGGCAACAGGAACCGGTCGTCGCTTAGGTGGCAGGTCGCGCAACACCATGATGCCCTAACCAGCACAATACAGTCCCTACCCAGGGCTAAACAAGGGCCCCAAGCCCCAGCTGGTCCCAAGCCCCAGGCAAATGCCGAGCAGCAAGAACCACTACGGGAATGGTTCCCGAACGCCCCAGGGAAGATAACCCTGTCATGCAGGGGGCAGTACTCACAGGGCGCTTAGGGAAGGAAGCCCTTAAGCGCATGCAGCCCCAGTACTGATGAGGAATACCTGGCCACCGCACAACACAACACACAGCAGTGAACACCATGAAAGGCAAACACCACCTAAGAAACCAAGGCCAGAGAAGCGTCTATCCCGGTTGACATTACTTTACGAACTGATGCTAGGCAGCCGGCGTGGTGAGGTCCAGGGCTACCCCCCTCCCCCTCTCGAGGCAGGAAGGGGAGGGCTGCGCGGACAATCGGCACGACAGTAAAGTGTGATGTTTGCTTGTTTGCGTGTTTCCTTGGGATTGTAGGGAGTTTCTACCTCTCTGTTCGGTTTTATGTTTTTGTTTTTTACCATGTGGGGTTTGTTTAGTTATGCTTACCTTTCTGGGTGCCTAACCCCGGTCGATGGCAGATAAGGAAAACCCCAACCATAAAGGGGTTTTCCAGGGCCATTGCTCCCTGAAACCTCTCTGAAGGGGCCAGGTTCTGGCGCTGATCCCTGGTAGGTCTGAACTCCTTAGCTAATGTCCCGGTCTAATGTAACATACATTAGCCAGATAAGCTCCAGGGAGCTGTAGGGGCTCCCCACAGAAACTATAGTTCTAACACAAATTACTAATAGAAATGGTGAATCACTATAGAATCTATAAATTAAAAAATAATCCTTTATTGCATATGACCTTTAACAGTAATCAAATTCATTAATAAATCATTGGCATCATAGACATACCCAGTTTTGTGTGGCATTGTTTTTCGGAGAGCCTAGAAAATTTTCAAAAAGTAGATCACAGCATTCGTGACAGGAAGCTTCAATACCTAGAGATGGAACAGGGTTGGTATCCACCCATAGTACCAACAATTGTATGGATGAGAATGTTAGCTCAGCTCAAGGAGGAATAAGAAAAGTTAGAAATTGGTTAGGAAATCATGCACAGAGCTTCAAGCCTGCAGTATGTTAGTTGGCAGTAATTACCAGAGGAATTTTAATGTTGATTGTAGTGAACTTGAATAGAAAGTAGTCTGGATTCTTCTGTAATTTCAACAACTTTAATCAATATAGCAGAGGTAGCAGCAACATAACTCTGTAACGTGAATTTACTCTCACCAAGCTGTGGTATATCCAGACACCTGGGTTATGTGGAGAGTGTCTGACTACTTCTCTTGCCTAATTACGGTGCAGTTCTAATGATCTTATTCCAATGCCAATTCTCTACATAGATGCACACAACATTCATTAAGTTATCATATTGCCAGATTTATTTATCAAAAATAGCTTTCTCTGAATATTTTTTTATTGAAATTACAAAGGCAGCATTCTGTTAGCAAGCTATTCACAACTAATAGTTCTGCAAACTGGAATGTTCCATGTTTTGCCTTAATATAACGCAGTCAGAAGCTCCTCATGCAATGTAATTCCTTGGTCCAAATTTTTTTCAAGAAAGTGAGGCCCTAATAAACAAGGACACTAACCAAATGCATAAAAGATGCATATTATCATTATCACACTCATTCTAGAAATTCAAACTTGAACCTTATTTTTGCTTAGTTGATGGCCAGTGCATCTGTCTGAGCTTCCATGGTGAGCTGGTTCTGGATATCTGATAGCTTCTTTTTTAGGATGGCAATACCCATTAGTACAATGTTTTCAGGTTTGAGGGCCCCGGAGGCCTCAACGTTGAAGTAATACTTGTTTGGTTTCCCAGTAGGATCAAAAGGTGCCTGAGCTGCATGAGTATGAAAGGAAGTAATTATCAAAAGAAGGCACCAGGCCAAGAAGTATGGAGGAAAATGCGAGTGTCAAGAGCTCATGGAAATATGGCTGATGAAGCATAGGAACGTAACTACAATTAAAGAAATTACAGAGTGAAACGCACAACAAAACTCAAGTCTGTAATGACCTGGTTTAGGTAATGATCAACAGTGTTGTCTTTAATATTAAACGGCTAAAGTAACAGAATTAAAATTAAGTAATTTAAATATATAGTATCCATAACATCCTGTAAGTCACATGAAATATTTACTTAAATAATACAGTGCTGGTAGAATAGTTTATCACCAACCTGTAAGTTAGCACTTATCATGAAAGATGTTACTTACGTGTATTTTCATCCAAGGTTGAGTATTCACTCTTGGGCCATTCTTCTGGCTTTGGGAGAAGAGTATGCCTCTGAGCGTTGTCTGGGTCGTACTCAAAGGCTACACTGCTTGTGGGGTTCCACTTTGCATGCTCCTTGCCAAATCCTTTAACAGCATAAGCTCGGAGTCTTAATGACTGGCCCTTGCGAAGCTTAACGATAAGAATGTCTGGAGAAAAAAAAAACAGTGTTGAATATAATGAAACATTTTCTGGGTGAGCCCCAGAGGCTCCCTGGAGCTATCGAGCTAATATGCGATATACTAGTCTAGGGCATTAGTCAATGGAGTTCAGCCTACTGGGGATCACGAGCCAGAACCTGGCCCCCTCAGAGAGGAACAAGGAGCAATGGCCTCTGGAAAACTCCCCTGTGGTTGGGGGTATTCCTTATCTGCCACTGACCTGGGTTACGCACCCAGAAAGGTAGACATAACAAAACACACCCCAATTGGTAAGAAAATTGCAATTGAAGACTGAACAGGGAGGCAGAACTCCCCCAATTTTCAAATAAACAAGGAAACAAAGTCACACCTCGCAGCCGCAGCCTTCCCCTCTCCTCCTTTCCCTAGGAGGGGGAGGGGGAGCACCGGCTATTTAACCCCAGTTCACAGGATAAGCATCAAAAGCAAAACGAAACCACTGACCAGAGGGAGGGAGGGTGCCAGGGAGCCTCCGGGGCTCACCCAGAAAATGGCACTTCATTACATTCAACTGGTTTTCTGTAGGGAGCCCCTATAGCTCCCTAGAGCTACATAATCCAAGATATGTAAAAGAGGGACTTACCCGGGAGGCGGCCGCCATGCGTTCCTCAACCCAAAGGCGAGACAACTGGCTACAACCAGCCACACATGAATGTGCAGAACCACTAATGTTGACCAAATAATGGGCAGCCAGGACCCAGTTCAACCTCCAAAATCCCTGTGTCTGAATGTCAGTCCAAGACATGTTGCCGAAGACGGCAGCCAAAGCAGCAAACGAGTGGAGGAGTAGACCGAACCAGCCATGTACCGGACTGAACCGATCTGCTTGAAAGAGGCAGAGCTGCGGAAAATGCCACGGGTTCGAACACCAAACGGCCACCACCATTAAACCAAGGCAGGGCCGGCTTCCAAGGGGGCCACTAGGACAACTCTCCTGCAGTAAGACTCCAAATGAGCCAGAACCCAAGGCAACAGCTGGACCGGGAAGAAAAGGTATAGGTAAACCCACCTCGACCAGTGCTGCCGAAAGGCGTCCACTATGATGGCTCTGCAGTTGGGGAAGTGCGCCACAGATATCGGGAGATGCCAAGACCACGCAGATGGGAAAAAGTCCACCTCCGAGAGCTTGTACATCCAGCAGAGCCAACTGAAGTAATCGGAGTTGACCGTCCATTCCGTGGACAGGGGAATGAATCGGGACAGGCCGTCCATAAGGACGCTGGACACTCTCCAGGATATAAACCACACCGAGAGCCAAACCACGAGAATTCAGTAGACGAGCCACTTGATGCGACCAGCCCCCCAAAGAGCCAAGGACCGAAGAAAACCCCGCAGTTCAATCAATGAACCACCGGAGAGCAGTCTGAATGTAGCCGGATCGTTGAGCCCCAAACCCTCCGAAGCGACAGCCAAATGGCCGCAAACTCCCGTACCGTGCTGTGAGCCCGACAGAAGGACGGACCTCACTGCCCCTGGCCAGCATGGCAAGCACTGGTCTCAAAGCCCCAGCCGAGAGATGACGTGTCCGTGAACACATCGAGCAAGGGCTCAAGTAGGCACCAAGACAATGAACCCCAAAAATCTGACAAGGAAGCTGGTGACACAGCAACGGACACAAGGCCCACGGAGGCCAAACCTAGTGATTGCGAGAGCGGAAGGGGCGTCCCCGGAGGAACCAGAACAGACGCCGAAGTCAAACCCAACCCAATGGGAAAACCAGCATGGGGAAGTTCAGACTCCCACAGAACTGCTCAAGCAACCGGTGAGTGACCCGGGACCGAGCGACCCCCCCCCCCCAGAAGCAGCTGAAGGTGGGACCCGCAGCCGCAGCAATGCCTTCGGAGGAAGAGTTAGGGAAGCGGTCCAAAAGTCACGATGGAACCAAATGGGACTTCTTCCAGTAACCCGAACCCAGCAAGCTGGGAAAGAACTACACCCCTGGTGAGCAGACAAGCAGACCGGCTGGGAACCCACACCAACCAGTCGTCAAGGTAGGCCAGAACCTGAATCCTTAGCACAGGCAGATGGGTCAACACGACCCGGGTGAGACACGTCAATATGCGAGGTGCCAGATTCAAGCCAAAAGGACTCTCTTTTGGTGGGCACACTCGAATGATGGAAAGCCTCCCATCATTCGAGCGTGCAGGTTCGACAAAAGCCATGCCAGGCCACCCCCCCCCCAAAAAAAAAAACTCCAGTCTGCCAGCCAGAAAGACTCCGGGACCTCGTAACTCACCCAATATGGGGAAGGTGAACCAAACTCAAACGAGGATGGATCCATCACAGAGGCAGAATCCGGTCTCACAGGAGGTATGCAGCAAGTGCCTCCCAACCTTAGGCAAGATTCACGAGGCAGTAAACCTCCAGAAAGAAGGAACCAAGGAACCGACGGGAAACCGGAACAGAACCTGTGGAGGAGCTGACCCTAAATCATACTCATACAGGAAGGGGGGGTAAGAAAACCCCCTCCCCCCAGCAACAACAAGCCCTGCAAAGAATGCACCAATACCCAAGCCGGGTCAAAGGGGGCCTAAGTCCCCCAAATCAACTCCTCCCCAGCCCCAGGATCCCCCAAATCAGGACCCGGGGCAGAGCAGTCCTCTATAACCTCTACCCCTGAAGAAGAAGGGAGTCTAGGAGACCGGCAGAAAAGAATGGGGCCTGCTGGTGGGACCCAGAAGCCTCAGCAGGAGGAACAGACTTGAATGCCTCCATCCTCAACCCGAATGGGGCAGACCCCGAAGCTGCCCGAGTCTCATTACCACCCTACCCTACCCTAACTCCAGCCGAGAACAGGAGGGGGGGAGCAGGACGAACAACCGGGGAAGGACCAGGAAGTGCGGATGGAACCAAAGTTGAAGCGACTAACACCCCCGTCCTCAGTGTTAGTCTGAGGATGGGGGGGGGGGGGTTCCAGGACCCGTACTGCTACAGGACACCCGGGCAAGGTGTTGCAAACCAGTTAAACCCAAGCTAACTAAGGGGAATGAGCTAAAACTCTGAAACCCCTGTGACGTGTACGCTCACGGAGGCCTAGTGGAGGGCCACCAAAACAATATAAGTGGACCTATAGCACCAGAGGATGACTTCCTTCATGACCCAGCAGAAGGAAGAGTAATAATCATTAATTACAACTATTATTATAATAATAATATAATTAATTAATGATTACTACTATTCTTTCTGCTGGGTCATGATCATTAAATAATTATAACAGTACAGTATAATAATAATTATAACAGTACAGTATAATAATAATAATAATAATAATAATAATAATAATAATAACAAACCAGCGTCGAATGTAATGAAACGCCATTTTCTGGGCGAGACCCGGAGGCTCCCCGGAGCTTTACCAGGCTGATATGCTAATGTAAGACTTTGGCATCAGTCTTGTGTATGGAGTTATAGGGCCTACCGGGGACCACGGCCAGAACCTGGCCCATTCAGAGAGGCAAGGGGAACAATGACCTATAGAAACCCCCCGTGTGGTTGGAAGCATTCTATGTCTGCCATCGACCGGGTCAAGCATCCAGAAAAGTAAGCATTCCAAAACAAACCCCTATCCTGGTTAAAATTGCTACCAAAAGCCGAACTAGTGGATAGAACTCCCCAACAGAATACAAGCAAACTAGTATGATGTCATACGTCACTGCGCTGCTAGCCCCAGACCTCTCACGCCGGCTATCCACCCATCCGTTCTGAGGCTGGATGTCAAAACATGCAAAAAACCGCTGACCAGAGGGAGGGAGGGAGGGAGGTTACCAGGGAGCCTCTGGGTCTCGCCCAGAAAATTGTGTTTCATTACACTCAATGCTGGTCTTCTGGGGGGAGCCCCGTCGGCTCTCCAGAGCTAACTACCCACAGAGGAAGGTCAAAGGGACGGAACCGGGAGACGGACACCACGCACCCCTCAACGGAAGTGAGACAACCGCAGCAAACACCAACCCAGGCGACACAGCCCCGAAAAACGAGCAGCTAGGCCCCTATATGAACACCAAACTTTGGGCCTGGGGCATTCTGGGATTTTTTTTCAAAATGGCCGCTGCTCACTGACAGCCTCAGGCATTCATCTTGTGCACAACCAACCGCACGCATGTTTCAACTGGGTCCCAAAAAATCAAAGAGTTTTCTCGGTTGGCGCAGTTTCCCACCGACCGAGAATACTCGGCTGGTGCAGTTAAGTGGTTAAATAAAAATTAAAGTGAAACCTGATAAGTCCTATGCTCCGAAGTTGAAAACTCATTTACATCCCAGAATAGTGTGGAAGCTCTTTTGTTAACAGTGAGACCAAGCCCAATTGATTTCTGGGATCAGGAATTCTCTTTCAGAGCAGATGTCTTATTTGTCAGGTTTCATTTTAATACTGCTTCACAAAAATGAGAGGTACTCAATCTGATATTAGTCTATTGTCTATAATTATATTTACCTCCACTTCTCAAAACAATGTGCACTCACCATCAGATTCACCATATTCACTGGCCTCATCTTCACGGTGGCGTGAGGTGACTGGTATTACTCTGGCATCCGAAGACTTGAGATCTGCCGTGGTAATTTGACGTGTATGGTCATCCTGACACTTGACATCTAAAGTGAACTCTACCGAACATTCTGGGCAGTAGTCTGTGCATGAGCAGTCCTGCAATAGTTAAAGCTTCATACACAATATCCTTTCATAGATGTACATTAAGCACCAAGCTAAATTTTTCAATGTAAAAGCCACATTTATTCAGACAGCTTGGTCCCTGACTGTGTACAAACAAAATCTACAAGCATTATACAACTCCAGAATATGCAATTGCAGTACTGTAAATGAAATAATCCATATTGTTCAAAGCAGTTTCAAGTTATAAACAAACCAGGAATTGTTTTTAAAATGCTTAAAAAGTCATGTTACAAAAAAATACAAGTACACCTATATTTGCACAGTTAGAGGAAAGGTATTATTTTAACAGTTCATTAATCTACTGTACACTGATCAGCAGAAAATTATAGTTCACAACCCTAGAGAACTGCATCTGCTCAATGCGTTCGTCAGATGTGAAAGGAATGAGACCAATGCGATGCGCATGAACTCATCACTCAAGACAGTTGAATTCTCCTCAAGTTGGACCCATCAATTGCAATAGTGGGAGTTTCAGCCATAAGAATTCGTCTGATACTGTTGGCCACACTGTAAACAAAATGTGTATTGTCATCACAAGCTTTAAATGCTGTATTATGATTTTTACAATAGATAAAGCCAGAGTTGAATGTAATGAAATGCCATTTTCTGGGCGAGACCAGGAGGCTCCCCAGAGCTATCCAGGCTGGTATGTAACTATTAGCTTCTGGCATCAAAGTGCATGGAGTTCTTGCCTACCAGAGACCACGAGCCAGCCACAGTATATTGTATATATTTTATATATATGTGTATATATTTTATATATATATATATATATTATATATATATATATATATATATATCTATTATATATATATATATATATATATATACACAGTATATATATATATATATATATATATTATATATATCTATATATATATATATATATACAGTTATAATATTATATATATATATATATATATATATATATAATATATCTATATATATATCTATATATACAGTATATATATCTATATATTATAATATATATATACTATATATATATATTATATATATATATATATATATATATATATCTATATATATATACGACCCAGCAGCAAGGAATCAAGCCTTCACGATAAATATCGCCAAGATCTGATTCGTAATCAGATACACAAGGCAGAAAATGATATCAAAGACAATAAAACGTATATATATATATATATATATATATATATATATATTATATATAATATATCTATATATATATACAGTACATATATATATATATATATATATATATATAATATATATATATATATACAGTATTATATATATATATATATATATATATATCTATATATATATATATATATCTATAATATATATTTTATATATATATCTATATATATATAATATATATATATATATATATTATATAATATATAATACATATATATATAAATATATATATAATAATAATATATATATATATTTATTACCCAACACACACAACAGGTTCAAGAGGAGTGTTGTTAACGCTTACGTCGACCGTGCTCTCAGCCACAGCTCAGGATGGAAGCAAGTCGATGAAGAACTCTGTAGGGTAAGGCAGGTCCTAGTCAACAACGCTTCTCCAGTGGTTTCGTTGAAGACATCATAAGAGGAAGGTGAAACGCCATGCAACCTCTGAAGAAACAACTAACACAACACCTGTACCCCCTATTAGACTATTTTACAAGAACTTCTTTTCCACAGCTCATAAAACAGAGGAAAGGGTCCTGAAAGATATTGTTAATAGAACGTTATCCCTACAGACAAAAATCAGAAGATACAATTGACGATTTACTATAAAACCAAAAAACGGCACCTACTCGTGAGAAACTCTCCAGACGCAAAGCAGAACGCTTTAAAAGAGACCAACGTCATCTATGTCTTCAAATGCCCACTTGGGGACTGTAAGCCTCAAAGAACTCGGTATATAGGCAAGACAACAACATCTCTTTCCAGGCGATTAACGATGCATAAGCAACAGGAGCCATTAAGGAACATATAATCTCTTCCCACAACCAGACCATCACCAGAAGTCTTAACAAACACACAGAAATCATCGATAGATACAGCGATAGCAGGCGGCTAGCCATCTGCGATGCACTACACACCAAGAAGTCAACACCAGCAATCAACAGCCAATTAATGCACAACTATATTCTACCCACTTCAAGACTCCGCACAAATATATTAGCATCAAGAAATATGGCCAATAGCCCTTTGCAGTTACTTCCATCGTTCTCTTTAATTTATCCAATTTATACCCAATGCACCGTGTTCTGTCTTGTGTTGAAAGTTTTGTTCGCCTCATCCAAAACTGTTGTAACATATCACCTCACCCAAATGCAGGTATATAAATGAAAGCTGTTTAATTATAGCATAGTAGAACTCTGTTTAGTGTTTGCAGGTTATAGTTGTGTGTGTGTAACTAAAGTCTTTGAAAATGTAATAAGTTATTACAAAACGCGTTCAAGTGTCGCGTCAGACTAGAAATAAAAATGAATTTGGAGAATTGATTTTTCAATTACCATTGACAGTGAAAGAAACATAAGAAATACTGAGAAAATTCGTGTTAGAATTATTAATCTTATTTTTTCGGTCATATTTAATAAGTATAATATATATATATAATATATATATATAATATATATATATATTATATATATATATATATATAATATATATATAATATATATATATATATATATATATATATATATATGCGGAAAAACCACAAAGAAATGCAGAAAGGGGGTGTTTCTTTGTGGTTTTCCGCATACAAATGATCAGTGTTTAGTGATCGTCAATTGCATATATATATATATTATATAATAATGCACTTTACAAATATTTATTTAGAGAAGGCTAAAAGAAGCACAAATACATTCATAAATATCAGCAAGAGCACCTGGGTACCTTAGATCTGTATCCTCGATGAAAATTTGATGTTCTCCTCAGAGAGTTCCATGAGGTTCAGGGAGGGCTGGTTGCGCGTAGGGCATCACTGCTGCTCCGCACTCTTGTCTGGGCCTCTAGTGGCACTCTCTGGCAAGCCTGTCAAGCCACCTGTCTCACTCTATGTCAAGTCAGCTGTGTCAGTCTATGCCAAGCCAGCTGTGTCAGTCTATGTCAAGCCAGCTGTGTTGGTCTATGCAAGCCAGCTGTGTCAGTCTATGCCAAGCCAGCTGTGTTGGTCTATGTCAAGCCAGCTGTGTCAGTCTATGCCAAGCCAGCTGTGTTGGTCTATGTCAAGCCAGCTGTGTCAGTCTATGCCAAGCCAGCTGTGTCGGTCTATGTCAAGCCAGCTGTATCAGTCTATGGCAGCCAGCTATGTCAGTATGCAAGCCAGCTGTGTCAGTCTATATCAAGCCAGCTGTGTCAGTCTATGGCAAGCCAGCTGTGTCAGTCTATGGCAAGCCAGCTGTGTCAGTCTATGGCAAGCCAGCTGTGTCAGTTTATGCCAAGCCAGCTGTGTCAGTCTATGGCAAGCCAGCTGTGTCAGTCTATATCAAGCCAGCTATGTCAGTATGGCAAGCCAGCTGTGTCAGTCTATGGCAAGCCAGCTGTGTCAGTCTATGCCAAGCCAGCTGTGTCAGTCTATGCCAAGCCAGCTGTGTCAGTCTATGGCAGCCAGCTGTGTCAGTCTATATCAAGCCAGCTGTGTCACTCTATGGCAAGCCAGCTGTGTCAGTCTATGCCAAGCCAGCTGTGTCAGTCTATGCCAAGCCAGCTGTGTCAGTCTATGCCAAGCCAGCTGTGTCACTATGGCAAGCCAGCTGTGTCAGTCTATGCCAGCCAGCTGTGTCACTCTATGCCAAGCCAGCTGTGTCAATTAATTTCGGAGGTGTGCCTTAAGGGCGTCAGCGTGAGCCTGGACGAGGGCGCCGTGTGTGGTGTGGCCGGGGTCTCGGGCTCCACCGGGGCGCTCTGTGTGTCCTGCAGCCTCTAGCCACACTACCCCCGCCATGCAGTGCTGCACTTGCTCTCAATATACATAATAAAAACAAGTTGCTTGTAATACA
>WNGS01167840.1:25994590-26005223 GCA_020271785.1 Procambarus virginalis | reverse complement strand
CTCAGTAGCACTAGAAATATGTTCAACCACGTATCCCTAAGAAAAAAAGGAAGAGATGCAGATTGGAACGGGAACGTCGTTCCCTATATAGGCGAAGAAAACGAATCGCAGAACAACTTGAGAGTCGCACCCTATCAAGAACAGCGAAGAAGGTTAGGTAGAGAAATAGAAACAATTGAACTCAAGCTACAAGAATCATACAAACCCAGGAGAGGCAAAGAGAGCAAAAGGCCATCAGTGATATAGAGAGAAATCCGAAATATTTTTTCTCCTATGCAAAATCAAGATAAAAAACCACATCTAGTATCGGGCCCCTGCGAAAGGGAGATGGAACTTTCACCGATGACAACAAAGAAATGAGCGAGCTACTGAGGAAGCAGTACGACTGTTTTCAGCGAGCCATTAAACGCACTAAAGATTGATAACCCAAATGAATTTTTCATGGATGTGATACCAACATCAAATCATATATCAGACGTCACCCTATCCCCATTGGATTTTGAAGAAGCCATAAACAGTATGCCTATGCACTCTGCACCAGGCCCAGATTCTTGGAACTACATATTCATCAAGAACTGTAAAAAACCATTATCGCAGGCCCTTCACATTCTGTGGAGACAAAGCCTAGATACTGGTGTTATTCCTGACATACTAAAAACAGCAGAGATAGCACCACTTCATAAAGGAGGAAATAAGGCAGAAGCAAAAGATTACAGACCGATAACGTTAACATTGCACATCATAAAAATTTTTGAGAGTGCTAAGAAGTAAGCTCACAAAATACATGGAATCACAGCATCTCCATAACCCCGGACAACATGGTTTCAGAACAGGGCGCTCTTGCCTGTCGCAGTTGCTGGACCACTATGATATGGCATTAAATGCAATGGAAGACAAACAAAACGCTGATGTAATTTACACAGATTTCGAAAAAGCTTTTGATAAATGTGACCATGGTGTTATTGCACATAAAATGCGCTCAAAAGGAATTACCGGAAAATTAGGCAGATGGATCTACAATTTCCTGACCAACAAAACCCAATGTGTAATAGTCAACAAAATAAAATCCAGTCCATCAACCGTGAATAGCTCAGTCCCCCAGGGTACTGTGCTTGCTCCAGTACTTTTTCTCATCCTCATATCGGACATAGACAAGAACACAACCTATAGCACTGTATCATCCTTTGCAGATGACACTAGGATCTTCATGAGAGTAGGCAACATAGAGGACACGGCAAACCTCCATTCAGATGTAGATCAGGTCTTTCAATGGGGCACAGAAAATAATACGGTGTTTAACGAAGATAAGTTCCAGCTCATGCGCTATGGAAAAAATAAAAATATGAAAACGGAAACCTCAGACAAATCATAACATAGAACGAAAAGGCAATGTAAAGGATCTGGGTGTACTCATGTCGGAAGACCTTACCTTTAAAGAACACAATAAAGTAGCCGTCACAACTGCAAGAAAAATGACAGGTTGGATAACAAGAACTTTTCACACTAGAGATGCTATACCGATGATGACACTTTTCAAAACGCTTGTGCTCTCTAGAGTGGAGTACTGCTGCACAATGACAGCCCCTTTCAAAGCTAGAGAAATTGCTGACCTGGAGAGCGTGCAGAGATCCTTTACTGCTAGAATCCACTCAGTAAAATATCTAAACTATTGGGACCAACTAAAGAGCCTAAATCTGTACTCCCTTGAGCGCAGGCGGGAGAGATACATAATAATTTACACGTGGAAAATATTAGAGGGGCTGGTCCCAAACCTGCACACAGAAATAACATCATATGAGACCAGAAGACATGGCAGGACGTGCAGAATACCCCCGTTGAAAAGCGGAGGTGCTACCGGTACTCTGAGAGAGAGAACTATCAACATCAGAGGCCCGAGACTGTTCAACACGCTCCCGCTACACATAAGGGGCATAACTGGCAATCCCCTCACAGTGTTCGAGAGAACTGGTTAAGCACCTCCAAAGGATACCTGATCAACCAGGCTGCGAGCAGGCGCGTCCAACAGCCTGGTTGATCAGTCCAGCAACCAGGAGGCCTGGTCGACGACCGGGCCGCGGGGACGCTAAGCCCCGGAAGCACCTTAAGGTAACCTCAAGGTAGGTAAGGTAAGCCATCCTCGACTTGAAACACCGGGATCGTCTGCCTTTTTCTAAAGCGAGATGCCAAGTTCGCAGTCTCACCCCTTTCACTGGCATATCCTACACTCATGTGTTGCGTTCTACCTCTCCTCATCCTTCCCACCTTACTCAGTCTCACAACCGTTTCCAGATTTTAGACCCGGACACGTCCACCACCACCTCCCCTGTTCCTTTAGGTTCTGTCCCGAAGGGGCCCTCTCCTGGTTCTCCATCTGAAGTTTCCCCTCATCCTACCCAGTCTGCCATGTCTCCTGTGTCTTCTTTCCCTTCTTTCCCAATCCTTCCCATCCCTTCCCCCCCCAGTCTCTTGGACGAGGAGGTGCGGACTGAACCAAGGTCGAAGCAACCCCCACCCCCATGTCCGGGTCCCTATAAGTAAAACGGGGCAGCCTTGGGGCATTCGGGTGAGCAACCAACCGAGTGTGTTGCAACAACCTAAAGCGCACATGCAACGCCTGTACCCGTAGAAGATCATCATTAGACTGGGTAAATTGAGTCACCAGCAAGCAACAGAACTCGCAGGACTCTGGGTCGAAAGTGTCACCGACCCAACAGGCAACGTGACGGAGGCAAAAACATTGAGTCACCCTGAGACAAGGGGACAGAGTAACCCTTGAACTCGCACGAAGCGAGGGGGGACTTCGGAGTCACATCCATCAGACTCACACGCCCCCGCGGGGTCCTGAGGTGGAACTCGCGCCCAAGGAATCCCAGGCAGGGTACTGCTAACCGGCGCCCAAAACTACCATGCAACTTTCTAAAGCTGAACCTCAGGGATGTGTACACTCACGGGGACCCAGCAGGGGGCACCACCAGAAGAAAACCGTATTAGGTCACCAAGGGGCAAGCAAGGCAGACCTCCCCCCCCCCACAAGGCAAAAAGAAAAAAAAGAAAACCCCACAAGAGGACAACATGCCCAGAGGAACAGCCGGCCGCTATGAATGGTGAAAACAAGCTGCTCAGCACCCTGCATACTGTACTAGTGCAAACTGCCTCTTACCCTAAGGTAAACGAGGGAGACAAAACACCCAAGCACCCAAATGGCGACCGAAAAAACGAGCAGTTAAACACCCCAGCAGAGGCAGGATCCAAGGAACTTGTGGAAGGTAACCCCAAGCCCCAAAGGCAGTACTTACAGGGCACCTAGGCAAGGTAACCCTAGGCGCATACAGCCCGAGTACTGTAGAATAACTCCTGGCTCTCGCACCCCTGGAAGACAGCCACCACACTCCAAGCACAGTGCTGGAAAATCTCTGGAGCCAGAGCACACGACCTCTACTTCTAGCACCAGCTTTAGAACTGACGGGTGGATAGCCGGCATGGGGGTCTGGCCGCCCCCACCAAACCTGCACAACCTCCATTCGTCAATGCCTGGGGCACACCCAATCAGCAATCCAACAACTTCCCACCCTTGCAACATCAACTACCCGCCCTAACCGGGAACCCTTCCACCCAACCCGCCTCCAACCCCACAGGCGCCCCCCAGCAAATCCCAAACCAACACCAACTAGTGCCATGGAGTCGCACGGTGATGGGACAATCCCAAACTCCATCCACGCCAGACATGGGGGATACAGTTACTGGAATAAGCAAAAGCTGTTGTCAGGGACGACCGCCTGCTGGAGCAGAGAAATGACAATAACCTTCCCGAAATCAACATCTCCCAAACCATTCTGGCCATACTAACTTCTAATGGAAATGGACTTACCTCTCGAGCTCAACCCCCCTCCCAACCAAGCTCTTGCCTCCACCTCTGCTAACCCTGCTCAAGGCAACCCACAGCCCAATCCCCCACCCTGCACCCCTTTCCCAACCCCCCACTGCATCCAGACTGGCCTCCAGCTCCCCTTCCCCTCAACTAATGCGGTCGGGGCTCTCAAACAAGGCCCATCCTCAGACGCAGAAACCGAAGAGGACGACTCCTCTGAATTCTCGGACTGCAGCACCGACTCGAGCTCCACGAGTGTGAACGTTGAAGAAAACAACAACGAAGCTACGAGCCCGGTACCAAGCAAATCCCAACTGGGCTACACGAATTCCACCCTCTAACCATGACAGCTCAACCCTACATCCCCCCACCTCAACCTATGAAGCGGATCCTCCTCCAAATCCTACCTCTTCCGTTTATTCCACTGCATTTATTCAGATTTATTCCACTGCAGAGTGACCCCAGACAAGAATGTGGGCTTGGACCACATCCCAAGAAATCAACACTGTCACAGTGACAGTGTTGATGGCTTCAGAGTGGTTATTGCAAGATTCAGGAACTATTAAAGTTCTTCTAAATTCGTTGGTTGCTTCACATTCCAGAAAATAGTGAAGTAGTGGCTTTTCTGTGATAGTTTGGCAGAATAGATGCATTCCCTCTGTCTGGATTCACCACTCTTCCAGTTGCATCTGTTTACTAGACGTGGTCTGTATAACCGAACTGCTATTTCCCTGTAGATTTATTTTGGGAGGTTTAACCTTTAATCTAACTTGGTGGCCTGAAGATACAATATTGCAGAGGGCGAACCTTCTGCTACTCTCTGGTGTAGATAGGCTTTGTTGAGGTGTGAGAGTTTTTTGGTGAAGCTGTTTTTTATGTTCTCTAGGCTGGGTTGGACTGTTTTATGTATCACTGGATGACGAGTTGCCAATTTAGCAATTTCATCGGCTTTCTCATTTAACGGGATTCTAACATAGGATGGGAGCCAGTTTAGGGGAATGTTGAGTCCTTTGCCTTAAGGTACTGCTCCTAGATACAAAATGATTATAATTATTTCCACGTTGTCTTTCCACTGTTTTTTTCCTAATATTTGAAGTGTAGCTTTTGAGTCTGTGTGCATGATTGCAGTTTGAGTGTGTTGTGCGATCACATATGCGAATGCTTGTTGTATACCAAACAGCTCAGTTTGGGTTGATGATACTAGTCCTCCCGGTCTCCAATATGCCTGTTCGCTGGCCGTGCAAAGAGCAGCGCCAGCACTCTCATATTGTGTCAATCGATCCATCTGTGATAATGTAGGTCGCTCCTGCTACTGCAATGCTGCACATTGCTTTTTTTTCTTGTAGTTCTGAGGCAAAGTGAAATCAACACCAGTAATTCCATCTATCATCATACTATCATGCAAGAGGAGCCACACATCTATGGTTCATCCAATAAAATCAGCAGACTTCTAGATGTTATTACTGCTCGGCTTAGACTCTGTTACAAGTATCTCTGGGAATTCTCATTATCTGCCGATGTAGACCTGACCAAATGTAAACTGTGTCAACAAAATTATTCGCACACCCTCCGTCACTATGTGATGGAGTGCGAAAAGATACGTGAATTTAGAGACAATTCTATAACCAATGTTCCAGCGATGTGTAAATATTTCATTCAAAATGATCTGCTACCAGAAATTTTAGCCAAATATCCCCAGTTTGCTAACTGTAACTAGTAACTGAGTGATTGTAACCTATCCACCGCTGCCCACTGGATGGGAGGCGGTGTGCAGGACAGTTATATTAATTGTGACACTAGCTCTCCACATATGTCAGTTGCTTAATTAGAAACTGTACTTGTGGTCGATCTCGAACCCATTGTTGATGTGACGATTTATACTGAATTTTGTAACTAGATCATCAAGATTGTAACTTGCTTAGCTAAATGAATTGTGGGGTTCAGTCCCTGAGCCCATTATGTGCCTCTGTAACCCTTTCCACTACCGCCCACAAGATGGGTATGGGGTGCATAATAATGAACTAAACTAAAAACTATTATGCGCCTTAGGATTGTTTTACCATAGGCAGTGACAATTATTAAATATATTATTATTATTATAATTATTATTTAACAATTGTTGTATTTAATAATTATCACTTGGATGAAAGAGGGCTGTGACGATCTCTGTCTGGAACTCGTAGGTGCGAGACTGGGACGTCCATCTCCTGGGGCTTGTTCAGCCCAGCTCTGCTTTGGGAGGCTGGGATCGTTCTTGTCCTTGCTGGGGGGTTCTTCTCCTTCCCCGACCACGGCGGTCTCCAGGTTTGGAGTCCCTGTGCCTTCTTTCACCTACTTCGAGGTCAACTCCGGAGCTCACAGTTCCTGCGACGGCGCTGGAACCAATCGTATTGGCGTTTGCCCTTTCCATTGGAGACTTTCGGCGCTGTGGATAGGGGGAACCTGTTGCTTGGGTAACAGCTTCTCCTCTGTATCAACCTACCTTGGCTTTGCGCCTTGGAGAGGCCACTCCAGACTGACAACCAGAGCGCAACTCCAGAGTCTCATGAGACTGATGTATGCCTACTACTATAGGCAACCTTTTTCATTGGAAACTTTCTGTTACCATTTTGAAGGTAGGCTCCTCCCACGGTGGGGAACAAGAATAGTTTGGGTGTGGTTGATCACCTCTATCAAGAATCATGCTTTTTAATTTTTACCTGTTTAGCACTTTTCCAGGTCTGGCAGCCCAAGAGTTTTCGTTGTTTTGGCCTAGTCTAACCACCAAGGCCTGTCGAACTGGGACTGGATCAGGGGAAACAATGATCTTAATGATAATCTTAGCTGTTCTTTGAGATATTCTTTCTTGAAGAGAGGGCAAACCCGTTTCAAGTCTTAAGAGTTTCAAGCTTGGTCCACATCGGGGCTCCCAGGGCAGCTCTCATAGCATTGTTTTGGGCTACTTCAAGCTTTTTCCACTGTTGTTGTGATAGGCTTGTGAGTGCAGGTGCGGCATAGTCGATCACTGATCTGACTGCCTGTACACAGTATGTGCGAAGGACTTGCAGATTGGCTCCTCCAGAGAGGGAGGTTAGCGACCTGAGGATTGTCGTCCGGGCCGCAGTTCGATCTCTCTCTCAAATAAGTGACCTCAGCATTAAAATTGATGTGTGTATCCAAGATTTTTCCTAGATACTAATAAGTGTCAACCATTCAATTGGTTGACCCTGTACTGTTAGTTGGATGTTGGGCTTCACTATTTTTATGAGCATGGCTTTTATTTTGGTGGTTTGAGTTTGATACTGTAGCGAGTAAACATTATACTCACTCCAACCTCTCATTACATTAATGACAAACTCAATTAGCACTAAATGTGAAGCTATAATCTTTTCCCCTAATTACAGGTAACATTCTTTCCATTCTATGGGAGGAAGCTGAGGTGTTGTCCAACAATATAAGCGTCAAGAAGCGAATAGCCAACAACTCTACAGCCCCACTTCGTGCCAGGTAAGTCCACTACGGGCTCACTATAACCCGTGCTACTGGGAACTTTCTGTTGCAAGTAGCGAATTTTAAACAACAACAACGAATAGCCAACAATACAATTTCCACAGTGATTCAGTTACTTGAGTACAGATGCTTCTGATTTACCACACCTCTTCAACTTCAAGAATGTTGCACTCGGCGTGTACAGTTCTAGTTGACCCAAAGACGCTACAGCTTCGATATAGAGCAGACAGCAGACTACGACCGCAGCAAGTTTAGACACTCGCCACCCCATCGAGTTTAGACATTCATGATTCCCCATCGAGCGCCACGTTCGCCCGCTTCGAGCTTCGCGACTCCGGCCTCACTCGGCTCTCTGCTTTGCTCCAAGCTCTGTCTCAACGTCTACGACATTGCTGTATCCAGGACTACTAAATAAATATGAAAACCCACTAAACACTGTATCTAATCTACTCAACAACGTAACATAATCGTACGTTACAATACCAATTTGCATTGCCTCTTCATGATGCAGCCCATTGCATTTGGGTGCAAGGTGCGCCGCATCCCTTCCTTTTATGATGATGACAAGGTCGTCTGCAAGTTTAGCAGCCTGCAGTGTTGTGGGAATTTCAACCTCATTATTCTGTCCATTAAACAGTTGAAAAGAAGGAGGCTGAGAATGCCTCCTTGCGGTGTACCGTTTTCATGCCTTTTGTATTCAGAAGTGCTATGAAGTTTCACGCTTGCCTCTCTGTTTATGAGACAGTTTTTGGTCCAGGAGAGCAGGTTGTCTTTGACCAACCATTTGACCTTTGTCCATGTCGATGAGGCTGCAGGGAATAGCTGGGGCGCTAGCTAGTTCAAAGGCTTTCTCAAGTGTTGCTGATACAATATCAGCATTCCTGGTCTGTCATTCAAGTGGGCTAACAGAGTTGTAATACACTTCACTGTGCCAACCCCTCTTCTAGAGGCATACATATCATGGTGCAATTTAGGCATTTTCCCATTCAAGTCTGTTGAGTGCCATTCTGTCAGCCGTGGTAGCTTAATCTTCATCACTCAGGTAAAGAAAGGTAATGTTCGTGTTTCCCGTGCACTGGGTATATCTCTTGGCCCGGTGTTAAGGTTATATCGACCACAGTAGCTTACTGGCCAACTAGTAAGTATATACTTTAGTTCTTAACTTATATAGTTTATGACAAAAATAATACTGTATGCACCAAGAAGCGGAGTGCACGTCTTGGTGTACTCTACATATTTCTTTCTGAAACCCGTTTAAATATCCCGCTCGTGGCGTCACTAGCTGCTGCATTCACACCTGCTCTATATAATTTATACCTATATAGAATATTTTGTACTATCGAGAATTTGAACAGTGTTATATATCTGTCAGACAACGATAGTTGTCGAGTGGATTGAGAATATAATCTGCAAAGATTCTGAAACTTAATATAATTTTGCCTTTTATAAATAGTAGAATCACGTTCACTAGCAACATTAGCTGGGTTACATAACATTGATCAATATACCATCCCACCGTGTATGGCAACATGTGTATTATGCATTACAAGCAACTTGTTTTTATTATGTATATTGAGAGCAAGTGCAGCACTGCATGGCGGGGGTAGTGTGGCTAGAGGCTGCCAGCACACAGAGCGCCCCGGGTGGAGCCCGATACCCCGGACACACCACACACGGCGCCCCTCGTCCAGGCTCACGCTGACGCCCTTAAGGCACACCTCCGAAATTAATTGGCACAGCTGGCTTGGCATTGACTGACACAGCTGGCTTGGCATAGAGTGACACAGCTGGCTTGGCATAGAGTGACACAGCTGGCTGGACATAGTGACACAGCTGGCTTGGCATAGACTGACACAGCTGGCTTGGCATAGACTGACACAGCTGGCTTGATACAGACTGACACAGCTGGCTTGGCATAGACTGACACAGCTGGCTTGCCATAGACTGACACAGCTGGCTTGATACAGACTGACACAGCTGGCTTGCATAGACTGACACAGCTGGCTTGGCATAGACGGACACAGCTGGCTTGGCGTAGACTGACACAGCTGGCTTGGCATAGACTGACACAGCTAGCTTGATACAGACTGACACAGTTGGCTTGCCATAGACTGACACAGCTAGCTTGGCATAGACTGACACAGCTGGCTTGGCGTAGACTGACACAGCTGGCTTGGCATAGACTGACACAGCTAGCTTGATACAGACTGACACAGTTGGCTTGCCATAGACTGACACAGCTAGCTTGGCATAGACTGACACAGCTGGCTTGGCATAGACTGACACAGCTGGCTTGGCATAGACTGACACAGCTGGCTTGACATAGACCAACACAGCTGGCTTGGCATAGACTGACACAGCTGGCTTGACATAGACTGACACAGCTGACTTGACATAGACTGACACAGCTGGCTTGACATAGACCAACACAGCTGGCTTGGCATAGACTGACACAGCTGGCTTGGCATAGACTGACACAGCTGGCTTGACATAGACCAACACAGCTGGCTTGACATAGACTGACACAGCTGACTTGACAGTGAGACAGGTGGCTTGACAGGCTTGCCAGAGAGTGCCACTAGAGGCCCCAGACAAGAGTGCGGAGCAGCAGTGATGCCCTACGCCAACCAGCCCTCCCTGAACCTCATGGAACTCTCTGAGGAGAACATCAAATTTTTCATCGAGGATACAGATCTAAGGTACCCAGGTGCTCTTGCTGATATTTATGAATGTATTTTGTGCTTCTTTTAGCCTTCTCTAAATAAATATTTGTGAAGTGCATTATTATATAACATAATATATATATTATATACAGTATATATATATATATATATATATATATATATATAATATATATATATATATTATATATATATATATATATATATATATATTATATGCATTATTAAATATGACCGAAAAAGTAAGATTAATAATTCTAACACGAATTTTCTTAATATTTCTTATGTTTCTTTTTCACTGTCAATGGTAATTGAAAAATCAATTCTCCAAAATTCATTTTTATTTCTAGTCTGACGCGACACTTGAACGCGTTTTGTAATAACTTATTATATTTTCAAAGACTTTTAGTTTACACACACACAACTATAACCTGCAAACACTAAACAGAGTTCTACTATGCATAATTTAAACAGATTTCATTTTATATACCTGCATTTTGGTGAGGTGATATGTTACAACAGTTTTGGATGAGGCGAGCAAAACTTTCAACACAAGACAGAACACGGTGCATTGGGTATAAATTGGATAAATTAA
>WNGS01167840.1:25973627-25985179 GCA_020271785.1 Procambarus virginalis | reverse complement strand
TAGGCAGTAGCTGTCAAGTAAATTATATAATGTGTTTCATCAAATATTCAAGGTTATCTATCTTCATTAGCTCATGTGAGACTCTACACAGGTTTTCTCATTAAATGCTATATTAAGGATCACTTTAGCAATCTTTTTCCATTACAGTTTCTAGCAATGTTTTAACAATCCAACCAGGCCCCACCGGAGGATATTGTGATTGCCAGTAAGGCGGTAAGGAAGCATTTGCTTCAATTGGATGTAGCAAACACTGTTGGCCGAGACAGAATCTCACCATGAATACTAAAACAGGGAGCAGAAGCACTATGCCTACCACTCTTGATGGTTTATAACAAGTCTTCCAATTGGCAAAAATTTGGAAGATGGCCAATGTAGGCCAGCTATACAAGAGAGAAGACAGACAGCAGGCACTGAATTACAGGCCAGTGTTTAACTTGCATACCATGCAAGGTGATGGACAAAATTGTAAGAAACTAGTAAACATCTGGAGAGAAAGAATTTTGTAACATATCACCGTAACCACCATGTGTTAAGGGATGGCAAATCTTGCCTTGCCAATTAATAGAATTCTATGACCAGGTGACAAAGTAAGTAATTATCAAAAAGAAGGCACCAAACCGGGAAGGCTATGTAGCACCATCAAATGTGCGGAATAATCAGAGGGCACTAAATATCACCAAGGATGCCAATATGAGAACAGAAACGCATAAGGAGAACGATATCAAAAGTATCCGATTCACCAAGAAGTCTATCGAGGGATAAGTGACCGCGAGGGACGGTCGGAAAGCAAGACACACGCTCGTCCTGGAAGTCAGGGGCATCAACAGGAATGCACGACTGTAAGAGGGACAATGCAATGCAATGTGTTGAAGCCATTTGGACCCCTCGCGGTTGAGGATTAACACCATCCCCCACTACTGACACCCATCCCCCACCACTAACACTATCCCCCACCACCAGACTTCTCTTGACACCATCCCCCCACACTGATATCAGCCCCACCCACCAGACTTCCCTTAACACCACCCCCCACCACTGATACCATACCCCACCACTGACACCATCCCCCACCATTGACACCATCCCCCACCACCCAAATCCCTTAACATCACCCCCCACCACTGATACCATCCCCACCACTTACACCATCCCCCACCACCAGACTTCTCTTGACACCACCCCCACCACCAGACTTCTCTTGACACCATCCCCCCACCACTTACACCATCCCCCACCACCAGATTTCTCTTGACACCATCCCCCACCATTATTATTAATTCTTCATTTTGACTACATAAATAATAAGCAGGTTACAAGCAACTAAAATGGTAAAATATTTGAGTTTAGTACAGGGTGTATTGCGGCAGCAGCAGGGAGAAGGGGCCAGACTTGAAGGCGTTTCATTCAACACACACCCGACAAAAAAGGAAAAAAAAAAAAAAAAAGAGGCTAACTGACTTCCTAACCCCCCCTAATACATCCCCTTCACCACTGACACTCATTTATTATGTATTCTTCATTTTGACTAATATGATGAGCGATGTGTTACAAGCCACTGAAATGGTAAAATATTCTCTCCTAATTTTGTGAAAAGCATCAAATGAGATAGTATCAGGCAGCCACATGGTGCCGAGTCAGCAGAAAGGGGCCAGACTGGGCAGACATCTCCACTCACACCCTCCCCTTCCCTGATGTGTTCCACCCCTCCTCTAATACATCCCCTCACCACTGACACCACCAGGTCTTCTCTGGCAATCCCAATGAGAATAACTTCCACACCTGCCTCCTGACACTAAACCCCCCCCCCCAACTACTGACACCACTTGCCCCAGACTCCAACCCTCAACAATGACACAACCTGCTTCTCTGACACCATTTTATCATCCTTCAACCATTTCTCACTGGAAACAATGGGTAAGCAAAATATAATACTGTACAACTGTTTACACTTTAGTGAATCATAGTTGATGACAGTGGCTGTCATCAACTATGACAGCTCGCTCTCGGTGATCGCTTGGACGAACACCCATCGCTTAATCGAACATTTGTATGTTCCACTGAACATTTAGTACCGAATTCAATTTGTTCGGATCTTCCGGGAATTCGCTAGAGTGAGGATGCACTGTATTGGCGAAATTACTCCTGGCTCACACACCACCACGGAACAGGACCACACCACAAGGCACACCACTGAAAAGTCAAGAGCCAGAGTCGCACGACCATCCGGTCTCATATCGGCTTCATAACTTGGGGTGGATAGCCGGCGTGGGGGGATCTGGAGATCCCCCTTCCCCCTCCCGGGGAGGGGGAAGCTGCGCAGACAGTAGCACAGTGACGGTTGTGATGTCATGCTCATCTGTTTTTTTTTAGTTTAGGGAATTCTGTCCAACAGATGGATTTCAGTAGCAATTTTTTTAACCAAATAGGGTTTGTTTTGGGGTGCTTACCTTTCTGGGTGACTGACCCAATCAATGGCAGACATAGAATGCCTCCAACCACACAGGGGTTTCCATAGGTCATTGATCCTTGTGCTTCTCTGAGGGGGCCAGGTTCTGGCTCGTCATCCCCGGTAGTCCTAGAACTCCATTTGCTTAACTGATCCCATGGTCTTTTTATAAATATTTAAGTAATACATTCATATCAGTCTGGATAGCTTCGGGGAGCCGAAGGAGCTCCCCCTAGAAAATATTTATAAATTTTGTTCTTTTATTTTGTATTTATTTATTAATTTTCTTTTGTGCATAGGAAGGAATGAACATTTCTCTATAGCCAATGTCCAAGAGTTAAACAGCCCTTTTACAAAATGTGTTACTTCATAGTGTATTTGACTCTAGAAAGACAAACACAAAGACAGACAGACCCACATGTGAGTGTGTGTTGGTGCTGGTTGGTCATATCAGGTAGTACCAAGTGATGATGAAGGCAGATGCAGGTGGCAACACAGGTACCATGGGCACTAATGATGCATCTACAAGTACCAGTGTAAAAGTGAAGTGTCACTAGGGTAACGTTGAAGACAATATAGATGGTGGTGCATTAAATCGGCAGCAAGGAAATGCGTACTTTGCATAACCTGGGGACCTATAACAATTTGTGGAAAGTACTCCACCACTACCCCTACTGTCAATGAATAAAAAAACAGATTGATAATGAAAAGCTTTCTGATCAACCAGTCATATTTTCTATTTATTTCATGTACAGAAACTAACTTTACTTTTTTGTTTGGCCTAATCAATACACAGTCTTAAATTGTTGGCTTTATTCTTGCCTGAAATGCTACGCATACAAGGAATCCCCACAACTGTAAATGATATAGAACTCTACAAATAACCCCTCCTCCATCTTGTAATATTACACTGGATATGGTACCATACATTCTTGAATCACTATATTTGTGGAATAAATCCATCTCATATCTGCTGTTTACATAACAAACTTTATGTAACTAGAATTGAAGACCAGAGCAAATAAAAATGTATACTACCTTTATAAATTCAGCAAAAACTGCCAATAAACAAAAAATACATAATAATCACAGTAATTAAAGCATTTGTGGCAAAGATTATACATTACTGTAAATACCACTGTAACAATCTTTTCTTAAGCTACCACACCAGTGATCACACAAAACAATCAATATAATCTATGATTATTTTAACTAATATGAAAGAATGAATGAGGAGTAAGCTGTGTGTGTGTGTAATTACCTAAGTGTAATTACCTACACTTAGGTAATTACACACACACACGGCTTATGGTGTGTGTGTGTGTGTGTGTGTGTGTGTGTGTGTGTGTGTGTGTGTGTGTGTGTGTAACAAAACTTAATTGATGGCCAATGCATCTGACTGAGCCTCCATGCTTAACTGGTTCTGCAAATCCGATAGTTTCTTCTTAAGAGCTGCAATCCCCATCAGGACAATATTCTCTGGTTTGAGCGCTCCTGCACTCTCCACATTGTAGTAATACTTGTTAGGTTTGGCTGTTGGGTCAAACTCTGCCTGGGCTGTCAAGAAATATATTAAGTTATAAAAAGAGTTCTATATATTACACACATCATAAATGATTTCACACACACACACACACACACACACACACACACACACACACACACACACACAAATAGCTTTGGAAGAAGTTAAAGTAAATTTAAACACAAATGACTACAATAGGTTAGGCAAGGAAATTCAACAGGAGAAACAGCTTTTGTCAGCACAGATGGAGGAAGTTGCACAGGGAATAGAACAGTGCAAGAAAGATATGCAACTCACTTATGCGCAAGTGGCCAAAGACAAGGAAAAAATAGAAGAAGCAGTAAAAGAAGTCAAACACTGCAGCAACCAAGATAAAACAAACATTAGGCTAGAAGTGAGAAAAGAATTGGCATCTAACCCAAAGTNTTAATTATATATATATATATTGCCTTCAGCTGTCCTATTTCATACATACTCTTTAGCAGGGAAATAATTACCACATCTACGTTATATTCCTCCCATGGTGATGGTAACCGTTTCTTAGGCAATGCAATACATGTGAGAAAGGTCCTTTCATATCCTCTTATTGTACCTTAAAATGCATTGTTAATCTCTTCCCACCTTTAGAACCGAGAGGATTAATTCATTAGCATTAGCGAAGTTAAATCCCCAACCGCCTAAGTGGTTGAGCACCATTCCTTTCTCCCGTCCCATCACAAATCCTTATCCCTATCAAGTGCTTTATTCGTAATCGTTTGGCGTTTTCTCCTGATAAAACCCCTTCCCTTCCATCCCATATCTCAACCATAGCCCTGGTTTATCCTAAGCAGAATATAATCTACTATGATTACCGTAATCTGTGCTGTAATTCAGTAATTCCAAGTTTATATTTCCGCAAGGTGGCTCAACAGATAATACGAAGCATGTAACAGTTCAAGTTTTGCTTGTAGCCAAATAAGATGGTGTATTGACGTTTATATAAATTATTTGCGAACATTATGTTAAACCAGCGAGTAACAAATATAGGCCTACTATAATAAAATTTATCGCATCCCACTGTCGAGAACAGGAAGCCCGTTAGGTTTATACAGGTTCCAATGTGCCAACTAATATTGATCTTCCACAGGATGCTACCACAACAGTTGCTGAACTCTCTGGTACCCATATTACTGTCAGCAGTCTAAAGGATACTTGCCGAAACATCTCCTTCTGACCAAGAATCGGGCCAAAGATCTTTCGATTGTGAACCAACTGCGCTATGGGACCCCTTTTATGAACATTTAGCTTGTAAAAGTACTAAATAATGGAAGGCTCTTTACAATCTCCTGATTTCCCCGTCTTCTTCGATATCACTCGAGATGGTAAATTCCGTCGAGATGGTAAATTACCGTAGCTCCCTGTGATAAATTCCGTTATATATTTTCATCACATTTGAGATATTACATAAAAAAGGGCATAGTTATAGTAAAGGAACCCAAATCTTAGGAATAGTCAAAAAGTGTGACTGAAAAATAGTAGTTATACAACTGTACACATGAAAGACTGATTAAAAAGATAGAGGCTCATGGTATTGGTGGTGCTATATTAAGCTGGATTAGGGCATGGCTATACCAAAGGAAACAGAGAGTTAGTATAAATGGAGTCAAGTCAGAGTGGGAAAATGTTGTAAGTGGAGTGCCTCAAGGCTCTGTCTTGGGACCTCTGTTGTTTATAATATATATAAATGATTTAGATTCAGGTTTGAGTAGCAACATTTGCAAATTTGCCGATGATACGAAAATCGGTAGGGAAATTAATTCGGAGGAGGACTCACTATCACTTCAAGTTGATCTAGATAGGGTTTTGAAATGGTCAAAGGACTGGCAGATGCAGTTTAATGCTGATAAATGTAAAGTTCTGAGGCTAGGTATTGATGATAGAGTTACAAGATACGAGCTAGATGGTGTTGAGATTGCGAAGTCGGATTGCGAAAGGGATCTGGGAGTTATAATTAGTAAGAATTTAAAACAAAAGGATCAATGCATAAATGTTCGTAATAAGGCAAATAGGACACTCGGATTTATTAATCGCAGCGTAAGTAACAAGACACCTGGTGTGGTTCTCAAGCTATATCTTGCTCTGGTTAGGCCCCATTTAGATTATGCAGTTCAGTTTTGGTCGCCATATTATAGAATGGATATAAATTCACTTGAACGTGTCCAGCGTAGGATGACTAAGTTAATTCCCCAAATTAGAAATCTTTCATATGAAGAAAGATTAACAAAGCTTAATTTGCATTCACTGGAAAGGCGAAGAGTTAGGGGTGACATGATAGAGGTTTACAAGTGGATGAATGGACATAACAAAGGGGATATTAATAGGGTATTGAAAGTATCAACACAGGACAGAACGCGAAACAATGGGTATAAATTGGATAAGTTTAGATTTAGGAAAGACTTGGGTAAATACTGGTTCAGTAACAGGGTTGTTGATTTGTGGAACCAATTGCCGCGTAACATTGTGGAGGTGGGGTCCCTCGATTGTTTCAAGCATGGGTTGGACATGTATATGAGTGGGATTGGGTGGTTATAAATAGGAGCTGCCTCGTATGGGCCAATAGGCCTTCTGCAGTTGCCTTTGTTCTTATGTTCTTATGTTCTTATGTACAAATCTCTGGCATTTGTACCAGAGATTTGGGTGGCCGTGCCACCTCTTGGGTGGTTTAATCCTCAACAACAATCTCTTAGTGACCTCGACGAGGATAGAAAGCCGGCGGCTTGTCGAAGGTTCCCCCTTCCCCATTTGTCTAAATTTTAAAGTACAACTGGAAAAGATAACAGTTTAGGCATTTATGGTTTCAGCTGGTAGGCTGTGCCATGGGTGAAAACGCATCTGTACCAATCTTGAGGTGATTTCGGGGCTTAGCGTCCCCGCGGCCCGGTCCTCGACCAGGCCTCCTTTTTGTTACCCCCCCCCCCTAGGAAGCAGCCCGTAGCAGCTGTCTAAATCCCAGGTACCTATTTACTGCTAGGTAACAGGGGCATCAGGGTGAAAGAAACTTTTGGCCATTTGTCTCCGCCTCCACCGGGGGATCGAACCCAGAACCTCAGGACTACGAATCCGAAGCGCTGTCCACTCAGCTGTTAGGCGCCAAATACAAAAACATTGTCGACTTTCAATATGCAGCTCGATAAAATAAAGACAATGAGAGTACCTTTTACAAGCCGCCGGCTTTCTGTCCTCGTCGAGGTCACTAGAAAGATAGTAGCCCCTCGCGTAAATTGAACTGCGCATTTTGAAGATGTTCCATAGAGCCTGATTATTTTTATATTTTATAGTTCACTGGTCCAATATATTAGACTGTCCTTTTACCAGGCCGCTCCACCGTCCGTAAATACGGGCTCCCCAAGAACAAACTGGAGATTACCTCTGACATTAATAACTAACAGTAGTCCAGTCCACCCCATGGTAACAACTCACACGCAATAACCACGAGCTCCATCAAAGTATAAGGAATTTTAAAATGCTCTGAATCAACAAAACTTACCGACTGCTGGTCCATTTGCTGATGACACTGCAGCGTTGCTCCTGATAACGTTGGAAAGGCTACAAGCGGCGCGGCCCAAGGGTCGAGAAGCTGCCATTGGAGCAGAGTTACAGAGTTACAGCAGCACCACCACCAATGTTAGCCCCAACACTCACTGTTTACGTGTGACGTCACTCCCGCCACCTGCCTCCCTCCTCGGCTCGGCTCCGCGGCTCCCAGTTGCTCCTCACCCAATTACTTCTATTATAAATTCATAAATACTCCTATGGAAGTTCTAAGTTTAACTTTTTATTCTTATACAAAACATAGGTTTGTTTTAGTTAGCTTATTTAAATTTAAGTAGATTGTAATAATTAAACAAAACAAATGTTAAATTTAATGTATATCTGCCTCTCTACAGGATTCTGCAACCAGAGAAAACGATTCTCCAGGAACCAATATATTTATCTATAACTCTTTTATTTAAAATAATAATACTCGTGAATAATAATACTGTGTGAATTGTCTCTTAGGCACAGCAATACACTCTGTAATAATATCATACTTTATAACATTATAACATAAGGTATTCATATATGTTCTCTTCTTTATCATACATTGTTCATTACTTCCCACCTTTTGAACCGAGAGGATTAATTCATTAGCTCCTCCACCTCTCATTAATCTAATGGCAGAGGCTACATTTATCTCTGAAATTCTATCCCCAATACTCTTCAGGTTCAACTCCATCCTCATTATCTCAATCATAGCATTTCTTGGGTATCCTAAGATAATTCTCATGGCTTCATTTTGTACCTTCTCCAACTTGTCCATCCTACCTTTACCAAAACAAAAAATGACAGGTGCAGCATAATCAATAAGAGATCTTACAGTACGCAAGTATATCATTCGTAGCACAGGGACTCCCACTCCCTTTCCACAGCATGCCAAGGCCTTCAGAGGTTGTAATCTCTTCCGACATTGACCCAACAGTCTGTTCATCTCAGCTTCCAAACTCTCATGGGTTTATCCAACATATATGCCTAAATATATATATATATATATATATATATATATATATATATATATATATATATATATATATATATATATATATATATATATATATATATATATATATATATATATATATATATATATATATTAACTCTCTCTATATTTTTACCGTATATTTTCAATATAATGGGCCTCGACTTCTACATTCAAACTTAGTTTTGTCTTCATTAACCACCAGTCCCATATGGTGACACAGGTTTCTGAAATTATCTAACATTTATTACCGTTCTCTACCTCATCATCACAAGCGACTTGAGAATGGTCCAGGACGGACCGAAACGTCGTCGTCCCTTCAACTTCTAGTGTGTGGTCTGGTCAACATACTTCAGCCACGTTATTGTGACTCATCGCCTGCTTATCTAACATCGTTTGAACCTTTGAAATATCTTTGCCCTGAAACAAAATATCATCAGCATTACCCCATTTGAGTATCTCTCAGATGCTATCATATTCATTAGTACATTAAACAGGGTGGGACTCAACACTTCTCCCTGAAGTGTGCCGAGTTCAAGGGATCTCACACCTGACATACAACCTTGATACCACACCTGAGCCTTCCTTTCGTGAAGATAATCCCCTATCCAGCGCAATAATCTCCCTTTAACACCAAGACCAGCTAATTCATATACGGTAACCTCTTTGTTGACTTTATCAAAAGCTCCTTGTAAATTAATATAAATTCTATAATAATCATTATCATTAGCAAGACATTTAATAATACAGTCAGAGGTACTTTTTCCTCTGAGGAACCCGAACAAATTACTAGACAGCTGATCACCTATTATATATAAAAGTCTGTTTAAAATGATCCTCTCCACCTCTCTGGAGGAGCCTGTGGGAACCGACCTATGAGATTTATATTTAATTTATATGAATTTATATAGAATTTATATTTACGTTAATTTATATATTTTGATAGCAATTGGTATGTTAAGTGGACTGTATTTCTGCAATATTTCTCACAAATCTATCCTTACACATTAGGGAGGCTTTATATTATATAAATATAAATATATATATATATATATATATATATATATATATATATATATATATATATATATATATATATATATATATATATTTTGATAGCAATTGGTATGATGTTAAGTGGACTGTATTTCTGCAATATTTCTCACAAATCTATCCTTACACATTAGGGGGGCTTTATATTAAATATAATATATATATATATATATATATATATATATATATATATATATATATATATATATATATATATATATATATATATATATATGCAGCCAATCAAACTACAGTATTAAACTACATATTTATTTATTTATTTATTTATTTATTTATTTATTTATTCATATACAAGAGAGGTACATTGGGAATGTGAGAATATATAATATGGTAATTACAATCTTGTAAAGCCACTAGTACGCGCAGCGTTTCGGGCAGGTCCTTAATCTAAGAAAATTTTTAGTAGGTAAATACTAGCAAAAATTATAAAAAGAAATGATAACAGTTACATGGCAAGAAAAGAAGAAAGAAAAAAAAGACGAGAGAAAATTGTAGGTACAGTATAATAAAGCACTTAGGTAGCTAGGATTGATTGCAATGAAAGCTTGAATGGTAGTTGACAAAATTTGGTAGGCACAATACAGCAAATGGCTAGCACATAAAGGAAGACAGCAATGAACACAATGATAAGGTTGTTTGGGTTAAATACATAAGAATTAGGAGATTGGGTAACACTAGATACAGAGCAAAAAATAAAGCTCAGTGTAGGAAACTAAGAAGATGAAATTAAGTACTTTTTGGTTTTGTTTTTAAATAAGGCAAAAGTTTTACAGTTTTTCAATTCACTAGGAAGTGAGTTCCATAGACTAGGTCCCTTAATTTGCATAGAGTGTTTACACAGATATATTAGTAAATAACTTCGAGGTGCCTTATCTTATTGTATGGTAGGCTTAGTCCACCAGGAATAACTAGGATGTAGACACCAAATTATCCTCGTGAGAGGCTAGCTTCCATCACCCATAGTAACTGATGTACCAAGATTAATTCTTGCTTCCTCTTCTTGTTCCTGTCAAAGGGCACTAGCTGTAAAGCCAGAATCCTAATATATGACAGCTATATCAGAGAAAACACTGTATATTATTAGATAAGGACCAAGGCTTAATTACCTGTGTTGAGTCGATCATTCGTGTTCTAACCGGAAATAATCCTATCTAACATAACATTACTGGCCGATAATGACTTAGATAAGATTTCAGAAAGACACTTCCCTCGTGGTTGTTGATAGCGTGTTGATGATGGTAGAACACTTAAGTTGATCTCCATAACACTTCATCCAAGAGAAATTATAGGAGCTGAATTTGCTCCAACGACTCCTCTGGTCTTAACAAACAATGGCTGACCTCTTCACACCACTGACGCTCCTGGCTCACTTTGTCCAGATGTCAGTAAGTGATAGAAGGGGTCACATTTACTCTATTTTGGTACTGATAATTAAGTTAATTCAAATGAAATGTTTTTATGATATAAAAAGTCCAAAGACTAATGTATTTAAGAATAATTCCCAACAGAATAGCTGGTGAATTTATAGGCCTATGTAGCAATGATATCCCATTTTTTATTGACAGAAAATTTCACTACAAGCTACATTTTCTATGGGTTAACTTGTGTATACAACACAGCAGCAATATTATCTGCCTATTGTATGTAATATTATTAAATGGTGTTGGGTTTTGGACTTGCAGACAGAGCCAGTCTGCAAGTCCTTCGCACATACTATGTACAGGGAGTCAGATCAGTGATCGAACCCGTCTTAGAGAGGGTGCATCTCTACCAGTACTCGAAATGTACTACGTTCAAGCAGTTAGGTCACTCATTGACTATGCTGCCCCTGCTCTTACATCCCTCAGTGATAACCAATGGGAGAAACTGATAGTGTCTCAAAATGATGCTCTGAGAACAATGCTGGGAGCACCTATATGGACACGTAGAGAGAACCTTAGAATGGAAACCAA
>WNGS01167840.1:25945144-25966015 GCA_020271785.1 Procambarus virginalis | reverse complement strand
CTTTACAAATATTAGGGCTCGGTTCGTGCCCATTATGCATCTTGGTAACATTTCCCAAACCCCATACACGATGTGTATGGGGTGTATAATTAAGGTACAGGATCTAATTGGTGGGTTTCCGCGGATCAGTGTTCCCACGGCTCGGTCTCTGACCAGGCGGTCTGGTTGGTGGTCATAGCCAGGTTGAGTAGGTATCCATTTAGTTTCAAAAGTTCTCTTGAACACCGTGAGAGGTAACTTGCTTAGCTACATTAGTTTTGGCGCTCAGTTCCACACCGTTATGTGGTGTGGTTTATTATGAATTATGTACCTCTGTAACTGTTCCATTACCGCCCACGGGATAAGTATGCGACTCACACAAGAATGTGTGTAACTTGTGTATATAGTATAAATAAAACAAACTAAATGGATCAAATTCAGTCAAGACTACAGTCGACAAATTCTTACTGTTACGATTGATGACAACTCATCACCCTGTGTACCACCACGCTACAGGTGTACCGCCATGCTACAGGTGTACCGCCATGCTACAGGTGTACCGCCATGCTACAGGTGTACCGCCACGCTACTGGTGCACCCCCACAAGAGTCTGGCCACAACTGGTCTCATATCTCTACCTCCCGGCTAGCAGTGATGTTGATAACACCACCACCACTAACTAGTTCCGCGCTCACCCCTCCTAGCGCGGGACTAGGAGGGGATGAGCCTAGCCTAGCTCAAACCTGGCATTTTTCCACATTTCTGGAATTCTGTTATTTGTATTTTTCGCTATTGTGAACTTGCAGTCATGGGTTGAATTTGGAGAAAGATACCAGGGGTTAATTCAGAAAATTTTCACGCTGTCTTAAACGTTGTTTTGATGTATCTTATAAGTACTCTAAATAAGAAATTCAGATGCAGGCGATGAGTCACAATAACGTGGCTAAAGTATGTTGACCAGACCACACACTAGAAGGTGAAGGGACGACCACGTTTCGCTCCGTCCTGGACCATTCTCAAGTCGATTGTCAAGTCAAGAAATTCAGATAAATACTTGCATTGAAAACCCTGACATCCCAGAACGTATTCGTATTCATAATTATTTATATTTGCTGATTTCCCCATTTTCCCTACGTGTGAAAACTTTTGATCATAAAGAGACACAAGGCACCATCTGGGAGGTGAAATCCTGCAAGAGTCACAGAGAGAAAGATCTGGGAGTCTATATCACACCGAACCTGTCCCTAGAGGCCCACATCAAAAGGATATCATCAGCGGCGTATGCTAGACTGGCCAATATAAGAACTCCCTTTAGAAACTTGTGTAAGGAATCGTTCAGGACCCTGTATATCACTTGTGTAAGACCAATCCTGGAGTATGCAGCTCCAGCCTGGCGTCCGTACCTAGTTAAACACAAGACGAAGTTAGAGAAGATTCAGAGGTATACCACCAGACTGGTTCCGGAACTGAGAGGAATGAGTTACGAGGAAAGGCTAAGGGAGCTGAACCTCACAACCCTGGAAAACAGAAGAGTAAGGGGAGACATGATAACCACCTACAAAATTCTCGGGGGAATTGACAGGGTGGACAAAGACGAACTCTTCAGCACGGGTGAGACACGAACAAGGGGACACAGGTGGAAACTTAGTACCCAGATGAGCCACAGAGACGTTAGAAAGAATTTTTTTCAGTGTCAGGGTAGTTAACAAATGGAATGCATTTAGTAGTGTTGTGGTGGAGGCTGACTCCATACAGTTTCAAATGTAGATATGATAGAGCCCAATAGTCTCAGGAATCTGTACACCAGTTTATTGACAGTTGAGAGGCGGGACCAAAGAGCCAGAGCTCAACCCCCGCAAGCACAACTAGGCGAGTACAACTAGGTGAATACTACACACACACACACACACACACACACACACACACACACACACACACACACACACACACACACACACACACTTTGGCAACGAACCGACAGTATTGTGAGGCACACAAAAGCTGCATAAGACATAAGAGCCTCCCGTTCGGTACCTGCTAATGAAACGCCGCCGCCACTGTCCTCTGTATCTGCGGGCGAAATCATGCCGATACTGCTGTCCCCATCAGGTGTACCGCTACTCTTTTTGACAACAATTGTGACAACCTTATGGAACACATGGACAAAGCACAACAGTAGCAAACTGATACTTGTTCATGTTTTCCATTAGGTAAAGTTACCAGACGTTCCAGTGCACAGATAAAACCCAAAAATTATTACTAAGCATGTACAAAATTATTGGCAACAATATATGCAAGAAAAACTAACATGCTCTACAGGAATACTGATCCACATTCATATTTAATTCACCAAGCCAAATTCCTGACTGAAAACTTAAGTGGCTATACTGTAGCTGCCGTATGACCAACACAATGGGATAAATTTGGTTAACAGCCAAATTAGTTAGCCAACAACAACTCAAATCGGGTTTTATTTCACCTCTAAATATCCTAAAGCAGAATATGTTCATAAAAATATTACAATGTTCCATTTATCAAAATGATTGTTAATCATTTTGTATTGGCATACTAAAATCCCCCCCCCCTGTAAACTTGTTTCTTTTCATTACAATACCAACATGAGAATTATAACATTTCTGCAGCTATAACATGATATTACCAGCCAAGGCCTGAGGTCTGGTACAGGTTAAACGGGTTTGTTCGTACCTCTGAAAGCTACGAATGTAGGAACACTCCGACCACAGCTGGTGACAAACCACACTGGGACAGTAAGGCTGCAGGCGGCCTTTACTGTACAGCGGCACCCTTACCTCGCCAGCTGATGCCGACCCCGAGGTCAGGGTCTCTCTCACTCCTCATGCGGGACAGTTATATGCAGCCCCATGAAGCAGCGTTGCTACTACACGGCTTTGTGTATGAGTAACTTACCAGAATATAACGCTGTATTTAGGCTTATGCAGAGCTCAGAATATTAGTCTGTACTGTTCGTGGTACAACAGTGAATTTGTATGTGGGAGGTGGGAGGGGGGGGACCCTAAACCTTTCTATCAAGCTATCACCTAAGCCTTGGACCCCGGCTGGGCTGCGGGTGTAAAATCTCTGGAAACTAACGGCAGGTAAACTTATAGATGGCCAAAACCTTTGCGTGACGCTTAATAATGTTTACTTTACTCCATTACAGACCCCCAACTGATCCTCGGTCACAGAATGGCTTCAGGCTCTATACTAGTGGTGAGCTTGTGACATACCATTTATATTTGTCCAGTTATGCCCCCATCTAAGTGGGCGGGGGATGAAAGGTTCAGTCACCTGCAAGGCTCTACCTGCAGTAAGGACACTTTCCAGACTTTTATTGCATAATTCACAATGAAATAGTTTCAAGTTATTATGCACCCCGTACCAATCGAACGCGTGGGTGGTGGTAAAGAGGTTACAGAGGAACATGATGTGCTCTGGAAGTGAACCCCAGAATTCGTTTAGCAAAGTTAAAACACTGGCGATCTAGTTACAGTTTAACAAAACAGTTTTGGCTAGTTTAATGGATGTGCTAATAACCTGGTCGACACTCGCCAAGGTCGATCATCAATAGGTAATACAATCTCCTAGATATAAGTATAGCCGAATAGTAAAATTTATTATCGATTATATTGATTGATCCATAGATATGCGCCTCTTTTTGCATGGTAGTATGATTGATGACATGGCTAGTGTAGACTTGAGTCTCCTTCCGTACACAAGGAACGCGAGCATTAATATTTATAGAGACATTCACTTGGCACTCTAAGTGACGAAAGTGGCACCATCCAAGCATCGTTACCAACCAAGACTCTCCCAAAACATGATAGCATCTAGAATTAAAATTATACAGCAATCTCAAAATTACTTAAAAAGTCTGAAAGCATTATAGTCGATACAATATTAAATAACACCTGCCTTAAACACGCCAGGAAGTCTTATTGCTAGCATCCGATGAGAAATTTCTACAATAAAGTTTAGCGATATATTCTAACGTTAAGAAAGACTATATCGGATGGATAAAACCCAAATGTGTAAGTACATGTACGATTACCACGAACAACAATTGTCCCGGGTATCTGATCACTGCAGAGTGATTTCTTAAACCCATTAGACCCAACTAACAAGTATTTAATCCACTTTAAGTTTCTCACATTAACTATATACATGACAGAACACTTCTCTCCACATCCTATTTCTGACCATCTTGCCATGCTCGTAACCCTGCACCACGACCCTGTGACCCATACAGGTTTTCTATGTCCGGAAACCATGGCTTCAATCTTCCCGGGACTAGTAAAAGAAACAAACAAGCAATAACCAGATTAGTTGTGCAGCATTGACATTGCATATCTTATCGTGAGGTAAAAGTGATTGCGTCATTCATATCTGTTCCTGAACAAGTTAGATCCAGATTACACATTTTGATATCACGATCAACTGGACATTAGTAGGTAATCAAAATACTGACGAAACGAATTAAGAATAATTTCGTACGAGCCAACATAAAAAATTAAGAAAATCACTGAAGAACGCTAAAAGATATTAATGGTTTGGGTTTTGTTCGTCTGATAACTGTTGGTCCTATATCCTCTTCCCTGCCACCCTCATGCTCAAGAACACTAGTTCGACAACCCCATTATTCCTTCCAGTATAATTTAAGTGGCAAGTTGTGGCAGTTGCTGCTCTGCGCCAAGCTTCATACAGCAGACTCCCCCCCCCCCCCTCACAGCAAGTTGTGGCAGTTGCTGCTCTGCGCCAAGCTCCATACAGCAGACTCCCCCCCCCCCTCCCTCACAGCCTGCCAGTGCTCTCACACATAACAGTACACTGCTACAGGTATACACACACACTTCCGATATAAGCAACTGGACAGTCAAGTAAATACAAAAGAATTTTCCATTTTATGTATTTTTTTTCAAGGTTATTATTGTGTGTTATTAGTATCATCTTAACGCTTGTGGGTTGTGATGAGATCTGCCATTTATGTGCATTTTAGTTTTTGTTTGATAGGGAATTAGGTATGCAGGCGACGAGTCACAATAACGTGGCTAAAGTAAGTTGACCAGACCACACACTAGAAGGTGAAGGGACGACCACGTTTCGGTCCGTCCTGGACCATTCTCAAGTCGAATTAGGTATGCTTAGGGATGCCTGCTCACCATGCCCAGTGGCGGGGGGGGATTGGTGCTCTGAAGCTACATGAACACCCTATACCCCCCCCCCCCCGAAGTGGCAAGGGAAGTTAGGAGACAATAACTATGCAAGAAAATTGTCTAAAAGGAATTAAAGAAGTCTTATAAAAAATTAAATGGATTTCCAAATACAAGTAAACATAAGTTTTGTCCTTGGCAAGGTATGGCAGTGATTATTGCACAATAATATACTGTATAACTTACGTTCTTATTAGAACCAACGGCACCGGAGTCCAGCTTGCTTAAATGAAAGTCTTTCATGTATTAAACATCTTCAAAGAAACATTACGCATTCATTAAAACTCATTTAATAGGGCCAAATGATAAAAACAAATTGTACTTTTCAAAAACTGGTTGTAGTAGTAGTAAAATAAAGTACACTTTATGGGGTGATGGCATTTTCCCCATAACAAGTATTTATCCTAAGCAAAGTCCCATTTCATGTCCAGTTTGAAGAAATATTACATTTATGACGTACCAAATAATACTAATTCACCCTTGTTTAATCCAAAGCAAAAACTGGCCGATTGTGAGGCACCAGTGTGGCGGCCAGCACGTTGTAATTAATATGGAGTGAGAACAGGTTCGGGTGAACCTAATACCCAAGGAAAGCGAGCTGCTCAACATTAAAAAATACGTAATAATGGAATTATCAAAAGATTAGTGACTGCGATTAAAAGCAGACAAATTCCGAACACATAAGAGCTATTACAAATATCATGTGCCAGATAGAAAGGACCATTGCCGCTGTCTAAACAGTAGAACCTATCACACTACTGACCCTCACAGTGGCTACACTAAAGATGAGGAATGAACTTACTGTGACACAGGATGACCACAAACCCTGTGTGTACTTAGAATATTCTAGTGTGTGTGTGTGTGTCCTTGGCTATCTTAGACCGTTATCAAATTAAACCATTTGGAGAAATTTAAACTCACACTGAAGGAAATGACAAGCTACCTTATTACTAAAGGATAAAATATACAAAGTCTTTGCACTGAATCTATATTTCACCTCCAATAGATAATTGACATACGAGATTAAGAAGCAAGTACAGTAGTGTATTGTGAAAACTAATAAACAGCAGCTTTCCTATGACTAATATCTACATAGTTAAAACAATTGTGTATAAGCGAAAAGACTTACCATTAATGTATAATGATTACCTGTAAATACATAGCTATTGAAATGGAACAATGTTAGTAGCTGATGCTATAATAAGGTACGCAGAATAGATGTAATTGTTAATGTAATGAACTCCGCTGAGGTCTGATAAAGACCTTTTACATCTATTGCGCTACCGCTCACAGGATGAGTATGGGGTGCATAAACCAGGCAACAAAAACAATCTTCCATTTGGTAGAAGACGTTAACAAACCTTTTAGATCTGAGAAAGTGAAATCAACACTAGCAATTCCACCTATCATAATATCACACAAACAGAGCCACATCTATGGATCACCCAATAAACAGACTCCTAGATGTTACCACAGCTCTGCTTAGACTCTGCTATAAGTATCTCGGGGATTTTTCCCATTACCTGCTGATGTAGATCTAACCAAATGTAAACTGTCAACGAAATTATTCGCACACCCTCCGTCACCATGGCATTTTCCCTATAAGTATTTATCCTAAGCCAAGTCCCATTTCATGCCCAGTTTGAAATATTACATTTATGACGTACCAAATAATACTAATTCACCCTTGTTTAATCCAAAGCAAAAACTGGCCGATTGTGAGGCACCAGTGTGGCCTCGCAATCGAAATTGTGAGTGTTTCAACGATACGTGAATTCAGAGACAATTCTGTAACAAATGTTCAAGACATGTGTAAATCTCTAAAAATGATCTGCTACCAGATATTTTAGCCAAATATTCCCAGGTTTGCTAACTGTAGGTAGTAACCAAGTGATTGTAACCTATCCACCGCTGCCCACTGGACGGGGGGCGGTGTGCAGGACAATCATATCAATTGTGACACTAGCTCTCCACATATGTCAGTTGCTTAATTTAGGAACTGTACTTGTGGTCTGTCTAGTTCACTGCTGATTTAACATGTGCATTATATTTTGTAACTAGCTCAAGACTAACTTAAATGAATTTTGGGGTTTAGTCCGAGCCTGACAGCTGGGGACCTGACAGCTGAATGGACAGCGCTTCTGATTTGTAGTCCCGGTGTTCCGGGTTCGATCCCCGGTGGAGGCGGAAACAAGTGGGCAGTTTCTTTAATCCTGATGCCCCTGTTACCTAGCAGTAAATAGGTACCTGGGAGTTAGGCAGCTATTATGGGCTGCTTCCTGGGAGTTAACAAAATGGAAGCCTGGTCGAGGGGACGCTAAGCCCAGAAATCATAAGATAACCCATTATGTGCCTCTCAAAGTTTTCCACTGCCGCCTACAAGACGGGTATGGGGTGCGTAATAAATGACACACACATTTGGTGTTTAGATCAGGGAGATTTATGGCGGCATCTCACCAGATCACTTCTAATCCCATGGCCAGAAGAAAGGCTATCTTGAGGTTATCGTGAAATGGTTTCGGGGCTTAGCGTCTCCACGGCCCGGTCCTCGACCAAGCCACCTTTTTGTTACACACCCCCAGGAAGCAGCCCGTAGTAGCCGTTTTCTCCAAGGTACCTATTTACCGCTAGGTAACAGCAGCATCAGGGTTTAAGAAACACTCTCCATTTGTTTCCGCCTCCACCGGGGATCGAACCCGCAACCTCGGGACTAGGAATCCGAAGCGCTGTCCACGCAGCTGTCCGGCCCCCAGCTCGGGACACGTTTCTCGGCGGGGCTTCACAAGATCAATACTTTACAACAATGTGTCTAGAAGATTATTTTAACAATTATTTAAATGTAAAAATTTCTCAATACTGTATTCACATTTTAAATCATCTCTAGAATAGAGATACATTAATAATAGTCTATTTTCTACAGGATGTCTTGGGATTTTTCAATTTGATTTTCTTGATGCACCAAATACAAACTTAGGATAGAAACTTAAATGAACACTAATAGTGCTCAAATGTAAGATTGAGCATGTCCACGTTCCCTTTAATGCCTTCCTGGAGACTACAACATGTTAAGTTTAGTACAGTGTACACACAATTAAGTAAATTATATAAATGCCTCTAGAGAATGATGGATATCATTTTCAACAATGACCATCAGTACCGTATAAACTATTATTAACCTAACCTTTAGGTTAGGGCTAACAACTGTCTTTACTTCACAACAGAATCCGAAGTTTGAGGATATAAGCTCTACTAAGAGGACCAGAGCTTTATCCCTAGTGGATGGCTTCACGAAGCCATACTCAAGTGCCCTCTGGGTAGCTGGAGCACGCAAGCCTTCACCAGGGTAAGGTGCGTGTTCCAAGGTGTGTCCTTGTTGAACACAGTACAACCAAACTGTTACACAACTACGTTTCGTCTTTGCATCTCTCATTTGTAATTCACCACAACAAAGGCGGCAAACAATTTAAAGAGGCAAGCCAGAACGTTGCAACATTAGATGTTATCTGAATACAAATTTTACACCTTATTACTGCATTCAACAGCAGAGTAAATCTTATTAGTTCAGTGACAGACGATACAAATTTAAATCTAGCAGAGGCAACTTAATAACGGAGGGAATATAGAGTCGAGGAGAGAAGATTATTAACATCTTCAGGCAAAATTGAAATTGTCAATAATCTAAGGTATTCAAGTACGTCTTATTAGAGTGAGGATAATGATGGCATCCACCGTCAGACAGGATAAGAGGATCATACCCAAGACAATAGTGTAGAGGAGAGTGTAAGGTTTGGTGCGACAGTGGGCGACCTTGTAGATCATTCACCACCAACACTACCCACCAAGGCCGTCTGGCTGCTGCTACACACCAACACGGAAGACCACCTCCACTTGCCAGCACACTGCCAGCCTCACACACGACAACATCAGGAAGTGATGAGCAGTGTCTTACACCAGCAACACTGTCGTATAATACTCAACCCCCCAAGCTGCGATGGTACACGAGTCTTGCCACCCGGAGGAGCCTAGTTTATTGTGTACCTCATACTTGTATCTCAACGGTATCTTTTATTATTATTATTATTATTATTATTATTATTATTATTATTATTATTATTACATAGGACAAGATTCATCAGACCTCGGCGTTGATTTTGTTACCAATAATATCTAACCTGCACACATTATAATGTCACCTAGTTACAAAATTCTTTGCAGTATCAATGTATTTACAATAAAATAAGAGTAACGAACTACTATAGTATGCTATAATTACTATATTACAAAATACTATAATAGTATTATAGAAGATGGGTCTTTTGTTAATATAAAATAATTTAAATATGCGGTACAACACCCACATTTGTATTGGTGTTCTCTCTACACAGATTATCCATTAGTCTCGTGTGTCATTATCTACTGGACGCTCAACATGGACACGCTGCAAGGATTTCATACATCATTCGTAATTATACGGCTTGCCATTTCCTGCAACTTTAGTTTAGATTTTTCTAAATGACTATTTTTTCCAGTCCAAGACATAACTGTCTCCCCCCCCCCTCCCTAGCCTTTGTCCACACCCTTTACTTCCTCTAGATCTAGCTGCCGCATACCTGTAGCCAAGTTGTATTCGAGTACGGGCTCACCATAGCCCGTGCTACTTGGAACTTTGTTCCAAGTAGCGAATCTTTAACAACAACATGTATTCGAGCTGTGACAACGTCTGTTAGTCCACCGATTATGTTCCTTGTCCCATATAGATCCTTTGACACCATTATAAGCAATAATCTGCTAGTTCCTGTTTACATTATTCTGTCTTCAAACTTATCTAAGAGTTCGTCCAATGGCATTTTTAAAAGGTTGTATTTGATTGCCCAAGATTATTTACTGCAAGCTTAGCAAGGGCATCATGTAATCTACAGCATTTTGAACGACACCTTTACTAGTATGAATATTACATATACATGAATCTCTGGCTTCGGAGACGAGCACGTTCTCATTTGATTGTAAGCTATTTACCGCTAGTAATGGGAAAGATTAAATAATTAAGATGTCAACAGTTTTAAATAATTACGAATGCCACCAGGCTAGCTAACAGGTCTACTAGCAAAGTGGATGGATGCCCAGGTACTATCTTTTATAGTCTTTTCAAATACATTACACTCCTATGTTTAAAGGGATGCTGGGTTGCTCAGTGGTATGTAACTATTCACTTAAATCTGTACTGTATTAATTTTCGTGGTGCTCTTGTCATTTCTGTAATTCCTATATACCGGCATATTTAATTACTGGCACCTGATACAGTAACTCTGGTTTTATATTAACTGAACCTGTTAAAACAGGAACACAGACGTCTGGAGTCAATAATTCCTAACCCCCTTGAAAACAGGTTATCCTATTATTAGTACTCAGTTTCCTCAGCATAGACACGAGGTAGGGACCATCCGGGTTACTTCTTGGATTGGAATACTTTAAGACAATAGACGGACTTGAAGCAGGTGGTAACAGTCATCGAAATATTGGTTATCGCGATTTTGAAGATTTTACCCTTAGAATAAACACTTACCTTGGGCTGGTGGCAACACTCACACACACACACTGGTGGCAACACACAACACAATAAAACAGCCGATATATTTTGTCCAAAACTCTTCTCAAAAGGTAAAAAACAAAATTCAACATTGTACAGAATACTGCCATAAGAAAAAACTAAGGAGTGAAGAGGACTAGTCCACTTGACTAACCACACACAAGTTGGTGTGTGTTGTGTGCACGAGTGACAATCACACACACTCAGAAGGGCAATATGAAAACGACATAGCAAGCAAGGCTAAGACCCAGCCCAAATTGCTGCCCAGCCACATCATGAGAAAGACAACAGTGAAGGAACAGGTAATGAAGCTGAGGACAGGGGCAGACAGATTCACTACAAACGACAAAGAAGAGAGAAGGAGAAGTTCCAGATATAAGAGAAGGAATAATTAACCAGGCACACTACAGGAATTTAAGAACATAAGTGGGGATGTAAGGAAGCTTTTGCTAGAGTTGGATGTGACAATGGCTATACGCCTGGATGGAATATAGCCATGGACACTAAAGGAGCAGAAGCACTGTGCCTGCCACTCTTCATGGTGTATAACAAATCATTGTTAACAGGTGAACTGCCAGAAATTTGGAAGATGGCAAACATAGTCCCGATATACAAGAAGGGGGATAGACAGGAGGCACTGAAGTACAGGCCAGTGTCCCTAACTTGCATATCATGCAAGTTATTGGAGAAAATTGTGGGAAAAAAAACTAGTTGAACATCTGGAGCGAAGGAACTTTGTGACAACACCAATATGGTTTCAGGGATGGCAGGTCATGCCTCACAGGATCAATTGAATTCTACGGTCAGGCTACAAGAATCGAGCAGGAAAGAGAGGGGAGAACAGACTGCATATTTTGGGATTGCCAGAAAGCCTTTGGCACAGTACCACATCAGAGACTAGTACGAAAGCTGGAGATGCAGGCTGGAGTGAAAGGGAAGGTACTCCATTGGAGAAGGGAGTACCAAAGTAACAGAAGTAAGCGAGTCACTGTGAAGGGTGAGGCCTCAGATTAGCGTGACGTCACCAGTGGAGTCCCGCAGGGTTCAGTCCTTGGACTGATACAGTTTCTGATGTATGTAAATAATCTCCCAGAGGGTATAAAATCATTCCTTTCATTGTTTGCCGAGTATACAAAAATTATGCGGATTAAGACGGAGGAAGATACGAGGCTACAAGATGACCTAGACAGAATGAATGGTCCAACAAATGGCTACTAAAGTTCAACCCGAGTAAATGTAAGGTAATGAAACTAGGCAGTGGAAACAGGAGGCCAGACACAGGATACAGAATGGGAGATTAAATCCTTCATGAAAAAATAAAGCTCTAGGAGTTGATATCACACCAAACCTATCTCCTGAGACCACATCAAGAGAATAACATCTGCGGCATATGCGAGGCTGGTTAACATCAGAGCTGCCTTCATGACCTGTGTAAGGAAGCATTCAGAACCTTGTATACCGCATATGCAAGACCAATCCTGGAGTATGGGCCCCAGCATGGAGCCCGTACCTTGTCAAACACAAGGCGAAGCTGGAAAAAGTTCAGAGATATGCCACTAGGCTAGTCCCAGAACTAAGAGGCATCCCTGGAAACAAACCGTCTATTTTCTGCTTGTTACAACTTGTGATAAAGTTCTTACATCTTGGCTTAACGTGCTTATGTCTTATTAGAACGTTGTTACAACTTGCTATATTGGTTGTTATACCTGGTTAGGTGTTAAAACTTGTCCGAACGTTGTAGCAACGTCATAGTTTCGGTGTGTGTTTGGCGGGATGAGTTACGAGGAAAGGCTGCGTAAAATGCACCTCACGACACTGGAAGACAAGAGTAAGGAGACATGATCACTACCTACAAAATTCTCAGAGGAATTGACAGGGTAGATAAAAATAAACTGTTTACGTACGAGAACATGTACGTGTATGTTTATGTATGTATGTACAAGAACATTATGTATGTTTATATACGGGTGGTACGAGAACAAGCGGACACAGGTGGAGACTGAGTACCCAAATGAGCCACAGGGACGTCAGAAAGAACTTTCAGTGTCAGAATAGTTAACAGATGGAATGCATTAGGCAGTGATGTGGTGGAGGCTGACTCCATACACAGTTTTAAATGCAGATATGATTCCTGAGCCCAGTAGGCTCAGGAATCTGTACTCCAGTTGAGAAGCGGGACCAAAGAGCCAAAGCTCAACCCCCGCAAGCACAAATAGGCGAGTACACACACACAGGTTTTCAACAGTTCTGCTAGAAATACGAGGTCCATGAAAAATAAAAAGGTATGATACCAGGCAAATTACAATGCTATAATCGGATGCAAGAAGCACAAATATACAGCAAAATATTACCGCATAACAGGTGTGTGTACACAATAGAAACGCGTTTAAAATAAAAACCTGGGTTATGGTATGAAAAAAAAAATTACTATGCCATATACTGTGCGATATATTTAAAAGGGGTATAATGCTAAATAAAATATCTTCCTAAAGGTTCTAAAAATATGCTTTCTAGAGATATTTAGTACCTCCGGAAGGTAACTTGGTGAGGGCGCGATGGGGCTGCAGGAGTGAGGCGGGCGTCTTCAACTGCCACCAAAACCTCCTGCCAAGAGCTGCATGTTTAGGGAAAGTACAAAACAATATTGTCATTAGTACATCATCTCAACCTTGTTTGTTATGAGGTCATTTGTCAAGATTAAAACAAATGTTCACACTACGAAAGAGGGGACAAAATTATATATATATTTTGTCCCCTATGTCCCACTAAGCTAAAGACTGGCCTTAACCAGGAGCCAACCAACAGTTGTCCAACTCTGATACCCATTAACTATTAGGCCAATAGCCTGTCCTCAGGCCAGGTTATTAGCCCTCTAACGGCTAGTTAAAGCAGCGGCCGTCCCCAAAAATGCATTAATCAATTTTTACATACTATTAAAAATTAGGTTTGTTCTCGAGTCAATATTATTACATATACTAGCAGTACCCGGCCACGCGTTGCTGTGGCTCATGCATGGCTGAGCCACAGCAACCTTCCCTGTCCCCCAGTCTTCCCCACCATTCCCCCCTCACCCGTCTCCTCGGCCTCCCCACCATTCCCCACTCCACCATGCCTTCCTTCCTTCCCACCATGCCCCACTCCCCTGTCCCTTTGTCCTCCCCACCATTACCCCCTCCCTTGTCCCCTCGTCCTCCCCACCATCTCTCACTTCCGTCCCCTCGTCATCTCCACCATTCCCCACTCCCTCGTCTGATGCCTTCCTAAATGGTCTGATGTTCCCATCAGAAAATTGGGAACATCAAGTGATCTGATGTTCCCATCACTGAAATATAAGAAAAACAGTTAAAAAATGAAATGAATATATGAAAAAATTAACTATACCCACGAAATGATCGATATGGTAAACAGCAGTCAAATTCCAACGCAATAAACACAAAATAATCAAATCAAAATGAAAAATCAAAATCTATGAAAATTCAATTTATCAATGCAATGAGAAACATTGAAGTAGAATTGTAACATATTTAACATAACATGTGTGTTGCTCTTACATGCAACAGATGGCGCTGTTATTCAAGAAAAGCATAGTTTTACCCGTTACAGGTGTGGCATATATACTTGTACTTACGAAATGAACGGTATGTTAACTTAAACAACACAGCTCAATTTCAGCACAATGTCACAGTAAATAATTCAATAAAAACTAAAATAAATCGAAATCTATGAAAATAAGTTTACCAATGCAATCGGAAACATTTAAATGTAATTCGTGACATTTAGTATACCGTGCATGTTGCTATTATGTGCAACAGATGGCGCTGTTTTTCAAAAACGCATGTTTTTACCTGTCACAGGGGTGGCATCTATATAGTAGGTATATAAAAAGACGCGCCTATTTGAATGGAACGTTGTGTAAAAATTTCAAAGCAATCTGGTAAAAACTTTGGGAGATTACAGCGTATGTTGCTCTTACGTCCAACAGATGGCATTGTTTTTCAAAAAAGCATGTTTTTTTTCGTCACAGACGTGACATCAATATAGTCTGTATATAAAAACCTGCTCGGATGCGAATGAAACATTGTGTGAAAATTTCAAAGCAATCGGTGAAGAACATTTGGAGATCAGCGATTTTGAACAAACGAACATTTCCATTTTTATTTATATAGATTAAAGCTCTATGCATAGTTTGATGTAGGTTAAATTAAAGCGCTTAGGGTCTGTTGGAGATTACTTTTATTTGAAGTAAGTGGATGACGATTTCAACCCGTCCTCAGACCAAGGCCATTCCATCCAGTAGTCGACCCGAAAGACGTATTCATCAATTTAAACATGCTGTTCATTCAAAATAGGAATTTTCTCAAATATAAATCAATATTATATACTAGCATATTGTGCATATTTAGGCACTAGTTAGTTTAGGTGTTTAGGATCTGTTGGCGATTATTTGTACTTTTAGTACGTGGGTGAAGCATTTACAGCGTTGTGGTTCGAACAAAATTCGTCAGTGAAGCACTTGTTCCGGAAGTGTTCGAACGTCAACAGTTGTGAGTCGTGTGTAAACCGTTTTTCATTCATAAACATCGGGTTTGGCGGGTGCATGGAATCACTTTTGGGTCTTTGTTAGGAGGACGGGGTGTGTGGTCTGAGGATGGGTTGCTGGATTACAAGCCTTTGGCCTTTGCTAATAAGGACGGGCTGCCAACAAGAGTAAAGTTTAAGCAGGCTTGCCCATACGTCCTTTCCTGACGGACTAGAGCCCGGGACCATTCTTGTGAGCGTTTGTGTATTATAGTAACTTTTAATAACTAAAGAAGGAATACAGAAGTACTAATAACTAACGATAAAACAAGAATAGTAATTTGTGCAAGAAAACGCTATATACTTTTTTTTTGCAACATCACAAAGGTACCGATACAATTTTATAGTTAAATCGGTGAATTATGTTATCCCGAAGAAAGTTCGTTCTTGTAAACACTGCAAGCGATACTTTCGCTTGGCAATGGTTTAAGACCACTTTCAACTTGACTGCTTAGGCTCGGTGCAATTGGTCCAATTACACGCGCGCACATATTTATTTAATTATATATATTAGTCCCACTGAGGTGTCTCGTTTTTCGCTTGGTCAAAGACACTAACACATCCCCTTGGTCACCATCTTGAGATTATCTTGAGATGATTTCCTGGCTTAGTGTCCCCGCACCCCGGTCATCGACCAGGCTTCTACCCCCAGAAAGCAGCCCGTGACAGCCGACTAATTCCCAGGTACCTATTTATTGCTAGGTAACAGGGGCATCAGGGTGAAAGAAACTGCATTGTTTATCGCCGGCGCCCGGGATCGAACCTGGGACCACAAGATAACGCGTCCTGTGTTCTGTCCGCTCAGTCACCGGCAGATACTGTGATTTATGTAAATCGAACCGTTCCTACTAGCAATTAAAATCTGGTCTGATAAATTACATATACATAAAAATAAATAATTTACGTAAATATGGAAAAATTTAATTAAATATTCGCGCAAAACAAGCCGCTAACTGGCTAGTTTTGTTTAACTTTCAACATGCTGCTTCTTGCTCAATTCGCTGAATATCCATTACAAAGAAAGCCGAAGCAAGCATTTCTTCAGAAAAACTACAACACTACAGTCCAAGCCATCCACAAAGAATAGTGTTGACAAGATGCCAAGGCTGGCAGGTGGGCCATAAAAATGATACTGGTATGATATCCTTGCTCACCGTCTATCTGCCATCACTGGTCATGTGAAGGTTGAACACAAACATTATCACCACCACAGGTTACAAGCCTCGTCAAAAATCATGATCTTTAGTTATATTAAACGTGACGAATGTGAACCATTTACTTTTACCATGTCTATAATTATATTGTTCGAAATATTTGAAACTGCAAATATGCGTACAATGCTACCGAAACAATTCCATCTTTTCTCATATCTTCTCATTATCTCATATTTTCTCATTATCATATACAAAAGCAACGCAATTAAGTAAATTATATGAAATGTATAAAAAAAACTTTCGTTATTTGGTCAAGTTAAATTTGCTATAACGGAACTGTTTAGGTACATTGTTGTACATTATGAAACGCAACGTAGTCTTAACCATTGACATAAGTTTATCAAGGTAAAATACACAAAGGGATGAGGTAGCTCAAGCTATTCTCACCCCTTTCAGTACAACGTGTTAATACATACATAGACACACATCACAAACAATAAACATTACCAAACATTCTGAGAGATAAACATATACATTTCCTATCTTAATCATGGTTTAGGTATATTGTGTAGTTGTACTACTTGTACAAAGCCTATCAAACATTAAATTACCCCATGTTGGAGCCCAGAGTATTTTCCATGTTTGGATTATTTCGCTAGAATGCACACACACAAAACAAGGAAATCCAGCAAGAAAATACAAGTATTAATTCTAAGTATACTAACCTTAAGTTTTAGTCCAAGTGTTTTTTTTTCCCACCTCACCTTGCCCGAAACGCTCTGCGTACTAGTGGCTTTAGGTATTGTATGTACTACCTCTATCTTTAAATCTAACTGTTTGTACTGTAACGCTGCAACTATGTATGTACTGTTCCTAAATAAATTATTATTATTATTATTATTATTATTATTATTATTATTATTATTATTATTATAAGTAAACGCGTTCATTTTACAACATATATATAATGAGCCACGTTTGCTCATCACTTTAGTGGTTTCAATAATTTCATTAGACTTTAATTTATGCCAGATTATATACAAATATTTCCAAGGGGGGGGGGGGGTACAGAAATGGCTTTCACCTAATGCCTCTGATCACCTAGCAGGCACTAGTTACCCTGGAGTTAGGCAACTGTTGTCGGGCTTCATCCTGGTAAAGGTCAGTAGTTCGACCTTGGAAACTAAGTCTAACGAGCAAAACTAACCTTTTTTACACACACACACACACACACACACACACACACACACACACACACACACACACACACACACACACACACACACACATTAAACTATGTGCCACAGTCAATGAACTCTAATGAAATCATCGTAACTAAAGTGTCTAACAAACATGGCTCATTGTCCGGACAAAACGAAATCATTAAATTAACTTTAGTGAAGAAAAGACGAAAGTATTCGTGGAGACACCTCGCTGGAGTACGTTTAATTCTGTACATTTTTATTTATTTTTTGTTTGGCGGCCACTTGCCTTCATCAACATGCCATATCAACAGCCACCATAGCCACTTCAAGGTTTGGCTCGCCTCCTAGTCACACTCGAGGATACCAAGGCTCGCTGCCAAGTTGAGAGGCTACGCGCTTACCCTTGCTCTATATTTCAAACTATCAGACAAGCAACTCTCCCCCCCCCCCCCAAGGACGTTGTTCACTTGCAAGTTTACGTTTGTTAAATATACAATGGCTTATGAAAATACACAGCGTTTTTTTTAGGTCCACCTAGCAACGTGATCGCCAATCCAGTTATTGACCGAACCAAGTGTTTAACCTGACTGAGCTATAAACTTTTACAACATCCACTATACTACGCTGTAGCTATGCAACTCGCTTTATAGCTTTTCTCCACATTTATAAATTCATAAAACAACCGATTGATTGACGAAGGTTAAGCCACCCAAGAGGTGGGCAGGGGCATGAATAGCCCGTAAGTATAAAACATTCGGGTGCAATTCAATATTCAGGCATCGTTATTCACTCAGCACAGAGATAATATACAACTCCTCACAGAAATCCAACATATAGGGAAAAGAAGCCTATAATCTAGGGCTGTCAATCACTAAATTGGATACCAAGTCACATTAGCATAGATGGTAATGAAAAGGCAGACACTAGCAAATACTGGTCTACCTGTTGCACAGATTCAAATACCTCCAAGTTTTTCACAGATTAAGGAGCAAATCAAGAAAATACTCCCAACTATCAAAAGTCGCCACAGAGCCAAAGTAGCGGAAGGAAGATACACTGCGATATGGTACGAACAAGCCACTGGGTACTACTCTTTCAAGCCTGACAAAAAGATATCCAGAGACATTGCAGTAGCCATACACAAACTCAGACTTGGTTACAAGTGCTGCTGGGAGGTAATGAACCCAATAGTTAAAGGGTGTCATATCTGTGGAACAGAAGCAGAGGCGCCACTATTGCACTACTTTCTGGAATGTGAAGCTACTTAAGCCCTGCGCATCAAACTATATTAATCCAACGACAGCAGCTGCATTAGATGCACATTCCACAGCGACTACAATGATTAGAAAAGCCGTTGAAGAATGGGACTCGTTACTGAACATTCTGAATCTACATCCGCTACCAAGATAATGTTATTAAAACAAGACTAAAACCAGTGAACTAAAACAGAAGCGAAAAAAGAAACGGGGGGGGGGGGGGAGGAAGAAACCCCACCTCCATTTAAAACTTTGACCCAAATATGACAGTAACAAGGTTATCGCGAGTAACCGAACTATTACGGGCACACCATAGCCCGTGGTACATGGTCATTTCAAGTAGCTAAATCTAAAAAAAAAAACATTCAATATTTCTTCCCATCCAAGTGCTGATCAGGGGTAGCGACCGACGTTTAAAGGAAGAATGCGTCCCATTTAATTGTTCCAATGTTCAGGATCAATTACATCGAGCTAGACAATCTTATTTCAAGTAATTATGCAAATTACGCACTTTGCAGAGCTGCAAATGACGTCACCTGTTTTCGGGCTGGAAGTGCGCGCTCAGTGCACAGATTAAATTTACATTATACATCTAGAGAACACAACCTACCGTGGGCCGGTATTGTACGCGAAGTGATCGCAACATTAACCTCATTTCACACCTACAAACTTGGCGACCGTTTTAAAAGCCAAGCCTCCTGCAGACACGACACTACGATTTTGGACTTACTCCAAACGCATGGATGATCGGATAAATTTTGAATGATTGATGAAGATTAAGCCACCCAAGAGATAGCACGGGCATGAATAGCCCGTAATAATGTTAAATGGTGGTGGTGGTTTAGGATTTAGTTACTAGGAACAAAGTTCCAAGTAGCACGGGATATACTGAACCCGTAGTGGACTTACCTGGCACATGAGCGGGGCTGTAACTTACGTTAAATCAATCGAGTGATTGATTTATAAAGATTAAGCCACACACAAGAGGTGGCACAGGCATGAATAGCCCATAATTATGTTAAATGGACAGGCTGTCCCTTTTAAATGTCTATACCAGAGAGGTGAAAAGTAAAACCAAATGTCATGTCTGATGCATTTACTATACAAAGTGTCTAGACAAGATACCCAGCACCGGACACCCCCCCCCTCCCCACCGTCATAGGAACGAATTAAATTTTTGAAAATTAACTAGTTTCAGTGATTGAACTTAAATATGCAGAACCTAAGCCAGATCATAATTTAAATAGTGACCGACGATATTATGGTACCGTAAATATAATTCTAAAAACTGCCATGATTAGCCAACATTGTCAAGTCGCCCAGGTTTCAAAGTCAATGCTTGGGAAGTTTCTTGTCATACTCGGCATTTAAAACAAAAATTATCACAAACCTATTATTTGTGATCAATCACAAATATCACTAAATCAAATAATTGCAGTCCAGTAAAATTAATGATTGGCAATAATAGATATTGGGTAAGTGACGAACAAACCCTCTCAGTATGATATTGTATGTAGTTAGCCTCCTCTGTGTTAGTACCAGCTGGTCTCGTGCTCAGGAAGCTGCACTCCACTGGTCCCTCTGCTTTAATTTAAGTCTGTGTGGGTCGAGCAAGAGAAGATATCTGCTAGCTCTACCTTATGCTCAACACTAAACATTTGCAGCATTAAGCAAACGTTTAAAACATGGTATTTAAATAATACAGCTTTAAAATTTAGGTTACAAAAAAACAAAAGCACCAAACTGAAACCCCCTGACAAAACGGCAGACTACATTGATCTAATTTATCAAGTTCAAGCAAGTTTACTTTGATAAAATACATAAAAAATATAGAGAAACTTAGGCTGCACAGCACTGTGCTTAGGCACTGATGATTGATTGTGA
>WNGS01167840.1:25897814-25914075 GCA_020271785.1 Procambarus virginalis | reverse complement strand
GCAACAAAGTGTTGAGTCAAATGCTTACTCAAAGCTTCGAGCTTCCTTCCATGGATAAATCAACCAGTGCGATAAATATTTATTTTATTGTATGTACATACTCTTTACTAGGATATATGGTACATAAAGTAACAAAATTACAGTACAATACTAAGATTTACCACTAGGAAATTATGATTTGCAGTAGACTGAAAAAGAGGAAAACAAAAATATTATTTTATGGTTTACTGTCTCACCTGTTTGAAGTAATATAAACAATAAGCTGGAAGTTTTAATATCTCGTAGGTCTGGCCAAGTCCATACCATGCACGGTAGTCCCGTCTGTTCACCTCTGATAATCAAGAAACATACATTAAATAATGCCCAATATAACTAAGCAAGCTAGTCTCAAGACTGGAGCATAACAAAACTTTGAAGTTGTAGTTCAATATAAAAATAAATACGTAATTAAACATTACAATGTTTTAACCAATGAGCATTTGGAAAGTCTGCCAAGAGCTGGAGTGTAAGAACTATACAGGGCTTAAAAGAAATAGTAGTACTGTACTCTATTTTTGTTTCCGATTGCCCAATTGCCTGTACTTGTACTTCACTAACCCTAAATATCTTTCCTGCTACTGCATCCAAGGGTAGATAAAGTGGGCAAATAAAAAAAACAAAAGATAAAAGGCAGAAATATCTTTAATAATATTAAGCAAAACACACTGTGGTATAAAGTTCTTCTACGCATTTTACATACCAATAGCCTGACGATAACATTGGATAGCAGCATTAGTATTCTTCATTTCCATGTATTCATGACCCATCAATGTCCAAGCTGCCAAGTAGTGTGGATTAAGCCTAAGTGCTCGCTGAAAATACTGTACTGCCTTCTCTGTTGGGATCTTAAGCTATAGTAGTTACCTGGAAAATATAAATACACTGTATCTAGCTTTTATCCTAAGGAATTTTCATAGGCATGAAGAAAATTAATGCTGATGGAATGGCATTGTAAATACCAAATGAACAACTTATTATACAAACAAGATACTTTACTGAAGTTGATCAAGGAAGCTATACCTGGTTCCTGTACCAGGCATTGCCTACAATATAAAATAATAGTATGAGATGTGAGGGCATATGGTGGGTAGACATATGCAAAGCAGTTGTTGGGTCTGAAAAGGGATATGTATACTCCTGGAGGCAGCCGTAGTCATCTACGTAGGTCAGAACCCAAAGACCTAGCAGACGCAGACGGGCCACCACCACCCTGGTTAAACACGTGAAAATGTGGTGAGCCAGATTCAAGCCAAATGGAAGGCAATAATGCTTAAAGCCTTTCACCCCACCATGAACCCGAACCAATCTTTGAACCCAAGATGAATAAAGAAAAGCTCCCAGAGAAAAGCCAAGGGCAGTCTGCCAGCCAGGAAGACTCTGGAACCTGTAAGCATTCAATGGGGAAGAAGAACCAAACTCAAATGAAGACGGATCCATTATAAAGGCATAAACCGGGTCTCACAACACATAGCACCAAGGGCCTTCCGAACCTCTGCATGGAAATCCGAAAGGAAGGAAACCTCCGGAATGACACATCCGAGGAACCCAAAGGCACCCGGAAACAAACCCGAGGGGGAGCCACACCCACTCACTCCCTCAACACCTCACTCACCTACATTCTCCTCCCACCATACTGTTTTTGCTTTTATTCACTATATACAGACATTATATATAAGTATCTACATGTTTTGTTCACCACAACTTTACAACTAAGCTGATATAGTTAGTTCAGGCATAAGAGATGTCGCTAGACACAGTCAGCTGGTGGCTGCCTCCCTCACACATTCAAGGTCAGATGGGCTAAAATTTCTCCCCCAACATACTGTTTGTGGTGTTATTACCCTATATACACACATTATATATAAGTATCTGCATGTTTGTTCACCATAGCGAACAACTAAGCTGGTATAGTGAGTCCAGACAGTAAAAGGTGGTCACACAGAGTCAGCAAACAATGCTACCTCCCTTCCCTCCAAGATTACTCCTCCCACTACAGCACTAGTTATCACAACAATCCTGCTATTATCAGAATCCTGGTAATTTTTATCACAGTCTGGGGTCTTCTGTAATACTATCATTGCTAAACAATAGCATGTACATATATATTATGGCATTTTTAGGCGATGCTGTAGGTCGCAAGCTGAACAGAAGTGCTGTGAGCTCATGCTGCGTACGTCAGGCTTGGCTGCTCACTCAATACTGAGGACCTCACACTCGGGAATGTGAACCAATGATTTTTTTTTTAAATAGCATCTGTTTACAAGAGCCCTGATGAAGGTAAGGTGAACCCTGTGTATCCGCGGGCCGTTTAAATCTTGCGTAGTACTCCAACATGCCACATGACGTGATGTGCAATTTGTAGCAAGTTACTCAACACATCATATGACATGTTGCGCAATTAAAGGGTTAACTTGTACAATATTACTATCTATAGTTCAATAAACTTGGTATCCAATAAGACAAGACCAAAGTATTTAACAGCTACTCACCAATAACACAACAAGTCTCTACCCGATACTTGTCAACTTGCACAACACGTGTGCAAGATGTGAGAGTTCCACACGCATTTCTTTCACGTACAGCAAGTTGGAACCTAAGTATAGGTTGTCCAGACGAAATGGGTCTATGGCTTCAAGTTCCTTGAATTGTCACAGCTTGATCCACATCTTTTAAAAAGAATAATGTTTTCATTATAAAACTGCGCTGAAATTCAGCTTATCATTAATTCCATTGTAGCATTCCCGGCACAATTATTATAATGACAAATATGTGAAAACCGAGAAACAGTCAATACTTTGAAAGCATACTTTAGGATTAATTAGTTAATTTGTGACAACAGTGTTTAGTACTATAGGAGCAACTTTGTATTCAAAGGTAAGTCATTTTTTTGTATACAAATCATGAGGCTAATTCAGAATGAAATACTAGGCTAACATGAAGTTTCCTAAACTAATGAAAGAGAGACCTTAGAAATTGTTGTGTAATGTTCAAACTTTGGGGCCCGCGAGCACCACACTACCCCAGGTGGCGTTTAGCATTTCACTGGAACGCGCGGTAATTCTGAAATGTGCATACTCTTTTCAACTTTGTCACCTCAATTCTCGTCCTAAGATATTACATTTGGTATCAATGTGTTCGCAATAGAATTATCTAGAGGCGTAAATGCATATAAACTCCAAAGCTCGGCTTACCACCCGCAGCAGAGAAAGTGAGAACAAGTTACCCGGGAGCACGCAAGAGCAATAAAATGTGGTACAACTCTTTTCACTTTGGTTACCCCTCAATTTGGTCCTAGGTCTTTCATTTTGGTATCGTTGTGTTTGCAATGAAATTCTCTAGAGGAGTATATGCATATAATGCACCGCCGATAAGATGAAAGTGGGCAAGGTTACCAGAAAGAGAGCACTGTGCCACAGGGCGCCACTCACAAGGCTCCTCTCTTTACATTAGAGAGCGTGGTAATACTGAAAAGTGTATACTCTTTTTTTACTTTGTCATCTCGATTCTCATTCTAGGCTTTTCAAATTGATATCATTGTGTTCACAATAGAATTCTCTACAGAACCAAATGCATATGAAGCCCAAAAGACCGGCGTACCACCCACAGCAAACGGAGAAAGTAACGGAGCATTACCACAGTGAGAGCTAATAAAGAGCAATAAATGGTATACTCTTTTCAACTTTGTTACCTCAATTCTGGTCCTAGGTCTTTCATTTTGGTATCATTGTGTTTGCAATGAAATTCCCATAAGATGCATATGCATATAATGTCCAAAACTGTGGCTCGCCCCTCCCGAAGCTGCCGCCAATTTGCCGCAGGAAATTACGCACTGCTGCGTCGTTCGTCGAATTCCATCTAGTAAAAAAATGACGCAATGCTGTGTCGTTCGTGGATGAAAGTGTTAAGTTAATTGAGAAGAGTTATTGAGAATGATTTGCCTATGTGAAGTCATGAAGGTGAAGAAGGAAGGGTATAATAAGTGAGAGACATTAGTGTGACTTAAAGGATGGTCATTTAAATATCTGGTTTTTATTAATGAAAGATAAATTTGTCTAAAGGAAGTTGCGATTCAAGTATTTTGGGCAAGGACGTGGCTGATTCAATGAAAACCCCTATATTTTCCAGACAGATCTCTCCCTCCTATATTAAAATGGGAAATGGTAGCATTGATTGGCATCAACAAAATTTGCTACTTATAATAAACCTTCACATAGATAATAATAATGCTTGCAGTTTTAATCTTTTGTTTATTTATTTGAAATGCTTTGTTTTTGAGGTACAGTACTCAAGCTTTTTTATCAGCATGTTTGCCCACACTGATGTTCAAATTAATATACTATTAAAAATACTGTAAAGTATGCTTTGACAAAAAAAAAATTGAATGTTATACAATTATGTATAATATACTGTAGAAATGAGCCATTGCCAGTCTTGTACTCTACCACTAGACCACTGAGGACTTGTAAAAGTCAGCGGTGTAGAGTACGGTGCAAGTCACGTAGAGTAATTGACTGACGATGCTGAAGTAGTAAGTTAGTGCCCACCTAAAGTCTTGGTAAATTTTCTCGTTGATATATATCACATTAATATGATTTCCGAGTGTTTCTGAAGTTGAGGTGTAAGGTGTGGGAGCACTTTCTCCTTCCACCTGAGTGCTTGTGGGTGATGTGTAAAAACTTGGACTGGCTTCAGTAGGGGACTCCAAACTTCCTGGGATTTCAGTAGAAATCTGTTTGTATGACTTTTTACAAGTCAGCGGTGGTCTAGTAGTACAGCACGTGATTGGCAATGACGGGGTTGTAGGTTCGCGCCCACCTATAGTCCTAGTGGATTTTCTCATTGGTTTTTCTCATTATATATCACTTTAATATGATTTCTGTGTGATACAGTAGTAATGTTGTACATTTTATGAAATGTAGAAGACTAAAAATATATTGCTGAAGTTATGAGTGCAGGTAAATGTTTTGGCAGTCTGGAATGATTAAGTTCTTTTTCCCCATAAAACAATGACAGTGACTTTTATTATATAGTTTTTTGAAGTTTGATCAGTACAAATTTTATTGTAATATCCATATCATTCCTTAAAAAAGCCAAATGGACTTACTGTTGTTTGGGGAGCATAATGGTAAGCACTGGCATTAGTGTGAAGGATGCTCCGCTGTAGGTCGAGGGTTTCCGGTTATGAAGTACATGGACAAGTAAGTACATTTCTGGGGGGATCCCCGTCGGCTCCCCAGAGCTATACAGGCTGATATACTAATGTCAGACTTTGGCATCAGTCATGTGTATGAAGTTTTGTGGGCCTACCGGGGACCACGAGCCAGAACCTGGCCCCCTCAGAGAGGCAAGGGGAGCAATGGCTATGGAAACCTCTGTGTGGTTGGAAGCATTCTGTGTCTGCCATCGACCAGATCAGGCAACCAGAAAGGTAAACGTCCCAAAACAAACCCCTATTCTGGTTAAAATTGCTACCTAACGCCGAACTAGTGGATAGAACTCCCCAAAAAGAAACGAGCAAACTAGCATGACATCACACGTTATCACGCCGCTGTCTGTGCAGTTCCCCCTCCCAGGGAGGGGGAAGGGGGAGCCCCAGACCCCCATGCCAGCAATCCACACCCCAGTTCTTCGGCTGAAGCTAAAGGCACCGATTGTGTGCTCCGGCTCCAGTGGTTGTTTCAGCACTGTACCTAGAGTGTGGTGTCTCTTCTAGGTGGTGTGTGAGCCAGGAGTGAGTCTCCAGTACTCGGGCTGCATGCGCCTAGGGTTCCTTTCCCTAGGTGCCCTTACTGCCCTTGGGGCTTGGGGTTACCTTCCACAAGTTCCTTGGGACCTGCTTTTGCTAGGCCATTTACTGCTTGGTTTTCGGCCACCCTTTGTGTGATGGGGGGGTTCTGTGTCCCTTGTTCACCTTAGGGTAAGGGGCAGTTTGCACTGGTAGGGGCTCAGGGTACTGCGCAGCTTGTTTTTACCAATCATAGCGGCCGGCTCTGTTCTGCCTGGGTACGCTGTACTCTTGCGTTTTTTTTCTTTTTGTTTGTCTTCCTGGTGGGGGGGGGGATCTGCCTTTGGTTCTTTCCGCCTTTTGTACTGAGTTCACTTCCTTCTTCCGATGGTTTCCCCTGCTAGGTCCCCATGAGTGTACATGTCCTGGGGGTTCAGTTGTTAGAAAGTTGTTTGGTAGACATGGGTGCTGGTTAGCAGTACCCTGCCTGGAATTACCAGAGCACGAGTCCTTTTGTAGTAAACGCTCGGGACCCTGGGAAACCCCTAGGGGGAGCATGGGCCCAATGGATGTGGCTCCGGAGTCCCCCCCTCGCTTTGTGCGAGTTCAAGGGTTGCTTTGTCCCCTTGTCTCAGGGTGACACTATCGGTTTTGCCTCCGTCTGCTGCCTGTGGGGTCGGTGACACCTTCGGCCCCGAGTCCTGCGAGTTTGGTTGCTTGTTTGTGGCTCGGTTACCCAGTCTTATGCTGACTATGTGGGTGCAGGCAGCATGGGCGTTGCACTTTTGGTTTCGGTGGCAACTCGGTAGGTTGTTTGCTCCCCGGAAGCCCCAAGGCTGCCCCGTTTTGGTTGGTGGTCTTGTCGGGGCCCTCCCCTCCCCATCTTCCTCCCTGCATCCGGGTCCTTCCCGTCTGCAGGTTCGGGGTCAGGGCGGGGTTTCCATGGTTTTGAGACTCTGTTGGTCTCGGAAAATTTCCCTTCCGGGGTAGCGACGGGGACATTCGAGCCTGTTCCTCCAGCCGTGTTGTAAGAGTCTGCCAGTGGACTCCCTTCCTTTGTGCTTTTCAAGGCTGCCCCGGTTTTCTTGAAGCTGGGGCTTTGGGGGGATGGCTCGGTCCTGGGCCCTGCCGTGTGGGTTCCCGGGGCTGGGTGTGGAGCTGACTTGGGGGGCCTTGGGCCTCGTTGGACCCCACCGGGGTTTTTTCTTCCCTCTGGGTGGGGCTTGTGGTTGCGCGGAGTGTGGTTTTCCTTCCCCACTCTCCACACGAGTTGTTGGGCGTCGGCCCCTCCCCGGGCTCAGTTCCTTGTCCCTTAAGCCCGTTGGTTCCGTCCTGTCGGTGGGTGCTCTTCTCCGTTATTTCCCCCTTCTTCTCGGGACGGGATTTTTTCCGTCGTGTTCCCCTCTTCTTAGGGTTCTGCATGACTTTTGGTCTCGAGTGCGACTGGGCTTTTCTATGCCTTCATCATTTGTCCTTGCTTCTGTGTTCTCGAAGGTTCAGGATGGTTTTTGCTCCTTCTGTATTATTGGAACGTCTGTCATCTTTCAGTGAGGCTTCCCTCACCAAAAGGGAGTCGGTCGGCCGAGCGGACAGCACGCTGGACTTGTAATCCTGTGGTCCCGGGTTCAATCCCGGGTGCCGGCGAGAAACAATGGACAGAGTTTCTTTCACCCTGTGCCCCTGTTACCTAGCAGTAAAATAGGTACCTGGGTGTTAGTCAGCTGTCACGGGCTGCTTCTTGGGGGTGGAGGCCTGTTCGAGGACCGGGCCGCGGGGACATTAAAGCCCTGAAAGGCTTTAGTGTTTTAAAGGCTTCCCCAGAAAACCAGCGTTGAATGTAATAAAACGCCATTTTCTGGGTGTGACCTGGAGGCTCCCCAGCATCCCTCCCATCCCTTTTTCTTGACATCCAGCCTCAGAACTGGGGTGTGGATTGTTGCCGTGGGGGTCTGGGGCTCCCCCTTCTTGAGGAGGGGGGAGCTGCGCAGACAGCGGCGTGATGACGTGTGGTGTCATGCTAGTTTGCTCGTATCTTTTTGGGGAGTTCTATTCACTAGTTCGGCGTTAGGTAGTAAATTTAACCAGAATAGGGGTTTGTTTTGGGACGTTTACCTTTCTGGGTGCCCGATCTGGTCGATGGTAGACGTACAATGCTTCCAACCACACGGGGGTTTCTATAGGCCATTGCTCTCCTTGCCTCTCTGAAGGGGCTAAGTTCTGGCTCGTGGTCCCTGGTAGGCCCACAGAACTCCATACACATGACTGATGCCAAAGTCTGACATAAGCATATTAGCCTGTATAGCTCCGGGGAGCCTCCGGGTCACGCCCAGAAAATGGCGTTTCATTACATTCAACGCTGGTTTTTTGCTCATTGCATTTAAATTTGTTACAATGTAATTTTTGGGATAAATATTAAGTATTACATAACTATTTACCCCCCAGGCTCAGAAGCTAAGACCAAATGACTCTCGGATGCTGGTGGCACTCGGGGAAAGTTACGAAAAGTTAGAGAAGTGGGAAGAAGCCAAAAAATGTTTCCTCAAAGCTCACAGTGTTGGTGACATAGAGGGCATTGCATTACTTAGACTGGCCAAGTAAGAACCCCTTTTTCCCTCCAAGTTTTGTTTAACAATTACCATACAATTTACTTTGAAAAGTCTTTTGCAGTTTTGTTTTGCTTTTTGTATTTATGGCTTAGCTTTCAAGATTTATCTCTTTGCTAAATGAAATTGCATCCCGAGGAATAATACAAATTAGCCTGTGACCAATGTTCTGCCAGTGTGATTGTTGCTTATGATTCCTCATTTTCTTGTAAATATTGTACAGTACATTCAACTTGGTTAAATGATAGTACTCATAGTAACTATTTGAACAAATGTAGAAATGTGTAGTTATAGGCCACCAAAAAGTTGACTTCTTTTATTGAATTTGGCCACATGGGAAACATTTTAACAGCAACATAAATATAGAGCCTAACCTCTCGTAGCAATCCTAGGCATAGTATAGTACATATATACATGTACATAGTACAGTAAGTCCAGAAAGGAAATTTAGTTTTAGATTTTCTGTGGGAAGCCCTGGAGGCTTCCTGGAGCTATCGGACTAATATGTGATACATTAGACCGGGGCATTAGTCAATGGAGTTCAGCCTACTAGGGGCCACAAGCCAGAACTGCCCCCCCTCAGAGTGGCACAGGGAGCAATGACCCCTGGAAAACCCCCCCGTGTGGGTTGGGGTTTCCTGACAGTGTTTTGCCTTAGTGGTGTTCTCCGCTGTTCATGGTGTGGAGGCCAGGTGTACTCAAGTGTACCGGGGATACATGCGATTAGGGCAGCCTTCCTTGAGTACCTTGTGAGTACTACCCTTGGGTGTCAGGGTTATCTTTCGGGATGCCATTTCCTTAGGGGTTTTTGCTATTCAGCATTTACCATGCCTTGACTTGAGGTTACCTTGAGGTGCTACCGGGGCTTAGCTTCCCCGCGGCCCGGTCGTCGACCAGGCCTCCTCGTTGCTGGACTGGTCAACCAGGCTGTTGGATGCGGCTGCTCTCAGCCCGGCCCGCAGGGCCACATACCCACCACAGCCCGGCTGATCCGGAACTTCTCTTAGAAAACAGTCCAGTTTTCTCTTGAAGATGTCCATGGTTGTTCTGGCAATATTTCTTATAGTTGCTGGGAGGACGTTGAACAACCGCGGACCTCTGATGTTTATACAGTGCTCATATGTACAGTATACATATGCTACTTGTATCAGATGCATCATCACTGAACGCAGAAAACAATTCATCTATGTATCATCTAAATAAATTGGAGATAGCATAGGATTGCAAGGGTGACACTCAGAGCTACAAGTGGATACGCTCGCTGTATCATCCTCATAGGTGCTGTATCACTGGCATCCGACCTTTGTGTTAGGTCCTTATTGCGCCTAGCTTCACCAATATTATGACCCCTTATGTTCTTCAAACAATTAGCTTGAATTTCACCGACAGAACGTTATCTTTCAACATCGCGTCAGACAGGTGTTTGGGAGCCAGAGGCGCGTGCGCCACCCATGGTTGCTCACTCAGTACTAACCCAGCCAGCAGCCCTAGGGCATTCTGGGAATTTTTCAAAGATGACTGCCTCTCACTGGAGGTCCTAAGAGTTCATTTCGTACACAACCAACCTCGCTCACATTTAGAATGGGTACGGAAAAATAAAAAACAGTTTTCTTGGTTGGCGCAGTTTCTCGCTGACCAAAAATACATGGTTGGTGCAGTTAATACTATTGCGCTCCAAGCAGAAGGCTCTGTAGCTTTCCCCTCGTGCGCCGAGCATTTCGGGTGACCCCGTGGCGACACTGAAAAGTGTGTACTCTTTTCGGTTTGCTCACCTTAATTTTCCATGTCTGTATTTAAATTTTGTATCAATTTGTTCGCAAGAAAATGCTCTAGAGGAATATATATATAAAATTTCACCAAAGCCGACATGAGACCCGCACCAGATAAAAAACCTGGTGATCGTTAGCCGTAAGCGCCAAACAGCGATGAAATGTTTATGCTCTTTTCAGGTTTGTCAACCCCAAAATTGTTCTACATTGTTAATTTTGGTATCACTGTGATCACAATAAAATTTCGTATACAGATATATGAAAATAAAGTACAAAACATGGGCGCGCCTCACCCGCTCAGTAAGCCTAGAACGCCATTCACAGTGACTGATGCCAAAGTCTCTTACATCCATATCAGCCTGTATAGCTCTGGGGAGCCTCCGGGTCTCGCCCAGAAAATGGCATTCATTGCATTCAATGCTGATTTTTTTCAGTGTGTGGAACGGATTAATTATATTTATATTATTTCTTATGGGAAAATTTGATTCGGTATGCGAATATTCGAGTTACATTGCATTTCTTGTAATGGATTAAACTCGTACACCAAGATTCCACTGTACTGTACTTGATAAAGCCCCTACAGCTGATAAGTCTGCATCATTAAAGATTATCAGCAACTTGGTATTTCTTTTTATCATTTCAGTGTTTGTTTGCAGTAAGAAATAAAATACTATGCAAACATTTTCTCTGAAAAATTAATATAACGAGAAAAAGTAAGTCAGAAAAACAATTAAGGGTGAAATAAAATGGCAAGACTTGAAATAACCATCATTAGTTGAAATGAATAGAGCTTGTGAATTTATGGCAGATATCAGTTGAGACCGAAGGTGAAACATGAGGGACTGAAGGACTGCCTCTTTCTTTTCTAATGACAGAATTTTCATGAGAATTTGTGTGCATGCTATGATAGTATGGGTATTACAGAGAGCAATGAAGGTGCAGTTTAGAACAGTAACCAGTTAAGGATTATTTCCAATATAAGAGGAATAATTTGACAGAATAGCATTGGCAGAGTAGTTGTTAAGTAAAAAGTTGTTTTTAAACCCTTCACAGCTTGTCACATTATTTGTTGGTTAGCTTTCCTTTCTTCTTGTATATTTAAATTTTATTTGGGCATTTAATGCAATTTGTGTGTTATACTCTGTTACTACAAATACCATAGTGTTTATTTCTGAACAATTACTTCACTCTTGCAGCATGGTACAGTTTTTGCTATTGAAAAGTCAAATTCAGTACAATTCTTTTATTCTAGACAATTCATCTATCAGGTTGGTAAAATTACTGGTGTATTTTTTGTTTTACCCAGCACTTTTGAAATGAGTATTGAACAATCATTCCTCCCTTGCCGCAGTATAAGCATTTGCACTGAATGATCCTGTTGACTTGAGTTTGTGAAACATTTTGCATGGAGCTTCCATTTTTATAATGGTTAAAAAGAGTACTGGGCGTATAGAGGTAGAATTTCTGCTTTGCAGGTTATACAGTCGTTTAGGAGAAGGCGAACGTGCTGCAGTTCTTTATGAGCGATATCTGCAAGAAACTGAAGATGCTGGCCTAAGTGAGGACCGGGGACAAGCTTATCAGTTTCTAGCAAGTCACTGCCTTCAGAAAAATATGCTTGATTTGGCTTATGATTATGCTCAGAAATGTACTCTCTTCATGGAAGTAAGTATGCTTTTAATACATAAAAAGCAACACTTTATCAGAATGTATTGTATTAGTTTTACAATATGTAATTACCTAAGTGTAGTTACAGGATGAGAGCTACGCTTGTGGTGTCCCGTTTTTCCAGTACAGTACTCTGTCATATAACGCTTTGAAACTACTGACACTTTTGGCTTCCACCATCTTCTCACTTAACTTGCTCCTACCGTCTACCACTGTTTAAAAATATATTTTTTTTTCTGCCTCTTTTTTTTTTTCTTTGCTTGAAACTGTGTCCTCATGTTCTTGAAGTTGCTGGTTTCAGGAATTCATCTTTGTCAGTTTAGTTGATTCCTGTGATCACCACTTTGTAAGTGGTGATCGTATCACCTCTTTTTCTCCTATTTTCTAGCTTTGGCATACAGTATTTAATGCTTCTAGCTTTTTCTCGTAACTCTTGTTTTTCAGTTCTGGAAGCCATTTTATAACATGCCTTTGCATCTTTTCCAGTTTCTTAATGTGGTTCTTGAGATATGAGCACCATACAACTGCTGCATATTCAAATTGTGGTCTCACAAAAGTTATGAACAGTTTCCTTAGTCTTTTACCATCCATGTAGTTAAAAGCAAGTCTAAAGGTGGAAAGAGTCGCATACGCTCCTCTCACAATGCTTTTTATATCTTCCTCTGGTGACAGTTTACTATCCAAAACCACCCCTAGATCTCGTTCTTTATTAGTTTTTTTTTAATTCCTTTCCACATATTATAAGTTGTGTGTGGTCTATTTTCTTCGATTCCACATTCCATAACATGATTTATTCACATTGTATTCCATCTGCTACTTGTCACTCCAAGAACTTATTTTATTTAGATCCATTTGAAGGGCAAGCCATTCGTCTGTCTCCTATGAATGTTGACCAAACCACACACTAGAAAGTGAAGGGATGATGACATTTCAGTCCGTCCTGGACCATTCTCAAGTCGATTGTGATGTGATATTCCAGGCATCCGATTCCACATTCCATAACATGTGATTTATTCACATTGTATTCCATCCACAATCGACTTGAGAATGGTCCAGGATGGACCAAAACGTCGTCGTCCCTTCATTTTCTAGTGTGTGGTTTGGTCAACATATTTCAGCCATGTTATTGTGACTCCTCGTCTGTCTCCTATCTTCCCCAGTATCTTGGCATCATCCGCAAACATGTTCATATAGTTCTGTATTCCTTCTGGTAGATCGTTTATGTAGACGATGAAAATTACTGGTGCAAGAACTGAACCCTGTGGAACTCGGATAGTAACACTCCTCAAGTCAGATACTGCTGACCTCTAATTACTGCCCTCATCTGTCTGTCGGTTAGAAAATTTTTCATCCATGTCAGAAGTCTCCCTGTCACTCCTCCAGCATGTTCCAGTTTCCAGAACAGCCTCTTGTGTGAGACTGTCAAAAGCCTTTTTTAGGTTCAGATAGACACAGTCAACCCAACCATCTCTTTCCTGTAGAATCTCTGTGGCTCTATTATAAAAACTAAGTAGATTTGTTAGACAGGATCTTCCTTTTCAAAAACCACATTATCTGTCTGTTATTATGTTATTACTCTCCAGGAGTTCAACCCATTTGGTTTTAACTATTTTTTCTAGTATTTTGACTACCGCGCTTGTTAGTGATGCGTGTCTATAATTTAAAGTCATCTTGGTTACTATTTTTGTAGATCGGAACTATGTTTGCCTTTTTCCAAATACAGTACTGTATCTGCTAAAATTCCTGTGGACAAAGATCCCTGGAATATCATTGGAGGGGGATGCTCAGCTCGGTTGCACATTCTCTCTGCACTCGGTGTGTGTGTGTGCGTGTAATTGTCTAAGTGTGACTACAGGGTGAGTGTAACTAAGTGTAACTAAGTGTAGCTATACCCATGGTGTCCTGTCTTCTTAGTGCAGTACTCTGTCATATGATGCTGTGTGTTTGTGTGCGCACGTGTTTCTATATGGGCAGGTAGGCAAAAAGTATTTTTATCTAACGAAATTTTTACACTGAAAAGCCTGCTGCTTGTAGGACATTTGATAAATATCACATGCTATACATTCCCATTTTTCTCCCTGAACATAATTTCCAATCTAGTTAATTAAAAATGAATGTCGTAAAAATGTTGCTCACCTAACCCATTTGATAGAATTCCTACACCTTAAATTAAAGAAGACGTGTCTACCATTAGTTAAGATTCTGACAATTTTTTTCCATCATGCTATTTTGTAATTACAGTACATTATATACAGTACAAATATTTGTAATTGTTTGGTAAACCCACTGCAAGTGTTTATTGCCAACAAGGGTTGGAAAACAGAAATTTTGGAAATTTAAAAGATGGAAAGTGTAATTAAAGGCTTTCTAACCATATGATAATATAGAAAGTAGTCTAGCCACAGTATATTTTAATTGTACAGAATATTTTAATATAAAATGGAAGTTAACAAAATTAGGAGTAGAGAAATGATCACTGAGACTTTCCTTTGCACACAGACTCGAGAAAGTGGCAAGACTATGTTAAGGGAGATAGCCAATAGAAGACAACACACTGAACAAAACACGGTAAGTACTTTGTGGGTGGTGTCATCTCTTGTGTTCCCAGGTACAAGAGGCCTGGCAACCTTTCATTGCAAACTGGTTATTTTTACTTTTTTATTTTATGCTTCACCTGGGGATTTTCTCCAAAATCAGCATGAAAATTACCTCTGTAGAAGACATTGAAGAAACTATAAGCTGTTATCAATAAGTCTTCGACTGGGCAACAAATTAATATTTTTAGCAGTTAGAAATTATATATACAGTCCTTAAATTATAAATACAGTACTTAAATTATAAATACAGGATACAAGACTTAATTATATCTTCCCATAGAAGGAAAATGACATGTAATGGATCTGGGAAAATAATAATCAAGTACTCATTAAATTAGGTTGTCTGACAAGACAGCATCAACCAGGAAAATAAGCTGGATTATGGAAACCTTAAAATCCTGGGACTCCAGCAAATGATCTTTAGCCCGATATGCTTCCCTTTTCAAAGGAGATATAGAAGGAATTCCGAGAACATATACAACATGCAGAGACATGGTAAGCAGCAAAATTATTGGGACAGTCTTGAAGCACTTAAGATGTGCTTTCTAGAAAGGAAACAAGAGGTATCACATAATATATGCAATTATGCATACAGTGTCTCCTCACTTGAACGAACTATATGAGGCGAAGCCGATTCGTTCCAGTGCGGAATTCGTTCATCCGTCCGCCCCCAACAACCCTCTTAAAAAAAAAAATACATATGCCAGGACACATTTGCATTAGGAAACATTGCACCTGACTCATGAAGGGAGTCCTTGCTAGTGCTGGGTGCGGGTCCTGTAGGCCTACTGTAAAACCGTACCAAAAACTTTTGAATTTTAGTTTGTTTCTTCGTTGTGTGCTGCTTCATTATAATGTGTCTCATGCCCTTTTGGTGTCGATAATAATCTGAGATGGGGGAATCACCATCCCCCAACCCACTGACACCGTCCCCACACCACTGACACCATCCCCCACACCACTGACACCATCCCCCCACCACTGACACCATCCCCCACACCACTGACACCATCCCCCACACCACTGACACCATCCCCCACACCACTGACCACCATCCCCCACACCACTGACACCATCCCCCACACCACTGACACCATCCCCCACACCACTGACACCATCCCCCACACCATTCACATCATCCCCCACACCACTGACACCATCCCCCACACCACTGACACCATCCCCCACACCACTGACACCATCCCCACACCATTCACATCATCCCCACACCACTGACACCATGGTGGATTTGGATTTTGGATTTCAAAATGGATTTTTGGCCATTTGAGCATAAAAGTTGTTATTATATATCTCGCTATGGGTCCCAAAAAGCCAGTGGTAAGGTTCAAGACAAGAAATCACATGTGAGAATGACCATGGAAGAAAAACAAGAGATTATTCGTAAGCATAAAAATGGTACTCGTGTTGTGAACTAGCTAGGCATACAATAAATCTTCAGGGGAGGAAGAGGAGGCAGTAGAGAATGTCCCTTCATCATTAATTAAGAAAATGTGTTCAGTATGGGAAGGACTGCAAAGTTTTGCTGAAAAGAATCGCCAAGAGAAAGCTGTAGTAGGCCGTTGCATTAATTTTTTCAATGACAGTGTGATGCCTCACTACAGACATCTTTACAGTTGCAAAGAAGGGAAAAACAATCTTCAATGGAACATTTCCTTGTGAGAAAAGTGAGAAAATCAAGCAGTGAGCCACAACAGGACCTAGTGGTATGCAGGCAAAATGTGCCAGAGAGTGAACTCCAGAGAAATCTTCACTGCCTGATGTTAAATGAAAGGGGACTCCCCTTCCAAACAGTAACACCTCTCCTCCACCCCCACCCCCCTCCTCACCATCTTCCATACG
>WNGS01167840.1:25884624-25897789 GCA_020271785.1 Procambarus virginalis | reverse complement strand
AAATTAGGAATAGAGAAATGATCACTGAGACTTTCCTTTGCACACAGACTCGAGAAAGTGGCAAGACTATGTTAAGGGAGATAGCCAATAGAAGACAAACACACTGAACAAACACGGTAAGTATTTTGTGGGTGGTGTCATCTCTTGTGTTCCCAGTACAAGAGCCTGGCAACCTTTCATTGCAAACTGGTTATTTTTTACTTTTTATTTTATGCTTCACCTGGGGATTTTCTCCAAAATCGGCATGAAAATTACCTCTGTAGAAGACATTGAAGAAACTACAAGCTCTTATCAATAAAGTCTTCGACTGGGCAACAAAATTAATATTTTTAGCAGTTAGAAATTATATATACAGTCCTTAAATTATAAATACAGGATACAAGACTTAATTATATCTTCCCATAGAAGGAAAGACATGTAATGGATCTGGGAATAATAATATACAAGTACTCATTAAATTAGGTTGTCTGACAAGACAGCATCAACCAGGAAAATAAGCTGGATTATGGAAACCTTAAAATCCTGGGACTCCAGCAAAATGATCTCTAGCCCGATATGCTTCCTTTTCAAAGGATATATAGAAGGAATTCCAAGAACATATACAACATGCAGAGACATGGTAAAGCAGCAAAATTATTGGGACAGTCTTGAAGCACTTAAGATGTGCTTTCTAGAAAGGAAACAAGAGGTATCACATAATATATGAAATTATGCATACAGTGTCTCCTCACTTGAACGAACTATATGAGGCGAAGCAGATTCGTTCCAGTGCGGAATTCGTTCATCTGTCCGGCCCCAACAACCTTCTTAAAAAAAAAAATACATATGACAGGACACATTTGCATTAGGAAACATTGCACCTGACTCATGAAGGGAGTCCTTGCTAGTGCTGGGTGCTGGTCCTGTAGGCTTACTGTAAAACCGTACCAAAAACTTTTGAATTTTAGTTTGTTTCTTCGTTGTGTGCTGCTTCATTATAATCTCTCTCATGCCCTTTTGGTGTCGATAATAATCTGAGATGGGGAATCACCATCTCCCACACCACTGACACCATCCCCCACACCACTGACACCATGCTGGATTTGGATTTTTGGATTTCAAAATGGATTTTTGGCCATTTGAGCATAAAAGTTGTTATTATATATCTCGCTATGGGTCCAAAGAAAGCCAGTGGTAAGGTTCAAGACAAGAAATCACATGCATGTGAGAATGACCATGGAAGAAAAACAAGAGATTATTTGTAAGCATGAAAATGGTACTCTTGTTGTTGAACTAGCTAGGCAATACAACAAATCTTCAGGGGAGGAAGAGGAGGCAGTAGAGAATGTCCCTTCATCATTAATTAAGAAAATGTGTTCAGTATGGGAAGGACTGCAAAGTTTCGCTGAAAAGAATCGCTAAGAGAAAGCTGTAGTAGGCCGTTGCATTAATTTTTTCAATGACAGTGTGATGCCTCACTACAGACATCTTTACAGTTGCAAAGAAGGGAAAAACAATCTTCAATGGAACATTTCCTTGTGAGAAAAGTGAGAAAATCAAGCAGTGAGCCACAACCAGGACCTAGTGGTATGCAGGCAAAATGTGCCAGAGTGCACTCCAGAGAAATCTTCACTGCCTGATGTTATAATGAAAGGGGACTCCCCTTCCAAACAGTAACACCTCTCCTCCACTCCCCTCCTCACCATCTTCCATACACCAACAAGAGTCATCAGCAAGGGTAAGTAATAACTTGAATATACTTTTGTATTGAAGATTTGGGTGAATTAGGTATAAAATTTACTTTGAAGTGAAGTTTTTGGGGAGTCAGGAACGGATTAATTCATTTCCCATTATTTCTTATGTGGAAATTCGCTTCGGTTTATGAATTTTCGGGTTACGAACAGTCTCCAGGAACGGATTAAATTCTTAAACCAAGGTACCTCTGTATTTTGATTTGTCACAAGGCAGAAGTGTTCATTCTGTGATTTTGTTTACATATCTTCACAATCAAGAAACATTTGTACACCATGTTGGCTCCAAAAGCACGCATTGCGTCAGTAATGGCCGACTGGTGGGTGGATGGATGGGGAAGCTTAGGTGGAAGGCAGTATGAGAGAAAGGGGAGAATTAGTGAGAAAGGGAGGGAGGGGGAGATATCTACCTATCTCTATCTATATCTATCTAAATATCTATCTGTTTTATTCACCATACTTGTACAAGTAAACTGGTATGGTGCCCAAAGACCGTCGTGGTCACCAGTAAACATGATAAATCGTGCAGACGACGCCACCGCCCTCACCAAAATGGCGGCTCCCAACCTACTCCTCTTACTGTTTATACCCTCTATACACACGTTATATATAAGTATCTACATTTGTGTTCACCATAGCGAACCACTAAGCTGGTATGGTGATTGCAGTCAATAAAAGGTGGCCACACACAGTCAGAAGACAACGCCACCATCCTCCCTCCCACAGCATTACTCCTCCCTTCATGGAGCACAGCGCTAAATATCACCACAATCCTGCTATTATCAGAACCCTGGTCAGTTTTATCAGTCAGGGGTCTTCTATAATAATATCATCGCTACATAATAGCATGAACAAGTATATTATGGCATTTTTAGGCGATGCTGTGGTCACAAGCTGAACAGCAATGCTGTGAACTCGTGCTGCGTGCGTCAGGCTTGGTAGCTCACTCAATACTGAGGCCCCTAACACCCGGGAATTTGGCCCACGATTTTTAAAAAAAATGGCGTCTGTTTACAAGAGCCCTGACGAAGGTGTGGTGAACCCCGTGTATCTGCGGCCGTTTAAATCTTGCGTAGTACTCCAAAGCATCATGTGATGTGATGCGCAATTTAAGGGTTAACCCTTAAACTGTACAAAATGTCATATAATGTGTGACATTGAAGGGGGTATAATTCAAAAAAATATTAGATTTATGTAAAAATTACTTAAAAATATTAAACAAATCTCCAACTTATTGGCTTCTGCTTCGTGAAACTTCCATCAAAATATTTTCAGAAATTGATTTTAGACGAATATTTAAACAAAAAAGATTTTTGATAGAGAACAGCTCTTATTAACTGGAACTGATGGATAATGCAATAAGAGAGAGATGCAAGCACCTGTCCGACACACAAAGAAGAATAGTAGTAAGAAGTGTCAACAAAGTGGATGTACAGCTGGAGCCTTTATAGCATTGGTGAATAATACTTAACACAAATAATAATAATTACTCATTATATTGTTATGCTCTATTTTGTTATGTATCATATAAATACATTATCAGTTATTTTCAATAATAACATTGGGCAATGTCCAAAAAGTATTTTTTTTTTGGGGGGGGGGGAGATTAGTTTTCCTCCTCCTTTATTATTGAATTTGTTTCAACTTTTACATCCTGGAGAATGCATACTCGTCCCCTATGTGAAGCCAAAATTAAATCGGTTACAACTCTCAGAACTTGGGACTTTGAATTTTTTGGAGCCTATTTTTTCATAGATTTCAAACTATTTTCCTAGTTTCTCTAGGTTTTGATGGTTAGGGACCAGATTAGGGCTTTTTTTACTGATGACTTGTATTTTTATCTATATCTGATATGAGAATAAGGAACAGCAGTAATGCAAGGACTGTACCTTGAGGTACAGGGCTTTTAACTGCGCTTGGACTCGATTTGATTGACTTACTTTTTGTGTTTCGTTAGGGAAGCTGTCCGTTATTGTCCCATCTCCCATAAAGGAATTCAGACTTATTACCTTATTCAGACTTTTACCCAGTTATTCATTCCTCCATCCTTGCCCATTGGCAGGATTGTTACTCTTCTGTTACTGGTAACAAACTGCGTTCTCTTAAGAGTAGTGTGTGCTCATGGCTGTCTTCCTACCACCGTAACCGGCAGTGGAAAACGGCTCTGACGAGGTTGCGTATTGGCCATACACGCTTCACTCCCGGTCACTTAATGGAGTGCTGCCCTGCTCCTTATTGTCCAAATTGCATTATTCCTCTTATGATCGTGCATATCCTTAATGAATGTCCTGACTTCCAGGACGAGCGTGTGTCTTGTTTTTCGACCGTCCCCCGCGGTCGCTTGTCCCTCGATAGAATTCTTGGCGAATTGGATACTTTAGATATCGTTTGCCTTATGCGTTTGTTCTTGTATTGGCATCCTTGGTGATATTTAGCGCCTTCTGATTATTCTGCACATTTGATGATGCTACACAGCCTTTCCAGTTTGGTGCCTTCCTTTGATAATTACTTACTTACCTCCCTCCCCACCAAGATTACTTCTCCCACTACAGTGCTAATTATCACAATAATCCTGCTATTATCAGAATCCTGGTCATTTTTATCACAGGGGTCTTCTGTAATACTATCATCGCTAAATAATAGCATGTACATATATATTTTGACATCTTTAGGTGATGCTGTGGTCACAAGCTGAACAGCAGTGCTGCGAGCTCATGCTGCATGCGCCAGCCTTGGCTCACTCGGTACCGAGGCTCTCGCACCCGGGAATGTGGCCCACGATTTTTTTGAAGATGGCATCTGTTTACAAGAGCCATGATGAAGGTGAAGTGAACCCCATATATCCGCGTGCCATTTAAATCTTGCGTAGTACTCCAACACCTCATATGATGCACACTTTTGAGTAACTACTCAACATGTCATAAGACATGATGCACAGTTCAAGGGTTGAGTAAATTTGAATTAAATTAACATGCAAAGGCTCATATTACTTTCAGATCACCAATTTATTATGTGGCACACTTGGCAGAATAGTTAAAATATTGTATGTACAGTATCATTTGAAGATTACTGCATTTTATTAACAGCCCAAATATAACATTTTAACTTTCTTACAGCAGGATGATTGTGGTAGTGTCTTGGTGAGCAGAGTCAGGCCTCGAGTACCCCTTGGAGGAGATCGCTCTGCCTCTGCACGGTTACCGCCTCTTAGCCTTTCATATACCCCATAGCACAAGCCTCCCATTTCATTTTATTTCCCTATATATAATGTGTACGTGTTTCTCTTTTATCATATAAACTTACTTCACTGTTTATTGGCAATTGTTCTATGCCGCAATTCTTTTGTAAATGTCATAGAATATACTTTTTCTAGAATTTTATACATGAGCTTGCATAATGCAAGTGAAGATTTGTTCCTGTACAGTATATATAATTTTCATGTTTGTTACCTATTTTTCCAACCTGTAAGTTTATTACATGCCTGAAAAAAAAAAATTGGTTACATTGTATACTTTATTTTTGTGCTACTAAATAAAACAATTTTTTTTAATTCTGTGTTTACTCAATGTTATTAATGGTTAAAATGTTACAAATTAGAATAAATTTATTAACTTACACAATTTTCTAATCAAGACTTAAGTTGACAATTTGCTCATACTCTGTACTTACAATAACTACAGTATTATTCTTTATTAAACAAATTTTAAGCAACAAGAAAAAACCACCTGTACAATCCTCATTCCATACTTCAAGTACAAAAGTATGGTTACCCTTCACTAAACCAAACTCTTGTACCAGCTGTTCTCATCCATGAAGCATCAAAGCCCACATAACGCTCAAAACAAATACCAAGTGAAATGTGGTTCTCGAGGCCCTGGAGTAATCAATCAGATTCAGCACCATTTTTTCTTGCATTACCATATAGTAAATGATTTTTTATAGTTCATAAATTCTTCAATTTTGTAGGCAAGACAGACAAATTTAAATATTGCTCGAATTTTCTTTTTTTGTGTTAGGTTTTATTCATTGTTATGTATAGGAAACTATAGGTGAACTATGCAAACATCCACTTAATTCTTGTTCATTTTAACATTGTTAACCTCCTGCTACACTGGACATTTAAGTAAAACCACCATATTGCCAACTATCTATACTGCATATAGTAAAAAAAAAATCTAGCCACCATTGTCAGCAAACAACTTGTCAGAGTTTTCTATGACAGGTGCATTTCAATTATTGTGTAATATTTACTGCTTAAAAATTTATCTTGTTATAATATAAAGTTGATTATTAGATACAACTAATTTGGCCAATACTTTTACTCATGCAAATTGGGCAGCTTAACCATGAATATTTTATGAAAGGTAAAAATAGAATTAGCTCCATTATATAAATCCACAGCAGTCCACAGAAAATTGACAACAAAAGTAACTAAAGTGGCAAATATATGCATTATACTGCTATTTTATCCACTATAAAACTTTGGACCTAGTTAACAAAAATGTCTATGCAGCATAAATCTTTTTTTAGCATTAAATGAAAAGACAACTCTCAGTCAGTGTGCTCATGTATTGGAAAAAGATGGCAGCTCCCCCACACACAGTGTTTAGTCTTTATGGGCTCTTGACTTGTGCAGATCAATAATAATTTCCACTACTTACAACTTTATCGAGCATTGTGGTTTTGACTTCAACATCAACACTTGCCATTGATGTTGGAGCATTAGTATTCAAATAAATGTTAGCTCCATGTCATAAAACTGATCAGCTTACAATATTGGACATATCACTATCATCATTAATGAAGTATAAAAAAATAAACAATTTCCCTGATACAGTTCTGTGAAACAAAATTGTCAAAGACCACCTTCACTGTCTCTCCTTACAAGTAGTACTGATCAAAATTCCTAGTGTAGTAGTTGTCACACGATGCAAAGCCATTCTGTGGCTTCTTGAGTGGCCGGCCTGTTTGCTTGCAGTAATCCTCCCATCCTCCAATATAATGGCGCGACCTATTAAGATACACAGCTGTTAAATTCTTTTCAAGAATGTACGTGTGTGTCAATCTGTCATCCCAAAATGACACTACCTATAACAACTATGGCCGGAATTTCCAAATATGCACCATTACACCCAAAGACCAACAAAAATGGCAAAGCACCAATAAACACATTTAAGGATACATTAAAACTGTAGGCATTACCTATTTTGAAGTTAGTCAAATTATATTGAGATCTTAAAATGTTACCATTGAATGAATATTAATGTTGTGCATCAACACTGAATATTTTCAACAAAACCTCCCCCCATCCCCTCCCCACCAACTAGAAACTATTTCCAAACATTTTTATAGAACAAAAATTTATGTTCTGTAACAAAAATTAAAGTCTTGAGAAACTAATATAATGGTCAGTGGCTCTGCTCACAAATTATGGTTTATTAAAATTTTAAGCAATGAACATTTGGGTAAACCCCCCCCCCCCTACAGCGAGGTGGTTCCTTTTTTATAAAAAAACACACCAACAGTGTAAGTGCTAAATAATCATAACCAAGTGCATACAATTAGGTTTTTTGTTTTGTATTTTGAAAAATACAACAATTACACAAACTTCAAAAAAGACCTACAAGAACTCTTACAGTAGTAACAATATCAGCACTTAAGGGTTGCAGTAAAATGTTACCTTTTGAAACCAAGACGGTGAGCAATTTCTACTGCAGCACTGGATGCATTTGGACCACGAGCATAAAATACCAGGTTACGATCTTCTTGGTCAGGTTTCTCCATGTGGAATTCTTCCTCCCATTCATCCTTCGAAAGCTGAAGGGCAACTTTAATCTTGCCAACTGTAACCAATAAAAGTTAATGAAAAAGCAGTTTTGCAGCACATGCTAGTACAGTACTTCAATTATGGTTTACATTATGTCTTTTAACAAAAGCTAGTCTCTTAAACACTGTAATACAGCCTTTTCAATTATATGGTGCAGAATTAAACAAAAATATAAGCCATCAAGGCAGGGCTAAAGGGCAATTAAGTTTCAGGAACCGATACTTATATCCAAGGGAAAAAAGTATACTGTATGTACAGTATTTATAATATAAATTCTTTCCATATTTTAACTTTTTTTTTTTAATGAACTCTCATAATGACAACCCAGGGTTGGGAGAACCGAAATGCCAAGGGTCAAGAAATCTTCATTATGAATTGAGAAAATTTAGGTTCTTGGATAGCACGAAAAGACTACTTGATTGAAGTGTATAACTAAATATTCTACACACAAATATGGTTTTAAAATAAAGCAAAGGATTTAAACATAGGTTTTTATTAATCTAAACTTATTAATCTAAACCAATTAAAAAATATCACTCAAACATAGAACAATTTACCAAGTACAATTATAAAAGCAAATTCCATTTTAAAGTTTCAAGCATAGGCAATACACAAAATGAATTGGTGCAATACTTCCATGAGCAATAGGCCCTCTGCAAATTTCTTTATTCTAATAATGTCACTGGAGTTTGTGACATTATACTTTAATAGTTTGCCCAAATGTGGCCAGTAAGTGTGGATGAAACAAGTAGGTCTTCTGTACTACATCTGTTACCTCAACACAGTTTAATCACTTCATTAAATATAACAATACAGTATTACAACTAGTTTGAATTTGACCTTAACCTAGTTTTATCTAAATTAATGATGCTACATCAATAACTTTTGTCTTTGTGTAGCTTAGCTCAAAATTCTAGCACAAAATTATCACAGTTTTATTCAAATACTATACTTAATCTTCCTTTTTATATCGAACCTTACCGGGAGTGTCCCGGTAGTACAGTACAGTCGGGTTCCTCCTAGACTATTGAGGATTCCAGGTTCAAATCTCGGGCAAGACAGAAATGGTTGCCGTTTCCTATTGCCCCTGTCCACCTAGCAGTAAATAGGTACCCAGGAGTTGGTCAGCTAGTTGTACTAAACTGCCCTCTCCTAACCTACCAGAGGACCCAAAACAGAAAATGAGTGTCAATTTTGCGAGCCACTACCATTTTCTAGCAAGACGATTTTTGCCCTTGGGTAGAGTATGCGCCAAAACGCTCTATTAGGAGGACGGGTTGAATATAGATATAGTATTAAAAAAAAATCTATATTCATTTAACCTATATTATAGTACTGTACTTTATTTCCTTTAATATTCTGTTGAACATACAGGATTCCTCAAACAAACCTTGGAAATTTAATAGTGGCAACAATATAAAAGCATTGTCTTTTTGTTTATACATTACAACAATACTGTATACTAGCACTACATGCTAGTAAATACCTAACAATATACTGCATTAACTTATGAGGCATTCTCCATGTTGTCTCGTCTAATGGAAGCTTGTACACTCCAGACAACTCGACCACACACATACCTGCCATGCCACTCACCAAGGTCACCAGCTTTACCATTACAAGTACAGTACTGTGAAACTTAACAGGAAATGTACACAATTTACAGTACAGTAACACAGATTTCAGTAACTTTAGTTGAATTTACAAGCTTCTTTGTCAAGAGTTGTATGTACTCGTCTAATTCTACTTGTGGGGGATGAGCATCGGCTCTTTGGTCCCACCTCTCTACTGTCAAAACTAGTGTACAGGTTCCCGAGCCTATTGGGCTCTTATCATATCTACACTTGAAACTGTATGGAATGAGCCTCCACCAAGGTAACCACATCACTTATTGCATTTCATTTAACTACTCTGATGCTGAAATAATTCTTTCTAATATCTCTGGCTCATTTGGGTTTCTCTGTTTCCACTCGTGTCTTATTGTGCGGGTACCAGTCTTGTTAATCTGTATCTACCGTGTACTTCCCCGAATTTTTTGTGGTAATCGTCTCTCCTAACTCTGTCTTAGGTATGATTTACAAGGAAAGGCTTTTATTTATAGAAGTAGTGTAGTGGCATATCTTTTAAATCTTCTCCAGCTTCGTCTTGTGCTTCACACGGTATGGACTTCATGCTGGAGCCATCTGTTCTAGGATTGGTCTGACGTGTGGTATACAAGTATCTAAATGCTTCCTCAAATTTCTAAATGCAGTTCTGATGTTGGTCAGCTTTGCATATGGTGCTTGTGCAAGGCTGTATCCTGAAGCCCAAACTTTTGATGTGTGCTTCAGGAGACTAGTTTACCTTCCGTTTCATGGAGGATTACTTCTCCCATTTGGTACCTTGTAACTAGCCTCTCTCTCCACCTACAGTATCTTCATTACTTTACATTTATTTGCGTTGGTTATATTTATTTTAGGAATGGTCCAACAAATGGTTACTACAGTGTTTGCCTACACTTGCCTTCCGAAACAAAAAACATTCAGTCGTCTGCCGGCGACGATGTCTCTTCCAGGCTGCACACTTATTAAGTGGACAGCCCGAGCACAGTCCACATTCCACCAGGGAACACACTTCCGCATTCCCCGAGAGGAAGAGCGAGGAATAGAGCGTAGGGCAGCGTCGAAAGGTCGGAGATAGTAATATGGAGGGTAAAAAGGGGCCAGTCAGCCTCTGCAAACCACCACCTAGGGAAGGAGAGGGGAGGGGGAAAAGAGAAAAAGGAAACAAGGATGGGAAAATGGTCACTGCCATGGAGGTCATCAAGAACCCTCCACTTGAAATCTAAGGAAAGGGAAGACGAGCAAAGAAAGATCAAGACGGGAAAGGGAGCGAATCCGAGTCTAAATGAGTGGGCTCTCCAGAATTCAGAACAGATTGAAGAAAAAGGACAGGACTGTCCCATGGAGTCAATAAATAACAAACTAATTTAAAATTGAATAGTTAATCTGAGCAGCAAATTTTTATTTTCCTGGCAAATCACCCATGATCTTGCAATGCAGACTACTCACTAACCAGGTCATGGTTACGCTAAGGACTGCACTTCACTGGCGCAAGTATTTTATTTGCGTAGGCTATTCATGTTGCCAACACTGTCCATTATCACAGTCATAGCGCAGCTCCTGTGCCAGGTAAGTCCACTACCGGGATCACCATAGCCCACGCAACTTTGAACATTTTGTTCCGAGTAGCTGAATCTAAGAAACAACAACACTGTCGACTTTCTAACATGTATACAAGTAATACTAACTGACGATGGACTGCGCATGTCTTTCAGTACTATGTAATGCTGTCTTAAGGTAGTTTTCCGAAGTTACATATAAACCATAAATTAATGGATGCAATATTACTGAATACACTTCAGTCTACTATATTATACAATACTGCATATCTTTTAACTTAAGTTACAGAATTAGAATTCAGACATTCTTCCATAAGAATTTATTTTATGGTCAACCCCACAGACGCATTCATAAATTTTTACATGCCGTTCATTAAAAACAGGAATTTTCTCAAATATAAATTCATATTATAATATTGGCAAATTGTTCATATATAGGTATAGGTTAGGTTAGGTGTTTAGGTTCTGTTGGCGATTATTTGTATTTGTAGTACGTGGGTGAAGCATTTACATCTTTTAGTTCCAAGAAGAGTCGTCAGCGAAGGACTTGTTCCGGAAGTGTTCAGACGTCATCGGTTGCAAGTCTTGTGTAAACAGTTTTCCATTCATAAACAGCGGGTTTGGCTAGTGAATGGAATGCACTTTGGGTCTTTGTTTAAGAGGCTGGCTGTGAAAATCACAAAATCTTACTAGAAATCTGGAAAAGTTCAAGTTCTCTACCTCAAAGTTGACACTAGAAATGTCAACCCACGTCTTCTATTTTAAACAATGCCGTTTTGTTGACCAAATTGTATTTATGCTTTTTTCTGCCATGTTTCCCCCCCCTCCTTTTTCCATTCTTTTCTTATTTTTTCTCAACAATTTATACTTTAATTTCAATTAGTATTAAGTTTTAGTCTTAGTGTTTTTCCTGCCCGAAACGCTTTGCGTAATAGTGGCTTTAGGCATTATATGTACTAGCTCTATCTATAAAACCATCAACTTTTGTATCTTACCTTGTATGTATCTACCTTACCTGAATAAAATGTATTATTATTATTATTATTATTATTATTATTATTATTATTATTATTATTATTATTTATTAAATGTGCGAGGACCTACTCCAGCCCACTCTCGTGTAGCTTTAAAGCATCACCACGCATTTCTAGGGCCTCTAAACAGCCAGAAAACGAGAGTAATTGGCTCGCCCTCAATAAGGGCTTAAATTATTGGCCGTAATCCAAATTAGAGCGCATGTTTGGTTTCCCAACAAGCAGCCAACGCACGCAACTCCACGTGATTTTTACGCTTTCAAATAAAAAGTGATAAGAGACAGTTTATACTCAGTACACCAATGTCCTGTCAATGATAAGAGTGTCGAGTCACATACACACACGTGCCGTATCTTTATCCTTCCCCTACCGAGAGACCAGGGGCCAGATTCACGAAGCATTTACGCAAGTACTTACGAACCTGTACATTTCTCCTCAATCTTTGGCGGCTTTGTTTACAATTATTAAACGGTTAATGAGCTCTGAAGCACCAGGAGGCTGTTTATAACAATAACAGTTGATTGGCAAGTTTTCCTGCTTGTAAACTGTTTAATAAATGTAACCAAAGCCGTCAAAGATTGAGGAAAGATGTACACATTCGTAAGTACTTGCGTAACTGCTTCGTGAGCCTACGGACTCACCATAGCCCGTGCTACTTGGAACTGCATGTTCCAAGTAGCGAATCTTTAACAACAACAACAACAACAACATGCTTCGTGAATCTGGCCCCAGGTAATTATGATAGAAAAAAAATAACTACGCAGCAAGAGCGAGCGACCTTTGCACACATGTTTACGTAGAGGGCTGGCGCCAATACCTCAATCATCCTTATTAACCAGTAAATATTAATGCTTCTACATTAATGCCATTACTACTGTCAAACTGCATATCCCTGAATATGTCATACTTTATGACAAGTTGCATTTTAACAATTATTTCCTTGTCAGCGTCTAAATGATTGAGAAGGTTGATTTTTTTCTTTTTATTAACAAGCTTAGGTATACACCACAATGTGCTGCTACCCTATTCTAGATTTAAGATTACACAGTGTAGATCAAAAATTAGCTAGAAGTTCCTCTAATATTCCCATCTCACAGGATTATTTTTTTTTTGTTTTTTGTTTAGTGAAATTCCTGCGCGGGCTCTAAGCTCCTGGCTGGCCTCACTAAGTGTTGCTTGTTCTCTGTTTTACTTGGACGGAGTATGAGTATTTATGGCTCGTATGGTCGCTTAAGATTCCCCCCCCCCCATGTGTTTAACAACTTTTGCTCCGTTGAATCTAAGTTGAAATCTTATTGGGTTTGTAACTGTGCACTGTGTTAGATAATGTTCCAGTGGTCTGTGTGCTATCTCACAGGATGGTTAGTCTTACATGGAATCAGGTGAGAAAATACCTGCCTCAATACAAAAACCA
>WNGS01167840.1:25792124-25882124 GCA_020271785.1 Procambarus virginalis | reverse complement strand
TACTTGGTGGCATAAAATTTGTGCATTGTAGAGGTTTAGTAAATCACTTGACAGTTGTGAAATTCTTATTTCACCTAAACAAATTTCATACTTGTGGAATTTTAGTAGTTAAATGGCGCATTCAAACATTGAGCTTTTCACAAAGTAAGGCTGGTTAGTTTTCGAATAATTATAATGTCTTTGAATAACTAACATCGCATACCAGTGCTAACAAATCATGATGCTGCTGCTCCTTGGTAAACACGCACACCATAGCCCGGGGTAACGGCAGTTGCAGGGTTGTGGCTTCACTATTCAACCTCTCCTATAAAGAACGTCGCTTCTCGCTCGTATGCGTTACACAAGACCAAAAATTGTCTTACTAGAAAATGGAAGCGGCTTGCAAAAGTGACGTACTGTCCCATTTTCCGTTTTTGGGTCCTCTGGTAGGTTAGGAGAGGATGCTTTAAATTGACAGTTTTCTTGACGTTGGGAAACCTTAGGAGGACGGGTTGGACTATTACCGGCTGGCGCCACCATGTCGGCCACGGCTGTGGCCTACGACTGGATGACTGAAGAATGAAGGCCAGTGAAGGTGAGGAAGTATGCCAACCTGTTTAAAGCTGGCACAGAAAGAGGTCTTTCCCATTCTCGACGGTGGCAATCATGCTGATAACGCACCCACAACCGTAAATAAATTAATGGCAATGTCACAAGTAGCAAGATTTAATAGTTGCGAAACCAGGACAGTGAGGTATAAAAGGGAAGCAGTTTGAGGAAACTAAAGGGAGAACACTGATAAGGCGTAATACATTAACACACAAACATTGGCAGTATATGTAAAGCTAATAAACTTACAGGGAGACGAACGATACTCGATAATAGTAGTCTTTAAAAAAAAAAACTATACACTATTAGGTCAGTCCTAGAATATGCAGCTCAAGCATAGAACCCACATGCTACGAGACAAGTATACAAGATAGGATATATTCAAATCTAAAGTTAACGACATTAGAAATAGAAGACCCAGAGGTAATATGATCATAGCGTCATTTTCCAGGCGAGGGACAACGGCAGGAGGGAACACCAAAGTTGGGAACACATTAACCACGAAATGTAAGCAAGTATCTATGACGCAGCGAGTGGTCAAGGTGTGGAATGGACTTTACCTGAACACAGGTAGTGGGAGCAGCCACCACTCACTCCAAGGACAAGTATGACGATATTGGAACGCCGGGAGGTATAATAGGTGTGTAATAGGATGGGCGGCGGGGCTCTAGAAGAGAGCCAATAGACTTACCGATTATGTGACAAACGTTACTATTATATAATAATTTTGATATACGGAACCCTTACTGCATATCCCTTGCTCTGACCGATGCTCAAAAAAAATTAATAATAAATGCAGAAGACGAGAGAACGTGGCTGAAATATGTTGATGATGATGATAAAGATTAAGCCACCCAAGAGGTGGCACGGGCATGAATAGCCCGTAAGTGGTGGCTTTATGAGCCATTAACAGTATCGAGTGATGATACTGGAGATCTGTGGAGGTGCGACGGCACCCTGCGTGACGGGAGATGTCTCCCGGACCAAATTGGTGTGAAATATGTTGACCAGACCACACACTAGAAAGTGAAGGGACGACGACGTTTCGGTCCGTCCTGGAACACACTCAAGTCACACAATCTACTTTAGAATGGTCTAGGACGGACCAAAACGTCGTCGTCTCTTCACTTTCTAGTGTGTGGTTTGGTCAACAAAATAAAACTAAACTAACTATATCACTTTACCACCAGCTTCACCCTTTAATAGTCCTGCATTCCAATTATTTTTCAAATTCATTTTTTTTATTTCATAGCTGGAAACGCTCTTTGACTCTGAGAGTTCTATAAATTCTATTTTTTCACACTGCTAGAGATGTGAAAATGACGCAGTTAGGATGATGTCCCAATTGAAAATGTCCATACAGACTAGCCAGGAAACACGCTGGTCATCTTAGCTTAGCAACCTTACACCTGTTTAGTCACATTGCCAATAACACCTGTTTTAGTCACATTGCCAATCAACTGAGAATGGTCCAGGACGGACCGAAACGTCGTCGTCCCTTCACCTTCTAGTGTGTGGTCTGGTCAACACGTGCCAAAAGCAAATGCATGGAAACATGATATGGTTTAACAGATTGAAAAAATTGTAAAACCAGGATGGGAAACTGATGAAAGAACGAGGGGTACAAAAAAGATGTTCTAGAACTTAAATAAAGCCTAATATAGCAGGAATAATTGGTCAGTGCCACAACAGGTTGCAGAGTTGTAACGATGGATCGTTAAGTGCGACAGAACCAAGTAGAGGATTGATAGAGTGATGATTAAGCCATCCAAGGAGGTGGCACGGGCATGAATAGCCCGTAAAGTAGAGGATGACGCAGGAAAGAGGCTGGGTGATAGTGAGAGCGTGGGCAGACAGCCAAGATATGTGCCACACCCGTGGCGAGAGTATGTGGACACCCTCGCTAGAGAGGGGCGACGTGCCCCGGCCATGCTCCACGGTGTCACGAGGCGACCCATCACAACACACCCCACTCCAACTAGTTCCCAGCGAGTGCCCGCGCCATAGCAGACAATTCATTTTGCAGGGGGGCAGCCAGCCTGTGCACATCGTGCGTGCGTGCGTGCGCACACACACACACCACACACACACACACACACACACACACACACACACACACACACACACACACACACACACACACACACACACACACACGTAAGGCTTATGTCGAAGACCCGCCAAGGTCTAACTACTAACCATCCCAGGATGCAACTCTACAATACTCTACTAACTCCCATGTACCCATTTATTGCTAGGTGAAGAGAGTCATTAGGTAAAAGGAAACATGCTCAACAATTTCTGTTCGCTCGGGAGTCGAGAACGAACCCACCTATACTACCAAGGTCGTCACTGTTGTGGTGAACGCAAATAACCTGTGAACTAAATTTAGGTCCTCGACTTCAGGTAATGGGGGAAAATTTACGCATGGAGTTTGGTATTTGAGATTGAATTCTGACGCCAAGAGTTTCGACTTAAAACAATCAAGATGCCATGCTGACAATATTTTAATGTCCCAAACTCGCTGCCGCCTGAAATGCTATACTCTTGTCCAAGAACTCCAATAGTCTGGGCGAACACGTGGGAGGGATAAGAGGGCAATATAACTAAATATAAGGACCGAGTGAAGGAACTGTGACTTAACAGAATGGAACGCCAACCTGCAAGAAAGTAGGACATCGCTGCAACAAGTTGAATTGGGTTGACAGGTGTGGGCGAAGCTCGCAGTATGATGACTATCAGCTACTCCTGCCTGATAAGATGTCATGATGCTGATATTTGACTTATCTCTCATCCAAAAATGATTACGTAGTCTATCGACTTTTGACAAGTGTTGGTAAATCCCAAGAGGCCTCCAGTGCACAAGAACATTAAGCAGTCTTCAAGAGTTTGTGCACAAACTATTTACACCACAAACTGCAATTATATGTATACAATAATTTACGCATATAAACCCACTTGGGTCATTGGAGTAGAGTGAAATGGAGCACGATAAATCTAAGTGCAAAATACACTAGATGTTGGACCAATATCCTTCAACAATTATATTTCTGTTAGCGCCAAGCCAGACGAGCCTCATTACGTCACAGGTTATGAGGTAGAGGAGAACTGGCAGTAAACCTCACAATGTGCCGCCCACGGGATGGGTAGGGGGTGCATTATAAATAACTAACGCAACATCCAGGAATAAATCGTGAAGATCAGCCAGAATGTGCGGCGGCGCGGTCCACTCCAGTACCCTAAGCACTAAAAGTTCCGTGGAATACGTTAAACTTGCATTATATATTAACAATTTTAAGAATTGCACAGCTGGGTGCCGATAGGTCAGACTTCTTTCAGGTATCTTATTTGATAAAGGTGTACCTTTAAAAACATCATAATGTTTATGATGTTTTTAATAAAAACCATATCCCAATAATGTACAACAAATGTGTACATTATTGGTTAAGATCAATATTCCGAGTTGGGAGGAAATACTCTATGATAACATCCAGAAGGATGAAAATATTTACCCGCAAGCTACACGGTGTCATAAGCACACCCTATGACCCCTCCACCCGGCTCCCAGCGGCCCGCACAAATACCCGGCTCCACCACCACCAACAAAGCCCAGGTTATTGTCAAGCTTTCATATTTTGTTTACCAAACAGGACGACTTATATTGAATTTTGTAACTAGCTCATCAAGATTGTAACTTCTTGGCTAAATGAATTGTGGGGTTCAGTCCCTGAGCCCATTATGTGCCTCTGTAACCCTTTCCACTACCGCCCACAAGATGGGTATGGGGTGCATAATAAATGAACTAAACTAAAAAACTGTTTACCAAACAAAACGGCTAACTTCCCCACAAATCTCTGCAAGATGTAATTACATGACGTCAACAAGGCTATGAGGAGAGTTGCACCCACTGAAGCAGACTGCTTCTGTAGGAGTAGGTTCTACGCATTTCTGTAGGAGAAACTACAGAAGTAACAGAACACCGGAGAGCAGGGAGAGATGCCAGAGAGCCAGAAATGAGTACCTCAGAGTGAGGAGGGAAGCAGAGAGATAGTTTGAAAATGACATAGCGAGTAAAGCAAGACCCAACCAAAGCTGCTCCACAGCCACATCAGGAGGAAAACAGCGGTGAAGGAACAAGTGATGAAATTGAACAAAGGGAGAACAGATGCACAGAGAATGACAAGGAGGGTGTGAAGAACTCAGATTCCAGGAGGTCTTCACAATAGAACAAGGAGAAGCCCCTGCACTAAACGAGGCGGCGGCAAACCAAGCAACCTTGGAGGAATTTGACCTCACCAGTAATGAGGTCAAAAGGTGTCTGTTGGAGCTGGATGTGACAAAGGCTGTTGGGCCTGACAATCTCACCATGGATACTAAAGGAAGGTGCAGAAGCACTAATGTGCCACTCTATGGTGTACAACAGGTCACTGGAAACAGGAGACCTACCAGAAAGTTGGAAGATAGCTAATGTAGTCCCAATATACAAGGGTGACAGGCAAGAGACACTGAACTATAGGCCAGTTTCCCCTAACTTGCATACCATGCAAGGTGATGGAGAAGATCGTGAGGAAAAGGCTCGTAGAACATCTGGAGGGAAATAACTTTATAAACACCACCAACATGGGTTCAGGGATGGTAAATCGTGCCTCACAGGTTTACTAGAATTCTATGACCAGGCAACAAAAATTAGGCAGGAAAGGGAAGGGTGGGCCGACTGCATTTTCTGGACTCAGAAAGCTTTGACACAGTACCCCATAAAACGCTGTTAAAAAAGTTGGAGCAACAGGCAGGAGTAAAAGGGAAGGTGCTGCAGTGGATAAGGGAGTACTTAAACAACAGGAAACGGCGAGTAACGGTGAGGGGGGAGACATCAGAGGGTGAGATGTCACCAGCGGAGTCCCACAGGGCTCAGTACTTGGACCCATCCTGTTTCTAATATATGTAAACGATCTTCCGGAAGGTATAGACTCATCTCAATGTTTGCTGATGATGCAAAAATTATGAGAAGAATCAAGACGGATGAAGATAGAGACTACAGGATGACCTCGACAAACTGGAGGAATGGTCTAGAAAATGGCTGCTAAAGTTCAACTCGGGAAAGTGTAATGAAATTAGGCGAAGGGACCAGGGGCTGAACACAAGGAAACACCTGGGAGGTGAAATCCTGCAGTCACTGTTGTGGTGAACGCAAATAACCTGTGAACTAAATTTAGGTCCTCGACTTCAGGTAATGGGGGAAAATTTACGCATGGAGTTTGGTATTTGAGATTGAATTCTGACGCCAAGAGTTTCGACTTAAAACAATCAAGATGCCATGCTGACAATATTTTAATGTCCCAAACTCGCTGCCGCCTGAAATGCTATACTCTTGTCCAAGAACTCCAATAGTCTGGGCGAACACGTGGGAGGGATAAGAGGGCAATATAACTAAATATAAGGACCGAGTGAAGGAACTGTGACTTAACAGAATGGAACGCCAACCTGCAAGAACACCATAGCCCGGGGTAACGGCAGTTGCAGGGTTGTGGCTTCACTATTCAACCTCTCCTATAAAGACGTCGCTTCTCGCTCGTATGCGTTACACAAGACCAAAATTGTCTTACTAGAAAATGGAAGCGGCTTGCAAAAGTGACGTACTGTCCCATTTTCCGTTTTTTGGTCCTCTGGTAGGTTAGGAGAGGATGCTTAAATTGACAGTTTTCTTGACGTTGGGAAACCTTAGTAGGACGGGTTGGACTATTACCGGCTGGCGCCACCATGTCGGCCACGGCTGTGGCCTACGACTGGATGACTGAAGAATGAAGGCCAGTGAAGGTGAGGAAGTATGCCAACCTGTTTAAAGCTGGCACAGAAAGAGGTCTTTCCCATTCTCGACGGTGGCAATCATGCTGATAACGCACCCACAACCGTAAATAAATTAATGGCAATGTCACAAGTAGCAAGATTTAATAGTTGCGAAACCAGGACAGTGAGGTATAAAAGGGAGGCAGTTTGAGGAAACTAAAGGAGAACACTGATAAGGCGTAATACATTAGCACACAAACATTGGCAGTATATGTAAAGCTAATAAACTTACAGGGAGACGAACGATACTCGATAATAGTAGTCTTTAAAAAAAACTATACACTATTAGGTCAGTCCTAGAATATGCAGCTCAGCATAGACCCACATGCTACGAGACAAGTATACAAGATAGGAATAGATTCAAATCTAAGTTAACGACATTAGAAAATAGAAGACCCAGAGGTAATATGATCATAGCGTCATTTTCCAGGCGAGGGACAACGGCATGAGGGAACACCAAGTTGGGAACACATTAACCACGAAATGTAAGCAAGTATCTATGACGCAGCGAGTGGTCAAGGTGTGGAATGGACTTTACCTGAACACAGTAGTGGGAGCAGCCACCACTCACTCCAAGGACAAGTATGACGATATTGGAACGCCGGGAGGTATAATAGGTGTGTAATAGGATGGGCGCGGGGCTCTAGAAGAGGCCAATAGACTTACCGATTATGTGACAAACGTTTACTATTATATAATAATTTGATATACGGAACCCTTACTGCATATCCCTTGCTCTGACCGATGCTCAAAAAAATTAATAAATAATGCAGAGGACGAGAGAACGTGGCTGAAGTATGTTTGACCAGACCACACACACTAGAAAGTGAAGGGACGACGACGTTTCGGTCCGTCCTGGACCACTCTCAAGTCACACAATCTACTTTAGAATGGTCTAGGACGGACCAAAACGTCGTCGTCTCTTCACTTTCTAGTGTGTGGTCTGGTCAACAAAATAAAACTAAACTAACTATATCACTTTACCACCAGCTTCACCCTTTAATAGTCCTGCATTCCAATTATTTTCAAATTCATTTTTTTTATTTCATAGCTGGAAACGCTCTTTGACTCAGAGTTCTATAAATTTTATTTTTTCACACTGCTAAAGATGTGAAAATGACGCAGTTAGGATGATGTCCCAATTGAAAATGTCCATACAGACTAGCCAGGAAACACGCGGTCATCTTAGCTTAGCAACCTTAACACCTGTTTAGTCACATTGCCAATAACACCTGTTTAGTCACATTGCCAATCAACTTGAGAATGGACCAGGACGGACCGAAACGTCGTCGTCCCTTCACCTTCTAGTGTGTGGTCTGGTCAACACGTTGCCAAAAGCAAATGCATGGAAACATGATATGGTTTAACAGATTGAACAAATTGTAAAACCAGGATTGGGAAACTGATGAAAGAACGAGGGGTACAAAAAAGATGTTCTAGAACTGTAAATAAAGCTTAATATAGCAGGAATAATTGCTCAGTGCCACAACAGGTTGCAGAGTTGTAACGATGGATCGTTAAGTGCGACAGAACCAAGTAGAGGATTGATAGAGTGATGATTAAGCCATCCAAGGAGGTGGCACGGGCATGAATAGCCCGTAAAGTAGAGGATGACGCAGGAAAGAGGCTGGGGTGATAGTGAGAGCGTGGGCAGACAGCCAAGATATGTGCCACACCCGTGGCGAGAGTATGTGGACACCCTCGCTCGAGAGGGGCGACGTGCCCCTGGCCATGCTCCACGGTGTCACGAGGCGACCCATCACAACACACCCCACTCCAACTAGTTCCCAGCGAGTGCCCGCGCCATAGCAGACAATTCATTTTGCAGGGGGGCAGCCCCTGTACACATCGTGAGTCGTGCGTGCGTGCGTGCGTGCGTGCGTGCACACACACACACACACACACCACACACACACACACACACACAACACACACACACACCACACACACACACACGTAAGGCTTATGTCGAAGTCCCGCCAAGGTCTAACTACTAACCATCCCCAGGATGCAACTCTACAATACTCTACTAACTCCCATGTACCCATTTATTGCTAGGTGAAGAGTCATTAGGTAAAAGGAAACATGCTCAACAATTTCTGTTCGCTCGGGAGTCGAGAACGAACCCACCTATACTACCAAGGTCGTCACTGTTGTGGTGAACGCAAATAACCTGTGAACTAAATTTAGGTCCTCGACTTCAGGTAATGGGGGAAAATTTACGCATGGAGTTTGGTATTTGAGATTGAATTCTGACGCCAAGAGTTTCGACTTAAAACAATCAAGATGCCATGCTGACAATATTTTAATGTCCCAAACTCGCTGCCGCCTGAAATGCTATACTCTTGTCCAAGAACTCCAATAGTCTGGGCGAACACGTGGGAGGGATAAGAGGGCAATATAACTAAATATAAGGACCGAGTGAAGGAACTGTGACTTAACAGAATGGAACGCCAACCTGCAAGAAAGTAGGACATCGCTGCAACAAGTTGAATTGGGTTGACAGGTGTGGGCGAAGCTCGCAGTATGATGACTATCAGCTACTCCTGCCTGATAAGATGTCATGATGCTGATATTTGACTTATCTCTCATCCAAAATGATTACGTAGTCTATCGACTTTTGACAAGTGTTGGTAAATCCCAAGAGGCCTCCAGTGCACAAGAACATTAAGCAGTCTTCAAGAGTTTGTGCACAAACTATTTTACACCACAAACTGCAATTATATGTATACAATAATTTACGCATATAAACCCACTTGGGTCATTGGAGTAGAGTGAAATGGAGCACGATAAATCTAAGTGCAAAATACACTAGATGTTGGACCAATATCCTTCAACAATTATATTTCTGTTAGCGCCAAGCCAGACGAGCCTCATTACGTCACAGGTTATGAGGTAGAGGAGAACTGGCAGTAAACCTCACAATGTGCCGCCCACGGGATGGGTATGGGGTGCATTATAAATAACTAACGCAACATCTCAGGAATAAATCGTGAAGATCAGCCAGAATGTGCGGCGGCGCGGTCCACTCCAGTACCCTAAGCACTAAAAGTTCCGTGGAATACGTTAAACTTGCATTATATATTAACAATTTTAAGAATTGCACAGCTGGGTGCCGATAGGTCAGACTTCTTTCAGGTATCTTATTTGATAAAGGTGTACCTTTTAAAAACATCATAATGTTTTATGATGTTTTTAATAAAAACCATATCCCAATAATGTACAACAAATGTGTACATTATTGGTTAAGATCAATATTCCGAGTTGGGAGGAAATACTCTATGATAACATCCAGAAGGATGAAAATATTTACCCGCAAGCTACACTGTGTCATAAGCACACCCTATGACCCCTCCACCCGGCTCCCAGCGGCCCGCACAACTACCCGGCTCCCACCACCACCAACAAAGCCCAGGTTATTGTCAAGCTTTCATATTTTTGTTTACCAAACAGGACGACTTATATTGAATTTTGTAACTAGCTCATCAAGATTGTAACTTGCTTAGCTAAATGAATTGTGGGGTTCAGTCCCTGAGCCCATTATGTGCCTCTGTAACCCTTTCCACTACCGCCCACAAGATGGGTATGGGGTGCATAATAAATGAACTAAACTAAAAAACTGTTTACCAAACAAAACGGCTAACTTCCCCACAAATCTCTGCAAGATGTAATTACATGACGTCAACAAGGCTATGAGGAGAGTTGCACCCACTGAAGCAGACTGCTTCTGTAGGAGTAGGTTCTACGCATTTCTGTAGGAGAAACTACAGAAGTAACAGAACACCGGAGAGCAGGGAGAGATGCCAGAGAGCCAGAAATGAGTACCTCAGAGTGAGGAGGGAAGCAGAGAGATAGTTTGAAAATGACATAGCGAGTAAAGCAAGACCCAACCAAAGCTGCTCCACAGCCACATCAGGAGGAAAACAGCGGTGAAGGAACAAGTGATGAAATTGAACAAAGGGGAGAACAGATGCACAGAGAATGACAAGGAGGTGTGTGAAGAACTCAGATTCCAGGAGGTCTTCACAATAGAACAAGGAGAAGCCCCTGCACTAAACGAGGCGGCGGCAAACCAAGCAACCTTGGAGGAATTTGACCTCACCAGTAATGAGGTCAAAAGGTGTCTGTTGGAGCTGGATGTGACAAAGGCTGTTGGGCCTGACAATCTCACCATGGATACTAAAGGAAGGTGCAGAAGCACTAAATGTGCCACTCTATGGTGTACAACAGGTCACTGGAAACAGGAGACCTACCAGAAAGTTGGAAGATAGCTAATGTAGTCCCAATATACAAGAAGGGTGACAGGCAAGAGACACTGAACTATAGGCCAGTTTCCCCTAACTTGCATACCACGCAAGGTGATGTAGAAGATCGTGAGGAAAAGGCTCGTAGAACATCTGGAGGGAAATAACTTTATAACGCACCACCAACATGGGTTCAGGGATGGTAAATCGTGCCTCACAGGTTTACTAGAATTCTATGACCAGGCAACAAAAATTAGGCAGGAAAGGGAAGGGTGGGCCGACTGCATTTTCCTGGACTGCCAGAAAGCCTTTGACACAGTACCCCATAAACGCTGTTAAAAAAGTTGGAGCAACAGGCAGGAGTAAAAGGGAAGGTGCTGCAGTGGATAAGGGAGTACTTAAACAACAGGAAACGGCGAGTAACGGTGAGGGGGGAGACATCAGAGGGGTGAGATGTCACCAGCGGAGTCCCACAGGGCTCAGTACTTGGACCCATCCTGTTTCTAATATATGTAAACGATCTTCCGGAAGGTATAGACTCATTCATCTCAATGTTTGCTGATGATGCAAAAATTATGAGAAGAATCAAGACGGATGAAGATAGAGACTACAGGATGACCTCGACAAACTGGAGGAATGGTCTAGAAAATGGCTGCTAAAGTTCAACTCGGGAAAGTGTAATGAAATTAGGCGAAGGGACCAGGAGGCTGAACACAAGGAAACACCTGGGAGGTGAAATCCTGCAAGAGTCAAATAGAAAGAAAGATCTGGGGGTTGATATCACACCGAACCTGTCCCCAGAGGCCCACATCAAAAGGATATCATCAGCGGCATATTGAAGACTGGCCAACATAAGAACTACCTTTAGAAAGTTGTGTAAGGAATCGTTCAGGACCCTGTATACCACTTATGTCAGACCAATCTTGAAATATGCAGCGCCAGCCTGGAGTACCTAGTTAAACACAAGACAAAGTTAGAGAAGATTCAGCGGTATGCCACCAGGCTCGTCCCGGAACAGAGGAATGAGCTACGAGGAAAGGCTAAAGGAGCTGAACCTCACGTCCCTGGAAAACAGAAGAGTAAGGGGAGACATGATAACCACCTACAAAATTTCAGGGGAATTGACAGGGTGGACAAAGACAAACTCTTCAGCACGGGTGAGACACGAACAAGGGGACACAGGTGGAAACTTAGTAACCAGATGAGCCACAGACATTAGAAAGATTTTTTTCAGTGTCAGTAGTTAATAAATGGAATGCTCTAGGAAGTGATGTGGTGGAGGCTGACTCCATACACAGTTTCAAATGTAGATATGATAAGAGCCCAGTAAGCTCAGGAATCTGTACACCAGTTGATTGACAGTCGAGAGGCGGGACCAAAGAGACAAAGCTCAACCTCTGCAAACACAATTAGGCGAGTACAATAAGAACAAAGGCAACTACAGAAGGCCTATTGGCCCATACGAGGCAGCTCCTATCTATAACCACCCAATCCCACTCATATACATGTCCAACCCGTCCTCGCAAATTGAATAAGTCAATATTGACTTATTAGTTGCGTGCATAGGTGGCATAACATAATAGTTTCCCTTGAAAATCTTCATAGAAAACACCGACCTTACCTAACCTTGTTAGTATGTTAAGACAAGCATCTTATTGCTTCGTAATTACAATTATTACCTAACCTATACCTATAATAGGTTAAGTAACAATTGTAATTACGAAGCTATAAGATGCGTATTTTAACATACTAATAAGGTTAGGTAAGGTCGGTGTTTTCTATGAAGATTTTCAAGGGAAACTATTATGTTAAGTATGTCACCTATGCACATATTTAATAAGTCAATATTGACTTATTAAATTTGCGAGGACGGGTTGTCTTGACACAACCCAAGCCCCTCACAATGGCAGTAAGACTGGGACACTCACGAGGTATGTTGAGGGAGCCGGGGATCTCGCCGTAGTTCTGCAGCTCTTGCGGGTCGCGGACGTCGATGAGCGCGATATCGCCCGCCACCTGCAGCGCCCTCAGTTCCTCATAGTCCAGTTCCGTCCGCCGGTTGATTCTTCGTCCAGATTCGTGAGCATGAGTGAAAGCTGGCGCGTGGAAGGATGTGGGAGCGTGGGTAGAGGCGGGCATCATAGTCGGGCCACAGGGGTGGGAGGCAGACGAGGCATGCTGGCTGCAGTACCCGCACGCTGGAATAAAACAAAAAGACGTATCACCTTCCGGTATTTGAATACCTCCTGCTCAAAATAAACACAGGAGTATATAGTAGAAAGTATTAGGAAAATATTGTAATCCATATGGGTATCTGAATTAATTATGTAATAACCGATTACAAATGGACTGTTTAAAAGTGTTTAAAAAGCTTGATATTTCAATAAGTGATAATTTTTCGAATTAAATAAAAAAATAGGCTTAATTCATGCAAATTTTAATTTACATTAAGAGTGCATGATATGAAATACTGGCAAGCTTCCAAGCCGTGGCGCGGGTTTAATGGTGGCACTAACGTCAAGGTCACGGACAACCCCCCCCCCCCCTCCCACGGTCACCCAATACCTGTATATACAAGCGTCAGTCTCCGCACATGCTCCTGAAATTTAACTAATGTCACAACTTTGTGGCAGGAAAGTTTATGACTAGAAGAGAGGTAGATCAAATTGCCTTGGTGACTGGCGGAGCTCGACTACACCCGCGTTATTTAGCTTCCATCAAAATCTTCCCGATAACAAATTAACCTTGAGAATGTGACCTAGAGTGTGTATGATGTAGTGTGTATCTAAGCTCACTATGATATGGCAACCTATCTTATTACCATGGATAAATTACCTGAAATCCTTGCACTATATCCACATTTCGCTTCCAGTAGATGAACGACATATGAGATTCAGAAACAAGTAGTGTATTGTGAGGACTAATAATAAACACAAGCTCCCTTATGACTCTGTAATGTCCCCATTGGTCAAACTATTATGTATTAGCGATAAGACCTACCATTAATGTATGATGACTTACTGTAAATATGTAGCTCTTGAAATAGCACTTTCTCTGTAACTAGCTGACATTGTAACTAAGGTGTGAAGGATAGATGAAATTGTTTATGTAATAATCTAAGATGAGGTCTGATAAAGACCTTTTGTGCCCTCTGTAATGCTTTTGCGCTACCGCTCACAGGATGAGTATGGGGTGCACAAACTAGCCGCCTTAGGCGGCAACAATCAATCAGTCTAGAAGGAACCCGACTGTACCTACTGGGACTTTCTATGCCATATCAATGACCTTAGGCATATCTATCAGACTAGCTTACCTGCAAGGGTAACTAGCCTAACAAAAGTACTAATATGTGTTAGGAGATTCAGATGCAGCTATATTAGTTTTATAAAAATAGCGGTAGTAGGGTACAATTGTTGGAATGTTAGTCAGAGCACTTGTCAACTTTGTATATACAAAAACTAATTCACCACAAACTTATCTTACACAGGGACAAGATGCGAGGCACCGAGGACAGCGATTTGGCCAACACTCCATTGTCTATGGTCAAAGGCAAGCCGACCGGTCANTTATTATTTTATTATTATTATTATTATTATTATTATTATTATTATTATTATTATTATTATTATTATATTATTATTATTATTATTATTATTATATTATTATTATTATTATTATTATTATTATTATTATTATTATTATTATTATTATTATTATTATTATTATTATTATTATTATTATTATTATTATTATTATTATTATTATTATTATTATTATTATTAATTATTATTATAAATTTATCTATTGTATGAGCTCGTAGTCTTGATTGTTTTCTTGGGTCCGTAGCCCCGCTGCATGTTTACAAACGGATGATGGCGGGCTACGAGGGTCTGTGTGACAAGTCAGCTGGCAGGTTCGGCGAGGTAATGGATAGGAGGTCGACATCGCCCCTGAGGGACCTGGACTTTATGCGTGAGGTGAAGAAGGACCTTGTGGTGGCCAGGGAGCAGTGCTATCAGCGGGGACTCCTGCAAACCACCAAGTGGTGAGCCTTCCCAGATAATCTTAAAAAAGGATAGAGTAATCTCACTATGAAAGTGGTGATGTCGCCAAAATAATTTTTTTAGACCAATTTCAATCCAGCCCACCTTTGCCAAATTATTTGAAAACTAATACACACACAGTTTTACTCATACCTAGATAAACATAGAAGTACTACCTCACTAGAAGTTAATGGCAGCTCCTCCATGAGGTGGTTAGGGCTAAGGAAGACAAAGAAACTCACTTTGAGTCTGGAGCTTTCCGGGGGTCTTGTAGGTAGCAACACTGCTCCTGAAGTAAATGAGTAGATAGGTGGATGACTGGCAAGAAAGGTAAATGGTCCCAAAGTAGAGAGGGTGCGCAAGTGAGTTGTGGTCTCTTAAGAGTTGCAGTTGTCTTCTGCTAGAGTTCCACTGCCTTAGGGGTGGTGAAGCCAATCACTGCCAGATATAATCTGGAGGGGAAGAGGGAAGTGCCCCTACTGGCAGGCAATATAAATGAGGCTCCTTCCACAATACTTATTCTTACCAGTGTAGCTTCACACCTTATAAAAGCACCAATGATGCTTTAATAAATAAAAATAAATAATAAATAAATGTTTATTTAGGTAAGGTACATACATACAAGGAATTTTACAAAGATTTATGGATTTATAGATAGAGCTAGTACATACAATGCCTAAAGCCACTATTATGCAAAGCGTTTCAGGCAAGAAAAACATTAATGACTAAAGCTTAATACTAATTGAGTATAAAGAATAAAATGTGTTGAGAACAAATAAAAATAGAGATAAAAAAGGGGGGGAACATGGCTGAAAAAGCAGCACAAATACAATTAGGTTGACAAACAGCGTTGTTTAAAAAAAACAGACATGGGTTGACAATAGAAGGGTAAGGTAGGTTACAGGGAATTTATTAGGTAGTGCTTCGTTTTTATCTTAAACTGGTTGAGAGAGGTACAGTCTTTAACATGGTTGGGAAGGTCATTCCACATTCTGGGTCCCTTGATTTGTAGAGCATTTCTAGTTTGAAGTGTAGATATGATAGAACCCAGTAGGCTCAGGAACCTGTACACAGTTGTTTGACAGTTGAGAGGCAGGACCAAAGAGCCAGAGCTCAACCCCCGCAAGCACAGCTAGGCGAGTCCTCACAATCTTCCATACGCCAACAAAAGTCATCAATAAAGGTAAACAATAACTTGTACATACTTTAATATTAAAGATTTGGGTAAATTAGGTATAAAATTTACTTTGAAGTTCATTTTTTGGGGAGTGTGGAATGGATTAATTCAATTCCCATTACAGTATTTCTTTTGGGAAAATTTGTTTTGACTTAAGATACCTCTCTGGGAACCATCTGGGATTACCATTGTAAATCGAGGTCCCACTGTACATATATAAACACAAGCACGTACGTCTGTGAGTACATATAAGTAATAGTAGGCATCCACCAGTCTCGGGAGACTATGGAGTTGTGCTCTGGTTGACGGTCTGGAGTGGCCTCTCCAGGGCGCAGAACCTGGGGTAGGATGATACGGGGAAGAAGCTGTTACTCATGCAGCAAGTCCCCCCTCCCCCCTCTCCACAGCGCCGAACGTCTCCAATGGAAAGGCAAATGCCTTTCCATTGTAGACAAATGTATGTTTATGTATGTACATATTCTGTAGTACATTCATAAACATACATACATATGCACAGTCATATACACACACAGGAAGAGGCCAAACCCCCAAACATACCAGCGATACAAAGATGCAAGAAACAACTACACGGCAGTGAGGAGAGAGGCAGAAAGAAATTTTGAAAAAGGGATTGCAGACAAATGTAAAACAGAACCAGGTCTATTCTATAAATTCATGAACAACAAATTGTAGGTAAAGGATAATATTCAGAGGTTGAAAATGGGAAATAGATTCATGGAAAATGAAAAGGAAATGTGTGAAACATTAAATGAAAAGTTCCAAAGTGTGTTTGTACAAAATGAAATCTTCAAGGAACCAGACACAATAAGAATTCCAGAGAACAACATAGAGCACATAGAGGTGTCTAGAGATGAAGTGGACAAAATGCTCAAGGAGCTAAGTAAGAACAAAGCAGCTGGTCCAGATGGAGTTTCACCATGGGTTCTGAGAGAATGTGCACATGAGCTCAGCATTCCCACTTCAACTGATTTTTCAGGCATCCCTGTTTACAGGAGTTGTAGCTAATGTGTGGGAAAAAGGCTAACAGTTCCAATCTACAAAAGTGGAAGCAGGGAAGACCCCCTTAATTATAGACCTGTATCATTGACAAGTGTAATAGTCAAAATATTGGAAAAAATAATTAAAACTAAATGGGTAGAACACCTGGAGAGAAATTATATAATTTCAGACAGACAGTATGGTTTTCGATCTGGAAGATCTTGTGTATCGAATTTACTCAGTTTCTATGATCGAGCCACAGAGATATTACAGGAAAGAGATGGTTGGGATGACTGCATCTATCTGGACCTAAAAAAGGCTTTCGACAGAGTTCCACATAAGAGGTTGTTCTGGAAACTGGAAAATATTGGAGGGGTGACAGGTAAGCTTCTAACATAGATGAAAAATTTTCTGACTGATAGAAAAATGAGGGCAGTAATCAGAGGCAATGTATCGGACTGGAGAAGTGTCACAAGTGGAGTACCTCAGGGTTCAGTTCTTGCACCAGTGATGTTTATTGTCTACATAAATGATCTACCAGTTGGTATACAGAATTATATGAACATGTTTGCTGATGATGCTAAGATAATAGGAAGGATACGAAATTTAGATGATTGTCATGCCCTTCAAGAAGACCTGGACAAAATAAGTATATGGAGCACTACTTGGCAAATGGAATTTAATGTTATTAAATGCCATGTTATGGAATGTGGAATAGGAGAACATAGACCCCACACAACCTATACATTATGTGAGAAATCTTTAAAGAATTCTTATAAAGAGATCTAGGGGTGGTTCTAGATAGAAAACCATCACCTGAGGACCACATAAAGAATATTGTGCGAGGAGCCTATGCTACGCTTTCTAACTTCAGAATTGCTTTTAAATACATGGATGGCGATATACTAAAGAAAATGTTCATGACTTTTGTTAGGCCAAAGCTAGAATATGCAGCTGTTGTGTGGTGCCCATATCTTAAGAAGCACATCAACAAACTGGAAAAGGTGCAAAGACATGCTACTAAGTGGCTCCCAGAACTGAAGGGCAAGAGCTACAAGGAGAGGTTAGAGGCATTAAATATGCCAAAACTAGAAGACAAGAAAAAGAGGTGATATGATCACTACGTACAAAATAGTAACAGGAATTTATAAAATAGACAGGGAAGATTTCCTGAGACCTGGAACTTCGAGAACAAGAGGTCATAGATTTAAACTAGCTAAATACAGATACCGAAGAAATATAAGAAAATTCACTTTCGTAAATAGAGTGGCAGACGGTTGGAACAAGTTAGGTGAGAAGGTGGTGGAGGCCAAGACCGTCAGTAGTTTCAAAGTGTTTCATGACAGAGTGCTGGGAAGACGGGACACCACGAGCATAGCTCTCATCCTGTAACTACACTTAGGTAATTAACACTTAGGTAATTACACACATACATATGTATTCATAGTCATATGTATACATATACATAAATCTAGTACAGGTACTGTACATTATAGTAGTGTTTTTATTTATTAATAGCATTTAAAATATTGCAGGTTTTAGTTCGGGACTCTAGAACCCCTGTTATAGAACTAATATACAATGTCCATTGTTCTGTTGCTGCTACAGGCTTAGCGAACTTCTAGTATGTGTCCGTGATGTGCAGCTTGATGAACAGCTGCCGAGTCTTCCATCTCTTTATGACCTTCTTGGGGATGAACTTGATCATTACCATCTGGCCAAGTCCTACTTTGACCTAAAGGAGTATGACAGGTACTATGCACATAAGCTTACTGTAGTCATACTCTAGGCAGGAACCATAGTACTTTAATAAAAAGTTAAAAATATATTTTAAATATATTCAGTATTATTGAGTAATAAGTGCCAGAAACAATTTTCATTTTCTATGATTTAATGTCTTTAAAAGGTGTTGATTTTGTAATCTATTAATATCTTTGCTAGTGTTTTGGCTTGAACATCAATGCTTGAAATATTGTACATTAATTTTTTTTTGGGGGGGGGGGGGGGGAGGGAGTCCCTTTTTGCTCCATGTATCTACATTGCTGATACAGTGCCAAACTACTAGGTGCCATCAGTCACAGAGTTTTTAGGCCTACCGGGAAGCATGAGCCAGAACCTGGCTCCCTTCTAATGAGGCACAGAGGGCAGTGGCACTAGATAAAGATGTCGGTGAATTTTAATAGTCTACCACCACTGGGAAAGCACCTACAAAATCAGTGAAAGAAAACAAACCACTGCTGGTTATATAAAGTATGAAGCCCTCAAAATTGCTAAAAGAATGCCTCCAAAATGTAAACAAATGATGATAAATTCATGAAACTAGTGCGAGCTCATTCACTCCATCTCCTCCCCTTGTTTGGGGGAGAAGGGAGGAAGACTGGGTCGGCTGGCTGCTCCACCCTCAGTACTTGTTGATGGTTCTGGCTCTTGTTTCCTGCCCCTTTTTCTCTCTTGGAGCTTGTCATGGCCTTTGTAATACCCGCCTACTTGAGTGGCGGGAAGTATCTTCAGTGTTGCAGGTATTCTTGGGCGGCTCACTTGAGTTCCTCAATGAGTGCCTCTGGAGCTGTCTTTGGATTGGCTTTCGGAGGATGTGGGGGTGTTGAGTGAGGGGCCATCAACTGGGGTTCTTGTTTTGGTTGCTGCAGCGTTGTCTGCCTTACTGAAGCTGTTTGTGCCAATCCTTCGGGAGGCGGGTTTTCTCCTCTCGCCTCGCGTGTGGGCAGGCCATGCTGGCTTTGTCTTTGGATTCAGCTTGGGTTCTGGCTCTTCAGTCTTCTTTGCTGTTCTGTCGTCTGTTGTTTCCGAAGGACATTGTTGCCCAGTTTCTGGCGGCGGTTTCGGCCAGTTGCCTTTCTATTTCCAATTTGTTGGTGCTTTGGGATGGTCATTCCTGGTCCTCTCGGTTGGGTCATGCCAAGGCTCGGGCCTCGTTTGGTCAGGGTAGGCCTTTGATGTCAGTTTCTGAGTTGGTGGCTTCCCCTGGGCCTTCATCGTCTGGTTGGCACAGGGTTGCTCTGTGCGATGGTTGGCTTCTAGGGGTGTGCATTGGCTGTTTCGCAGGTTGCCTCGTTTCGGGGCGATGGTGGGGGTCTGGCTCTTTTTGCCCACTCTTGGTCCCTTGATTCGTGGGATTTTCAGGTAATTTTTTGTGGCCTTTGGTGGCATTGGGCAGACCTTTTTCCTATAGGCGGTTGGGTCAAGGAGGGCAGGCTTCTTCTCCGTCCCTCTGTCGGGTCATCTCGAAGTGGCTTTGCTGGGCCGTGATCGAAATGACCTCGTCTCTCATGTAGGTTTCCCACTTGTTTCTAGCTCCAGAACGGGACTGTGCAGATCTCCGGTACAGTTTGGACTTGTCTCGTCTGAACCATTTGATTCCATGCCTTTTTTTTTTTTTTTTTTTTTTTTTTTTTGATGACCACATTGTCCCAGGACTGGCTTGAATCTGGCACCTCACATTTTCATGAGCTTAACTCGGGTCATGGTGGCTTGAACAAAAAGCCGAATACAGTACATAGCAGACGTAGATGGACATCTGCGTCTGCTAGATACTCTGCTTTTAGCCTACCTTAACGACTAGTTGATGTGGGCTCCCAGCTGGTCTGTTTGTCTGCTAGCCAAGGATCTGGTTCTTTCCCAGCTTGCTGGGTTTGGGTTCCTGGTAAACTGCCTCCTGCCTAGTGACCATCCTGCCTGAATTCTTTGCAAGGATTTACAGTTTATTTTCAGATTTTTGGCTATTTGAACATAATAGTTATTATATATCTTGCCATGGGTCCCAAGAAAGCCAGTGGTAAGGTTCAAGGCAAGAAAACACATGTGAGAATGATCATAGAGGAAAAACAAGAGATCATTCGTAAACATGAAAATGGTACACATGTTGTTGAACTAGGTAGGCAGTTTAACAAATCTTAAGGGAAAGAGGAGGAGGCAGTAGAGGATGTCCCTTCCTCATTAATTAAGAAAATGTGTGCAGTGTGGGAAGAAGTGCAAAGTTTTGCTGAAGAGAATTGCCCAGATAAAACTGTAGCAGGCCGTTGCATTTATCGTATTAATAACAATGTGATGTCTCACTACAGACAAGCGTTACAAAGAAGGAAAAAACAATCTTCCAGAAAAACAATAAGAAAATCATGCAGTGAGCCAGAAGCAGGTCCTAGTGGTATGCAGGCAAAATGTGCCAATGTGTGTACCCCAGAAAAGTCATCACTGCCTGATATTATAATGGAAGGGATCTCCCCTTCCAAACACTAACACCTCTCCTCCTCTCCTCACTGTCTTCATATGCCAACAGGAGTCATCAGCAAGGGTAAGTAATAACTTGTACATACTTTAGTAGTGAAGATTTGAGTGAATTAGATATAAAATTTACTTTAAAGAGAATTTTTGGGGGAGTCTGGAACGGATTAATTCATTTCCAATTATTTCTTGTGGGGAAATTTGCTTCGGTTTACGAATTTTCGGGTTACAAACCATCTTCAGGAACGGATTAAATTCGTAAACCGAGGTGCCCTGTATGTACAATACCCATTTATTAATTTTACAAGAAAATTAGACTTGTGATGTGTGCTTTAATTTTTTTACAAATATTGTATTGGTAGTTTACATTTTTTAATTCAATTTTCTTTGCTCTGGTTTTGATAACAGATGTGCTTACTTCACTGAACATTGCACCACGGACCTCGGGCGATTTCTTCATCTCTACTCAAGATATCTTTCAGGCGAGAAGAAAAAGAATGATGACATTGTTGATGCACTTGGTAGGATAAGCTATGACTTTGTAATACTGTATTTGCATCCAAAGTACTGCACACTTTAGTACCAGGTAGCCTGGTGGATATCGCGCAGGACTTGTAATTCTGTGGCGCGGGTTCGATTCCCGCACCCGGCAGAAACAAATGGGCAAAGTTTCTTTCACCCTGAATGCCCCTGTTACCTAGCAGTAAATAGGTACCTGGGAGTTAGTCAGCTGTTACGGGCTTCTTCCTGGGGTGTGTGTGTGTGTGGTGTGGAAAAAAAAAAAAAAAAAAAAAAGTAGTTAGTGTAGTTAGTAAACAGTTGATTGACAGTTGAGAGGCGGGCCGAAAGAGCATAGCTCAACCCCCGTAAAATACAACTAAGTGAATACACTGTATTATAGGCAGGGCTTTGGAGTTGGAGTTGTGGAGTTAGAATTAGAAGCACTTCTTTGGTTAACCACTGCACTGCACATAACAGCTAGGCCTACTACTAATTCATGTGGGAGTAATACGCTGCACTTTAACCACTTAACTGTGCCAACCGAGTATTCTCGGTCGGTGGGAAACTGCGCCAACCGAGAAAACTTTTTTATTTTTTTGTACTCACTCTAAATGTGTGCGAGGTTGGTTGTGTACAAAATGGACTCTTAGGACCTCCAGTGAGAGGCAGTCATCTTGGAAAAAAATTCTCAGAATGCCCTAGGGTTGTTGGCTGGGTTAGTTCCGAGTGAGCAATCATGGGTGGCGCACGCGCCTCTGGCTCCCAAAGACCTGTCCAACGCGGTGTTGAAAGATAACGCTCTGTCGGTGAAATTCAAACCTTATTGTTTGAAGAACATAAGGGTCATAATATTGGTGAAGCTAGGCGTAATGAGAACCCTAACACAAAGGTCAGATGCAAGTGATACAGCACCTATGAGGACGATACAGCGAGTGTATCCAGTTGTAGCTCTGAGCGTCACTCTTGCAATCCTATGCTATCTCCAAAATTTATTTAGATGATACATAGATGAATCGTTTTCTGCATTCAGTGATGATGCATCTGATACAAGTAGCATAGATGAACAGTGTTAGCGGCTTTCATGGTGGTGTTTTCCATAGATATTTTCAAGAATACCTGAATCTCATCCTGACTGACGGACACTCTTTGAGGCTAGCTGAATCTCTTCCTGTGTGGGACCATACAAAGCCATCTTTTCAAGACTACCTTACAAATTGATCTTTTCCTATAATCTTTTCAATACTACCTTAAGCTTTACAAGCTTGGCTACATACAACCTACAAGTACTAAAGCCAAGGGTGTATGTGAGTGCGTTATTTGCAAGCACGCATAATGAAGAAACGGGAAGCGAAAATTTATCTGTACCTGGTGCAACGAGAGCGAAGTCACGCTGTGCACCACGGACTACTTCGTTGATTATTACTAGCTTCCGAAATACTGAGTGTGTAATACAGTACAGTGTGTTACTTTGTACATAGTGTGGGAAACTGTACATATTGTAATTTTAGTGAATTTTTAACAAGTAATATTGCAACAATAAACATTTATTGTGGACACATTGCTGACACATGTATCACAGTTCCATAGAACATTATGAATGTTCTACTGTATACATATTGTAAAGGACACAAATATGCATCATATACAATAAAAAAAACAAATAAAACCACATTGGATATAGAACAAATAATTGAAAATATATTTGTGGCAACACCCGGTTAATGGCGCATGGCTATATACCATTTGACACCCACAGGCGCATACAAAAAAAAAAAAAAAATTCTTCCTAACCTGTTAATTTGTGTTCACCGATCATGGGGGAAAAAAATCGTAAGTGGCATATATTGCCCGCTATAGGGCAGGGAAGTCTGGCAAAAAACAGGCGCTGACTTGGCATGCGTCCCAGGCAGTCTGTTGCCTGCCAGCTGTCAGGCCGGAGTTGCCACAAAGAGATAATTACATAATTATTTCAATGTCTCTGATTGATTTTTCGTAGGTTTTTTGCTGTAATATTATTCAATAGTGTGTAGTGTGATATATTTATATAATAAAATGAGTGAATCATCGCTGTACTCAAAAATATGATGTGCATATTGTTGATTCAATTATGTTCATCAAACAGTGAACAAATACTTTGTCGGTTATTACACTATTTACACAGGTTATATATTAGTATCTGCATGTTTTGTTCACCATAACGAACCAATAAGTTGCTATTATGAGTCAAAAAGTAACGAGGAGTGACCGCCGTGTACCAGCCAGTCACTCACTCCCTCCCTCAACACCTCACTTGCCCACATTCTCCTCCCACCATACTGTTTTTGCTTTTATTCACTATATACAGACGTTATATATAAGTATCTACATTTGTGTTCACCATAACGAACCACTAAGTTGGCATGCTGAGTGGCGGTGCCAGTGGCAGCCCACCACTGGCTGCTACTTCCTCCCTCCCTCAAGTCATCTGACTCGCCCACATTCTCCTCCCACAATACTGTTTTTGCTTTTATTCACGATATACAGACGCTATATATAAGTATCTACATTCATGTTCACCATAACGAACCACTAAGTTGATATGCTGAGTGGCAGTGGCAGGGCAGCCCGCCACTGGCTGCCACTCCCTCCCTACCCCACCTCACCTGGCTCGCCACCATTCTCCTCCCACCATACTGTTTTTGCTTTTATATACAGACGTTATATATAAGTATTTACATGTTTTGTTCACCATAACTGTACATCTAAGCTTGTATGGTGAGTAAAGGCACAAAGACATAGTTACTCACACAGTCAGCTGGCTACCGCCCTCAAGGCCAGACGCACTAATATTTCTCCTCCAACAATACTGTTTGTGGTGTTATTACGCTATATACATACATTATATATAAATATCTACCTGTTTTATTCACCATACTTGTACAAGTAAACTGGTATGGTGCCCAAAGACCATCGTGGTCACCAGTAAACATGATAAATCGTGCAGACGACGCCACCGCCCTCACCAAAATTGCGGCTCCCAACCTACTCTTCTTGCTGTTTATACCCTCTATACACACGTTATGTATAAGTATCTACATTTGTGTTCACCATAGCAAACCACTAAGCTGGTATGGTGAGTGCAGTCAATAAAAGGTGGCCACACACAGTCAGAAGACAACGCCACCATCCTCCCTCCCACAGCATTACTCCTCCCTCCATGGAGCACAGCGCTAAATATCACCACAATCCTGCTATTATCAGAACCCTGTTCAGTTTTATCACAGTCAGGGGGTCTTCTGTAATAATATCATTGCTACATAATAGCATGAACAAGTATATTATGGCATTTTTAGGTGATGCTGTGGTCACAAGCTGAACAGCAGTGCTGTGAGCTCATGCTGCGTGCATCAGGCTTGGTATCTCACTCAATACTGAGGCCCCTAACACCCGGGAATTTGGCCCACGATTTAAAAAAAATGGCGTTTGTTTACAAGAGCCCTGATGAAGGTGTGGTGAACCCCGTGTATCCGCGGGCCGTTTAAATCTTGTGTAGTACTCCAAAGCATCATATGATGCGATGCGCAATTTAAGGGTTAAATGGCCTGCGCGACCATGTCTGGGCGATTCATGCACAAGCGACCAGGCCCTGATGACGTAGCGCACCCTGTCCACGTGCCCACAGCCAAAGTAAGTGGAATTTGGTATTTATTTTTGCATAGACATGTTCAGGGAAGGGAATTTATCATTTTATGAAGAAAAAAAGAATATTTTGGGAACACTTTAATTCATGCGCACAGGGGGAATTTCACAATAAACTCGGTGCAGCACGGTGGTTAATAAAAAGTAAGTTGACTAATGGCTGTAATGCACTTGTACAATTGAAACTTATTTCTGTAATCACACTGTGCACAGTATATCTTTTTGTCAAGGCTTAGTTATTAATTAACACTTACAATACTGTACTCTATCAACACTTTTTGCACTAATTTATATGCGTTTCAATCATATTTTATATCTATAGTTAGGTTGTCTTCCTTTTTTGCATCGGGTTGTTTTGTCCTTTTTTGGGTTTTCAGGACTACAGTTATTTGATGTTTCTTACTGTCGCCTCGTTTTGTGCGGCGCTAGCGGAGCCGCTCAGGCTTGTGTTCCGGCTGGACGTCGCATCCGCCCCGTTTTGTACGCTTTCTCGTGTTTGTTTCACCTCCGGCCTGCCACCTCCGGAGTTTCTACCTCTCTGTTCGGTTTTTTGTTTTAGTTTTTTACCATGTGGGGTTTGTTTTGTTATGCCTACCTTTCTGGGTGCCTAACCCAGATCGATGGCAGATAAGGAAAACCCCAACCACAAGGGGGTTTTCCAGGGCCATTGCTCCCTGAAACCTCTCTGAAGGGGCCAGGTTCTGGCGCTGGTCCCTGGTAGGTCTGAACTCCTTAGCTAATGTCCTGGTCTAGTATAACTTACATTAGCCCGATAAACTCCAGGGAGCCTCCGGGGCTCACTCGGAAAATGGCGTTTCATTACATTCAACGCTGGTTTTTTAGGTCCAGTTAGATGCAGTCAACCCATCTATCTCTTTCCTGTAAAATCTCTGTGGCTCGATCATAGAAACTGAGTAAATTCAATACACAGGATCTTCCAGATCGAAATCCATACTGTCTGTCTGATATTATATCATTTCTCTCCAGGTTTTCTACCCATTTTGTTTTCATCAGTTTTTTCCAATACTTTCACTATTACACTAGTCAATGATACAGGTCTATAATTGATGGGGGTCTTCCCTGCTGTCACTTTTGTAGATTGGAACTATGTTAGCCTGTGTGTGGATGGGTGCTCGCTCATGGGTAACGCTTGACTGATTTTCAGGTTTGCCCTGGGTGGCACACCGGGCTTTTCTGGGGAGAGCCCCTTTGGCTCCTCGGAGCTTACTAGACTGATATGCTAATGTCAGACTTTGGCATCAGTCATGTGTTTGGAGTTCAGTGGGCCTACCGGGGACCATGAGCCAGAACCTGGCCCCCTCAGAGAGGCATGGGGAGCAATGGCCTATAGAAACCCTTGTGTGGTTGGAAGACTTCTATGTCTGCCATTGATCGGGTCAGGCACCCAGAAAGGTAAGCATCCCAAAACAAACCCCTATTCTGGTGAAAATATTGCTACCAAAAGCCGAACAAGTGGATAGAACTCTCCTAAAAGACACGAACAAACGAGCATGACGTCACAGGTCGCCGCGTCGATGTCTGCGCAGCTTCCCCCCCCCTCCTCGGGAGGAGGAAGGGGGAGCCCTAGATCCCGTATGCCGGCTATCCACCCGTCAGTTCTTCGGCTGATGCTAAAGGCTAAGGTCGTGTTCTCTGGCTCTGGTGATAGTTTCAGCACTATGCTTCGAGTGTGGTGGCTGTCTTCCAGGGGTGCGAGAGCCAGGAGTTATTCTCCAGTACTCGGGCTGCATGTGCCTAGGGTTTCCTTCCCTAGGTGCCCTCTAAGTACTACCCTTGGAGCTTGGGGTTACCTTTCACAAGTTTCTTGGGTCCTGCTTCTGTTGTGCCGTTTTACTGCTCTGTTTTTCAGCCGCCTTTTGGGTACTTGGGTGTTTTGTCTTCCTTGTTCACCTTAGGGTAAGAGGCAGTTTTGCACTGGTGGGCGCAGGGTACTGCGCTGCTTGTTTTCACCACTTACAGTGGCCGGCTCTGTTCCTCTTGGGTATGCTGTCCTCTTGTGGGGTTTTCTTTTTCTTTTTGCCTTGTGGGGGTGGGGGGGGGGGGATCTGCCCTGCTTCTTGCCGCCTGTGCTTGGCCTATTAAGGTTCTTCTATGGCGGTGCCCCCTGCTAGGTCTTCGGAGGGTACACGTCCCTGGGGTTCAGTTTTAGTGTGTTTGCTTGGTAATTTTGGGCGCCGGTTAGCAGTACCTTGCCTAGGGTTATCTGGGCGTGAGTCTAGTTAAGCGCTCGGGGCCCGGGGAAACCCCTAGGGGGCGCGAGGATCTGATGGATGTGACCCCGAGTACCCCTCGCTTCGTGCTAGTTTGGGGGTTGTTTGGTCCCCTTGTCTCAGGGTGACTCACTGTTTTTGCCTCTGTCACGCTGCCTGTTGGGTCGGTGACACTTTCGACCCTGAGTCTTGTGAGTGTTGCTGCTTGCTAGTGACTCAATTTACCCTGCCCCGTTTTGCTTATAGAGACCCGGACTTTGGGGGTGGGGGTTGCCCTTGTCCTTCCCCTCCTATGGTTCGTTCTGGTTTCCCCTCCGCCTGCTTCTGGCCCCGAAGCATCTGAGGGTTTTGGAACCGGAGCAGGATTTCGAAGGTCTTGAGGCTCGAGCAGTCTCGGGTAATGCCTCTTCCAGTGTGGCGACGGAGGCATTCAAGTCTAGTCTCCCTGCCGAAGCCACCGAGTCTGACCAGTGGGCCCCCTTTTGTTCGGCTTACTCGGCTGTGTCTGCTTTGTCTTTTGAGGCCGGTGCTTTGGGAGATGACTCGGCCCCGGGTCCTGCGTAGGAGGGTCCCGGGGTGGGGGAGGGGCTGATTTGGGGGCATTGGGCCCCGTTGGACCTCGCCTGGGTTTTTCTACCCTCCTGAGCAGGACTTGTTGTTTCAAGGAGTGGGGTTCTCTTTCCCCCCCCCCCTCTGCGTACGAGTTGGATTTGGTGTCTGCTCCTCCCCAGGTTCGGTCCCGTGTCCCCCCCCCCCCTGGGTGCATCAGTTCCATCCTTCCGGAGGTTTTCGGCTTCTCGCATCCAACCTTCTGCGGTGCGGGCAGCCCTTGCGGCTTACCTCCTGTGTGACCCGGTTTATGCCTCGGTGATAGATCCGTCTTCGTTCAGGTTTGGGACTTCGTTCCTTTTCTGGGTCCATTACAAGGTTCCGGAGTCATCCTGGCTGACGGACTGTCCTGTCTTTGCCTTGGAGGCTTGGCATTCCGTCTGCCGTACCTGCACGCTTAAGTGGCGTGAAGATGCGATGGTGGTTCAGGTTTTCCTGGGGGGCGACCTGGAGCACCTCAATGAGTGCTTGTTTGCCCCCCGCCCTTACTTGGGATGTGGGCGTGGTGCAGCTCCAGGTGCAGGTTCCCTCTCTCTCAACTGCACAGGTTGCTGAGGACAATTAGGCAATTAGGTGAGCACATGCGTGCCTGTGGCCTTTAGGCTTCGGCCTTGCGTTTCCTATCCCTCCTGGAGCTGTCTTTGGACTAGCTTAAGGAGAATGTAGGGGCACTCGGGGCTGACCCTGGGTACGGTGCCTTGGGCTCGGCGACTGCTCGTTGGCTACCTTGCTGAAGCTGTTTGCGCTGATCCTGCGCGATGCGGTTTCCCTGTTCTATGCTTTCTGGCTCGCTTGTTGGCAGGGGTGCTTGCCTCCTCCCTGGAATCGGTCTGGACCCTGGCACTTAGGATGTCTTCTCCTTTTTGTCCTTTGCTTTTTGCGGATTCTACCGTGGTGCAGTATATTCAGGCTGCTTCGGCTACTTGTCAGCCTATGTCTGACTTGTTGGTTCTCCGGGGGTCCCGGGGGGATGAGGGTCTTCCTGGAGGGGTCGTGCCAGGGTTCGGGGTTCTTCTCGTTGTGGTAGGCCACAGGTGCCGGGTGCGGGTTCGGTTCCCGCCTTCATCTGGTCGGCGCGGTGGTCGCTCTGTGCAAGGTTCTGGGTCTCATAAGGGGCGCCGGCCCTTTCGCGGTTCGTCCCATTGACGGGGCGATGTGGGGGAGGCTTGCGCTGTTTGCTCACTCTTGGTCCCACGATTTGTAGGCATTTCGGGTCATTTCTCTCGCCCTGCAGTGGAGTTGGGTGGCCCCTCCTTTTTTGGGAGGTTCAAGGCTGGCGGGACAGGCTCTTCCCCTGCACTCTGTCGATTCATCTTGGAGTGGGTTTGCTAGGGCGTAGTCAAAACGACGACATCCTTCAGATGGGTTTCCCATCTGTTCCCAGTACCGAAACGGGACTGTGCGGACCTGCGGTTCATTCTGGACTTGTCCTGTCTGAAGCCCTGGGTTCATTGCCCCTCCTTTCGGATGACTATGCTATCCCGGGTTCGACTCCTGTTGAAGCTGGGTGCTTGAATGGTGTCCCTGGACCTCCAGGATGCTTATTGGCCCTATTTTTGTTGTCCTTCACTTCTCGGGCTCGGGTTGGAGAGCATCATGCTCTCCTCCGGCACCGGGGGTTCTGTTCCTTTGGTCCGGGTTTTCGTTTTGTTCGGTTGCAACCATCTCCCTTTTTTCTGGTGAAGAATGAGACGACGGGCTTCCGAAGCGGTAATGGTGGATGCTTAGTTGGTTAGGCCGGGGGTGCATCACGTGTTGATGGTGGCTTTATGCCGCTACCTGTGGAACATTGGTTTTGTGATGGTGGATGATCTTTGGGAGAATCCAGTTTCCCTGGTTCCCTGTTCCAGGGCTCGTGTATCTCAGGTTGTTCGCAGTCATGAAGTCCAGGCAGCCTGTTGTCTACCCTTTGTTCCCAAGATGTGCGGAAGTACGCAGTGCTCGCCACTGTTTTTGGTAACATGTCTTAGGGCGACATTTGGGAGCAGTGGTTTTGGAGGTTGAACAGGGTCCTTGCCACCAGATATCTCGTGAATGTTCTGGGGCCTTCAGCCTTGTGTGACATTGGGACGTCTGTCGCGGCGTCGGTCACTTCTTCGCCTTGAGCCCTGTGGTGCTGCTGACTCTCGGGTAAGTCCCTGTTTTTCCTTTTCCGTGGGTAGTTAGTTTCAGGGAGCTGATTGGGCTACCCCAGAAAACCAGCATTAAATGTAACAAGATGCCATTTTCTGGAGGTAGCCCCGGAGCCTCCCTGACACCTTCCCCCTCTCTCTCCTGTCGGCAGTTTCCGTCTGACTTCATATTGGAGGGGTAGACTGTGGAGGCGCCTGGATCGACTCCTCCTTCCCTTGTCGGGGATGGGAAAGGGGAAGTTCCAATAATAAGCGGGAATGTTAGTTTAAATGTTTCTTTTCATTGGGGAGTTTTTTTTTACTCTTTCATGCTTTAGGTCCCATTTTACCAGCTCGTTTGTTTTGGTTCGCCTAGCTTTTCTGGGCTCCTGCCTCGGTAGATGATGGAATATGATATACTTTACATTAAGAGTGCTCATACGTCATCGCTTCCTGTGCCTCTGTGGAAACCAGCTTCTGGCTCGTGGTTGCCGGTAGGCTTGGAACTCCACGTGACTGATGACCCCAAACTAATAAAGCACATATCAGTTCAGTTAGTTTCAGGGATCCTCCGGGGCTACCCCCCCCCCCCAAAGGGCACTTCATTACATTCAATGCTGGTTTTTCACTTTGAATTCCATTTGGCAAGTTTGTTCCATACTTATCTTGTCCAGTTTATCTTGAAGGGTAGGACAATTGTCCAAGTCTCTTATCACACACAAATGAGAGAATAAATGTAATAAAGTTATGCATTAAACTTCTATTGAACTGGACAAACATAATTAGATAAATGAAGAATTTTATAATTTTCTTTGCTGGCAGTTACCAATGATCAACACAAAGGGATTTACCTGAAGGAGCTGCACACGGAGCTGTCCAAAATTTATGCTCTTCACTCATCAAACTCCACATCCAGGTAATTGTATGTTTTTCATATACAGTACACATACTGTACTGTTTGTGAATATGAGTCTGTATGTCTGGTCTAGTACCTTGGTGAATTAGTCTCCTGTGGGGGAGGGGGAGGGGGGTGATGGCAATGTACTCCAGTGGCCCATTGCTTCAGCTGTGTGGGTTGGAGGGTTGCAGTGTGTGCAGGTCATCCCTCTTCACCTGTGGAATTGGACTTTACTGATGACCCAGCTTTTGGCTTATCTGCATATGGTTCTCCAGGTAGTTCATTTTGGGCATGTTGAATCTCCTCGTGGATGGTCTCTCGCGTGCATCAATTCTGACAGTGGTAATATAGTACAGTATATACAGAAATTACAATAGTGTGATACATAAAGTTAAAAATCCACGAGGGTGGATTTGTTTTACTATGTCATGGCGCAATCGACAAAGGTGCATCTGGGATCCTCTCGGACGTAGGTTCAAACCTTCATCGCTGCCCTTGTGGATTTGTTTAATATAATACAGTATATATACTTTATTACCTTGGGTCACCATTATCATATTAAAATATGGAGGTAAATGAGTGTGCAAGAAAGCTAATAAAAATACATTTTGTATGCATTGTTTTTGTTACCAGTTCTGTGATGGATATTTTTCTGTGGGGAGCCCCTTTGGCTCCCCAGAGATATCCAGGCTGAAATGGATATATTAGACTTTGGCATCACTCATGTGAATGGAGTTCTTAGGCCTAACGGAGACCACGAGCGAGAACCTGGTCCCTTCAGAGAGTCACGAGGAGCAATGGTTTGTGGAAACCCACGTGTGGTTGAAAGCATTCCATGTTTGCTATCGACCGGGCCAGGCACCCAGAAAGGTACGCGCCCCAAAACAAACCCCTATTCTGGTTAAAATATTGCTACTGAAAGCCGAACTAGTGGACAGAACTCCTCAAATGAAACGAGCAAATGAGCATGACGTCACCATGTCACTGTCTGGGCAACCCCCTCTTCCCTCTCAGTGGTCGTGTGACTCTGGCTCCTGTTTTCTGTTCTCCAACTCTGTGCCTTGTGGGGTGACGCTGTTCTTTGGTGGTGAGTGAGCCAGGAGTAATCTCACAAGTACTCGGGCTGCATGTGCCTATGGTTCCCGTCCCAAGGTGCCTAGTAAGTACTGCCCTTGTGGCCATCTTCCACAAATCACCTTAGAAGCTACCTCCGTAAGGTCATTTGCTGCTCGGTGATTGGCCTCCCTTGGAATCAGATGGGGTGTTTCCATCACTCCTGTTTGCCTTTGGGTAGGGGGTAGTATTCGTCACTGGTTGGGGCGCAGGGTATTATGCAGCTAGTTGTCACCTCTCATAGCGGCCGGCTCTGTTCTGCCTGGGTACATTGTCCTCTTGCGGGTTTTTTCTTTTGGTTTTGGTTTTCTTGCCTTGTGTGGGGGGGGGGGGGATCTGCCTCTTGGTTTTGATCTCGCCCTCTTGTATCTAGGTGGTCCCCCGCTAGACCCCATGAGTTTACACGTCCTGGGGGAGCAGCTTTAGCAGTTTGTTGGTAATATTGGATGGTGGTAACAGTACCCTGCCTGGGCTTCCCCGAGTTCCATTTCAGAACCCTGGGAAACCCCATGGGGGAGCGTGGGTCTGATGGATGCGACACCTGGGTCCCCTCCTTGCCTTGTGCGAGTTTGAGGGCTGCTCGGTCCCCTTGTTTCCGTGTGACCTTAATGCCTCCGACATGCTGCCTGCTGGGTTGGTGACACCTTTGATCCAGAGTTCTGCAAATTTTGTAGCTTGTTTGTGACTCGGTACACCCAGTCCACTGATGACTATTCGAGTGCAGGCAGCTCAGGCATTGCACCCACGCCTGAGCTCCCACGTCTTTGCACCCACACTCGTGTCATTTCTAGGCCGTTTTATGTTGCTGCAGTGTACTAGGTTGGCTGCTGACCTGGAAGCCCCGAGGCTGCCCTGTTTTAGTTATAGGGACTCTGACTTGGGGGTATTAGTCGCTTCGACTTTGGTTCTGTCCGCTCCCCCCCTCGTCCTTCCCCTGCTGTGGTTCGTCCTGGTTCTCTTCCCCCAGCTTCCAGCTCTGAAACGTCTGAGGGTTTAGGAGTCGGGGCAGGGTTTAGTTGGTTTCAAGACTCGGGCAGTCTCGGGGTATGCCACTTCCAGGGTGGCGACAGAGGCATTTGAGCCGGTTCCTTCCTGCCAAAGCATCTGGTTCTGTCCAGTGGGCCCCTTTCCTTCCTGCTTTTCTGGCTGCTCCGGCTTCTTTTGAGGCCAGGGCTTTGGGGGATGGCTCGGTCCCCGGGGCTGGGGAGGGGTTGAGTTGGGGGCCTTGGGTCCCGTTGGACCCCTCTTGGGGTTTTTGTATGCTCTGAGTGGAGCTTGTATTTACTGGGAGTGGGGTTTTCCTTCCCTCCCTCTTTGTATACGTTGCATTTGGTGTCAGCCCCTCCCTGGCTTCGGTTCCATATCCCTTCGTGTCCATCGGTCTCGTCCTTCTGCAGGCTTCCCGCCTTGTGAGGTGCGGGAGGCCATTGCAGCTTACCTTCTGCGCGACCCGGATAATGCCTCTTTAATGGATCCGTCTTCATTCAGGTTTGGATCTTCATTTTTTACAAGGTTCCGGAATTGTTCTGGCTTGCAGACGTCCCAATTCATCTGGGGTTCAGGGACTGGCTTGGTTTTTGTGGTGATGCGTCGGGATTACCGCTTTTGTTGCCTTCCTTTTGGCTTGAATCTGGCACCTTGCGTTTTCACATACCTTATCCAGGTTGTGGTGGCCAGTCTGCATCTCTTGGGGGTTCGCGTTCTGGTCTATCTCAACGACTGGCTGGTGTGGGCTCCACACCAGTGGAGTCCGCATGTTTGCTCGCCAAGAATTTGGTTCTTTCTCAGCTCGCCTGGTTCGGATTCTTGGTGAACTGGAGGAAGTCCCATCTGGTTCTCTCTCAGGTTCAGTCTTGGCTGGGTTGTGTGTGGGACTCTTGGACCGCTTTTTTGAATCTCCCTCCAGTTTCTGGCTTCTGCTGCAGTCCTGCTTTCACCTTTTTCTGGGGGCTCCCGGTCACCCGGGGGTTGCTCGAGGCTTTGTGCGAGAACCTGAACTTTGCCGTGATAGTCTACGTGCCGGGTAAGGTTTGGCTTCGTCGGTTGTTCAGGTTCCTTCGGGTCGTCCCTTCCACTTCTCTTGCAATTGTTGGTTTGGCCTCCAGGTGCCTTGCATCAGCTGCTGCATCACCGGCTTCCTCTTTAGAATTTTCGGGGTTCAGTGCCTTGGCGCCTACCCGAGCCCTTGCTCAATGTGTTCACGGACACGTCGTCTCTTGGCTGGAGCTTTGTGACCAATGACGGTCAGGGGCAGTGGGATCCAATCTTCCTTCAGGCACACATCTGGTGGGCTGCCTGTCACGGAATGGAAGGTTGACACCGACTCATTCAGTTGGCTCTGCTGGATATACGGGCTCCCGGAGGTGGACTCCTTTGCGTCAGCATGGTCGAGGCATCTCCCATTATACGTGGCGCCCTTCAACGATTGCGAGGCCGTCGAGGAAGATGCCTTGAGGCAGGACTGGTCGAGGTGGGGTTACCTGTACCTCTTTTCCCCGGGTTCAGCTGTCGCTCCAGGTCCTGGCTTGCTTGGAGACTTACCAGGGGAGAGTAGTCCTCTTGGTTCCTTGGTGGCTGGCCCAGCCCAGATTTCAGGCGCTGCTTGCTCAGTGTCTGAACCCGGCGGTCTTCCTGCGACCTTTCAGCAGATTGGGCTGGTCCATTATGTGGCTGGTTCGATCTTCTTGAGTCTTCGTGTCTGGTTTTCTGACTCGAGTCTATCACCACTTGTATGGTGAGCAGGTGGCTTTGTTGGTGTCCCACCTATGTGCTTGGTCTCAGCACCAGTGTGAAGTTTCCTGGTGGTCCTTTAGGCTGTTTTGTCCTTTCTTTCGTGGTTCTTCCAGGACGGTCATCTTATGCCAAATACTGTCGCCTCGTATCGTGCGGCGTTGGCGGAGCCGCTGCAGCTTGTGTTTGGCATTGATGTTACTTGTGAACTGTTCCGCAAGTTTTCACGGGTGTTGTTTTTTTGTTTTTCTTCTGGCCTACTCATGCGCCACCTGAGCCGTCCTGGTCCATGGATCGGGTGCTCTCTTTTCTCTCTTCCCTTCAGTTTGTAGTGTCCCCCTTTGTTTCTGCATTGTTTCTCCAAGGCTTTTTTCTTGTTGGCATTGGCCTCTGGGGGTTGGGATGGGGAGCTTCATGCTCTTCTCTGGTGCAGACGGTTTCTGCTTTTTCAATACTGGTGGTAGGATTGTTCGTTTGCAGTCGTCTCCTTTTCTGGCGCAGAATGAGACTGCTGCTTTCCGGAGGGGTCCTTAGGTTGTTGATGCTTGGTTTGTTAAGCCTGGGGTGCATCATGTGTTGTGTCCGGTCGCAGCTCTCTGCCGTGACCTGCGTGCCACTTCCTCTGTGGCCGGGGACGTGCTTTGGGTTTCCTGGTTTCCCTTTCTCCCTGTTCCAGGATTCGGGTCTCCCAGGTCATCAGCAGGCTTATTCAATCCAGCCAGCGTACAGTCTATCCCCATGACGTTCGTAAGTTTGCTGTGCTGGCTGCCGTCTTCGGTAACATGTCTTGGGCTGACATTCAGGCGCTGGGTTAATGGAGGTTGAACAGGGTCCTGGCCGCTCGCTACCTTGTCAGTGTTCCTGGGCCTAGTCGGGCCTGTGTCGCGTTGAGTTGGCGGTTGCAGCCAGTTGTCTCGACTTCGAGTTGAGGAGCGAGTGCGGACTGCCTTCTGGGTAAGTCCCTCTCGTTTTTGTCTTTGGGTAACTATGTCCGGGAAGCCGAATGGGTTCTCCTCCAGAAAATCAGCGTTTAATGTAATGAAACCCTATTTTCTGGGTGAGACCCAAAGGCTTCCCAGCAACCCTTCCCCCTCCAGTCGACAGTCTTACTTTTCACGATTTTTTACATCCAGCCTCAGAACTGAAAGGTGGATAGCCGGTGTAAGAGTCTGGGGCTTCCCCTTCCCCCTCCCGGGGAGGGGGAATTGCGTAGACAGTGGTGCGGTGATGTGGTGACGTCATGCTCGTTTGCTCGTTTCCATTTGGGGAGTTCTGTCCACTAGTTCGGCTTTCAGTAGCAATATTTTAACCAGAATAGGGGTTTGTTTTGGGGCACTTACCTTTCTGGGTGCTTGACCCAGTCAATGGCAGACATGGAATGTTTCCAACCACACAGGGGTTTCTTTCCATAGGCCATTGCTCCTCGTGCCTCTCTGAGGGGGGCCCAGGTTCCGGCTCGTGGTCCCCGGTAGGCCTACGAGCAGCATTCATGTGACTGATGCCAAAGTCTAATATATCCATATCAGCCTGGATACCTATGGGGAGCCGAAGGATCTCGCCCAGAAAATGGGGTTTCATTACTTTCAACTCTGGTTTTTTATTTTACTTTGCATGTAGAGATTTGTAGTACAGTATAGGCACCAATTCAATTTTGGTAAGATTTTTCTTTGTAAAGATTCATTCACTTTGTACTTAATTGTTATATGTGCAATTGATAGATAAATATTTAGTCATTTTTATATTGTGTGCTCCTGTACAGAAATGTTGGTGAAACTGACATGGATGCCTGGCTACTGTGGCTGTATGGAGTAGTACTGAAACGCTTGGACCTTACTAGACAGTCTGTGGAAGTGCTGTGTCAGGCTTTGCACATCCAACCCTTACAATGGGGGGCTTGGCTGGAATTGGCAGCTCTCATCACAGACAGAGAAATGGTCAGAGAAATTCAGAAACTTTTAGTTATGGGATATTTTCTAATGGCATTTTCTATTCATTTTTAGTGATTAAAAAATGTAAGCATCACTAACTTCTGTGGATTAATCTCATCAGTTCTGAACACAAATGGGAGAATTTGAAATGTTACGATTTAATACTATTTAATACCCAATACTATGATTTACTATGATTATTTGTATTTTCTACTGCATATTTTAATTTGCATTATTTTTTATTCCAATAAAGTGGCCATGCATATGTGCAGGAGTTTATTGTGGCCTTGGAGAATATGTTGGCCTCTCAATCATGCTTTTCTCTTTGATGCAAGGGAGAGCATCAACATGCCTTCCTGAGGCATGTATCATGCTTTGTGTCCGGTTACAGCGCTATGCCGTTGTTTGCGCGCCACGGCTTCTGTGTCCAGGAAAGCGCTTTGGGTTGATCCGGTTTCCCTTCTTCCCTGTTCGCGGATTCGGGTCTCCCAGGTCGTCCGCAGGTTTATCAAATCCAGCCAGCCTGCGGTCTATCCCCGTGCCCATGACGTCCATAAGTTCGCGGCTCTTGCTGCCATCTTTGGAAATATGTCTTGGTCTGATATTCGGGCGCGGGGTTTTTGGCGGTCGAACAGGGTCCTGGCTGCTTGTTACCTCGTGAATGTCCCTGGGCCCCGTCGGGCCTGTGTTGCTTTGGGTCGGCGGTTGCAGCCAGTTGTCTCGACTTCGAGTTGAGGAGTGAGCAACGACTGCCTCCTGGGTAAGTCCCTCTTTTTTCGTCTGTGGGTAGTTAGCTCTGGGGAGCCGACGGGGCTTCCCCCAGAAAACCAGCGTTGAATGTAATGAAACCCCATTTTCTGGGCGAGTTCCAGAGGCTTCCCAGCATCCTTCCCTCCCTCCGGTCGGCGTTTTTTTCATGTTTTTGACATTCCAGCCTCAGAACTGAGGTGTGGGTAGCCGGTGTGAAGGGTCTGGGGCTCCCCCTTCTCCCGTCCAGGGAGGGGGGAGCTGCGCAGACAGCGGCACGGTGACGTGTGACGTCACACTAATTTGCTTGTTTTCTGTTGGGGTGGTCTATCCACTAGTTCCGCTTTTGGTAGCAGTTTTAACCAGAATAGGGGTTTGTTTTGAGGCGCTTACCTTTCTGGGTGCTTGACCCAGTCAATGGCAGACATGGAATGTTTCCAACCACACAGGGGTTTCTTTCCATAGGCCATTGCTCCCCTTGCCTCTCTGAGGGGGGCCCAGTTCTGGCCGTGGTCCCCGGTAGGCCTAACAACTCCATACACATGACTGATGCCAAAGTCTGACATTAGCATATCAGCCTGGGATAGCTCCGGGGAGCCTCCATGACTCGCCCAGAAAATGGCGTTTCATTACATTCAACACTGTTTTTTTTTTTTTGTCATGTTCATTAATATGAGAGTGTTCTAATTAGAATGGCATAAATTGTGATACATTCAGAAAATCTAAACATATATATATTTATGTTTGGTTTCCTTAGCTTGTAAGAAACCCCCATAAATAAAGCTGTTATCAGTGTGCTCAAAAGAGTACAATTTCAACATTGTATTAACTGCTATTTACATTTCCATAGCTTGCCACATTAAAGCTACCAGACCATTGGATGAGGAAATTGTTTTATGCTCATACCTACTTGGAGCTACAGCTAAATGATGAAGCCTTGGAGATCTACACCAGTTTGCAAGATGCTGGACTTGCACACTCCACATACATCATGGCTCAAGTTGCTATCACACACCATAACCAGAGAGGTGAATGGAAGGTTTTATCTTCAGTTATTTTTCATTTTTTTAGTTCTTGGATGCCTAGTTAGTACATGCTGCTCAAATGCTTATTTACCTCTTTAAAAAGCACCACCATTCTTCATTGCAGTACAGTACCATATATGCAATAATTAATGAGAGAGGAATACATCTTAATAGACTTGTAAACAGTAAAAAACCCAGCATTGAATGTAATTAAACGCCATTTTCTGGGTTGAGCCCCCAGAGGCTCCCTGAAGCTAATAGACTGATATCCATTATATTTGTCTAGAGCATCAGTTAATTGGCATTATGTGCCTACCGGGAACCACACGCTAGAATCTGGTTCCCTCAGAGAGGCGCAGGGAGCAATGGCTTATGAACACTCCGCATTGTGAGAGAATAATCATGTCTGCCATCGACCGGGGGTATCACACAGAAAGGTAGGAGAGCCATTACAAACCCCAGTGGTAAAACATTGCAACCCAAGACCGAACAGAGCCTTAGAACTCCCCCCAAGAGGAAACAACAATCGAGAAAAAGTCCACTCCACTAGCCACGTGTTGTTGACACCCACCCCACACCCCGGGAAGGGGGAGGGGCCCCCACCTAGGTGGCCCAAGTGCTCACACTGGCAGTTCGTAGACTTATANTCCTCTTACTTCCCCATAAGGAATAACTTGTCTAGTCTTACTCTTCAGTGCATAATACAGGTAGGAATTGGTGATCTAATCATTAGAAAGAGATAGAGAGATTGATAATTAATTTATAATATATAACCCTTATCATGACTTGATAATGGTCCAGGAGGAACTAAAACATTTCTAGTGGGGGTTGGGGGGGGGGGGTTTATTATGTGAGCAAAATTATGTGACATTCTCCAAATTCTTAAATATCTATGTAAACAACAAGCTATGACTTAAAATAACTATTTCAAATGTTCATGTGGATACCTGATCTGTATGTACAATAAACAATAAACAAAAAAATTATATCCATACCTTGTTAGCCTCCTCTCTAATGATGCTATACTTGTCCACCAAGCCACTGCCAAAAGTGTCCAAACTGAGCTGGTCCCTGTTGGCGGAACACCTCAATGCCACCACTAGTTAACACACCTATTTGACCATCATACAGCATTAAACTTTCATAGATTGTAGTAGTAATAAACTTATCACACTAAAACTACATTAATCTTTAATTTACAAGTTTAACTTCATTTAATCATATTTTAATTTATTTAAATTTCTAGCACTAACAAAAGAATTTGAAACAAACTAAATATGTACAAGTATTACTAGCCTGCCAATACCAAGACTTCTCACATCCTGTACAATTTCACAAAGCTCTTGCAAGCAGAACATCACCCACAATGTAACTCCTGAGTCTACATTTTGTTTCTCACCACAGTGCCAGCAGTTATTGCTCTACTGCCAAGAAGAAGAGAATGTGATAGACAAGTGGGTGTCATGGCAAAATGTTTGTCTTGCTCCTTCAGTGTACTCAATCCCAAATTAACATTCCTCTCTCTTGCAATTCCAACCATATAACAGTAGTAAGAGGCCTACAAGGACCTTATGCCTGTTATGGAATGATATTAGGAATATCAAGCCTACAACTGAAAAATCACAAAAGATTACAGAGAGAGTAATCACACTAAGTGACTGCATCAATGAGAAAATCCGTAGCAGCAGTGATGAGGGTTTGAACCTATGCAGTGGATGTTCCCCGCACACGCTTCTAGCAACTAGACCACGGCATAGTAATAAGGATTGCAACCTGGAGTTTTCTGAACACACAAGGATTTCTGAGGCTTCTACTGAAGCCAGAACAGAATTTTCACACAATCAGTAGGGTGTGCGTGGGAACACCCACCGCAAAGGTTCGAACCCTCATCCCTGCTCTTACAGATTGTCTCATCACAAAAAGAACTTTAGACCAATTACTTAGTATATTTACATAATTCTGGCTCACTTAAGACTGACAGATATTAGCTACTTACCACTTTCAGATGTTTCTCCAAATGCCGTTGAAGACTCTAAGGACAGACTGCGTAGGTGGTCCTCAACTGCACCAATATCACCCTAAGGATTAAAAATAAGGTTGTGTTGATGTGAAAATCATTTGAGCAAAAACACTTTGATGTTCCATGTGGTAAGAAACAAAGTTCTTGGCCATAATAAAGCTGCAATAAAAACACCAAATACAAAAACAGTGGAGAGCCAGAATGCATAGTCTGACAATAGACTTTCTGAATGGAAAGTATTGGTAAGCATGGCTGGGAACCAAGGGAATGACTAAATCTTCGGTCCACAATGCTATCCAACTTCTCCAGGACTGATAACATTATCTCAGTTGGAGGAGAGAGAGAAATGATTCACACCGATTCCAGTCGAGATGTAACCCGACTGATGCAGATACATTGTGATCATAAAGAACCCTATGGTTCCATGTGGCTGCAGAGGTGCATTAAATAAGTGTAGAACACATTGCATATTCACTTGAAGGAAGTCTCATCTAACTATCAAACCACTGAAATTTCATAAAACAGTAAGGCTGTCTGCTAACACATTTGACACCACATGAATGTGGAATCTGGAGAGGACTATTGCAGAGAAGCAGAAATGATTTCAATGAAATGAAATGATGAATGAGAAATGAGGTGATGGCTAATGTCCCACATCAGAGTAGAGGAGAACACTAGATTCCTGAGCCAGTGTCAAGCAAAGACCTGAGGAAACATCTCAACTCTTTCAGCGAAACACATCCCAAAGGGCCGTGGTGCAGTGCTGCCGGAGCTCGCTGCAGCGCTGCTTCGGCACCTCTGCAAGTGGTTGATGGAATTGGGAAAAGGGAGAGAGGATGAGATGAAATGGAGATGATGGCTTGTGGGTGATGATTGATTGTGGCAGGTAATATTAGTATTACATCACTAATAAGTTAATAGTGTATGATACAGTATTTCTTGTTTTCTTTAAAGATTCAGCAATATTTAATTTGTATATATTTAAAAGTAAACAGGCTGAATTGTATTGGTATGAATCTGGAAACCTAATTGTATTGGTACGAATTTAGAAACATATTTGAATGGTACACATGGAAAATAATGCCCGACGCACGTGAACGCTTCCTGTCTATTATGCGAGACAAACAGTACGAGACAAGTTGCACCCTACCACTTTGGATATAAATATCAGCGATAATGTTCACGGCTTTAGCAGTAGTTCATTAGACAGGTATTCTTTATTATCCATCCTTCCTCCTCCCTGTCCCAACCCAAATCTTTATCCTGACCCCTTCCAAGTGCTATAGTGTAATGGCTTGGTGCTTTCTCCTGCTATTTCCCTTCCCTTCATATGTTACCTACTCCTCTCTTGAAACATACTCGTGCTTGACACAGGGTTACTGTTCCACCCAGTCAATCACACTCTCTATTATAAACTAAGGAGATGATGATCCTAAAACCACTGTGATATATAATATAAGCACCGTAATTGACTGAAAGAGGGGACACAAACACAAGTATAAACTTGTAATATTACAACTTAAGAATTATTATATACTTATAATGATTATAATATTAAATAAAATATATATATATATATAATATATATATATATATATATATATAGATATATATAATATATATATATATATATATATATATATATATATATATCTATATATAATATATATATATATATATATATATATATAGATATAATATATATATATGCCCAACTTGCCTAAACACGAAGAGTAGTTATTAAACTATAGAACACTTTCCAACAGGGACTCGAACCCTGATATATATATATTATATATATATATATATAATATATATATATATATAATATATATAATATATATATATATATATATATATATATATATGCCCAACTTGCCTAAACACGCAAGAGTAGTTATTAAACTATAGAACACTTTCCCACCAGGAGACTCGAACCCTAGCCAGCACAGAAGCCTTCCAGCCACCGGCATGACAGGTAACGCCTTAACCCACTACACCACGCTCAGACCCTTAAAAGAGATGGTATTTCGGGGCATTTCAACACTTCAACCACCGCCTCCCAACAGCACCAGAGCAAGTGAGGGGTCAAATCTACGTTTTTTCATCAAGTCCCTGTTGAATATGGGAAGACACTGTGTCTATGCAATGCCCAACTTGCCTAAACACGCAAGAGTAGTTATTAACTATAGAACACTTTCCCACCAGGAGACTCGAACCCTAGCCAGCACAGAAGCCTTCCAGCCTTGATGAAAACTTGGACTTGGACTTGGGACTTGATGGAACTTGATGAAAAACGTAGATTTGACCCCTCACTTGCTCTGGTGCTCTTGGGAGGTGGTGGTTGAAGTGTTGAAATGCCCCGAAATTACCATCTCTTTTAAGGGTCTGAGCGTGGTGTAGTGGGTTAAGGCGTTACCTGTCATGCCGGTGGCTGGAAGGCTTCTGTGCCGGCTAGGGTTCGAGTCTCCTGGTGGAAAGTGTTCTATAGGATATATATATATATATATATATATTATATATATATATATATATATATATATATATACTTACATATAATATATTATATTATATATAATTATATTATATTATATATACTGTAACCACTAGATTATCCGGGATTCGAACATCTGGAAAACGCCCTTATACTGTATGGTCAAAACGTGACCGGATAAAGTTATCTCAATATCCGGCCAAAATGGCCATGGGAGCCGGATAAAAGCTGGTTTAGCCAGATAAAAAATCGGAGCCAGTTAACTTGCTGCCGATGTTACACTATCCGGACAGTCAGCCAGGTAATCATTGAATTGTCCGGATATGAAAGCCATGGGGCTGGCCCTACCGTATTAATCCCGTCTGGCTGTGGCTGGCTGGCTCGAGGCGCATGATGGAAGAGGGGGTGGGGTGGGTGGAAGGGGAGCGTCAGGAGGGACCACCTGGGTACAGGAATTACCATTAATTTTAGAACAATTCATCATAGCCAAAAACAAAAGAAATACTTGTAATTATGTAATAAAAAAATATACAAGTTTCCTAAAAACAATGTGCACAGGCTGAAGTTTCCTTAAAAAAATATTGTGAGTTTTTTCCTCCTGGCGGCCTACGTAACGTGCTATAGCTGCCCCAAGTGGACCCGTCCAACACTGGTCAACCTATAGTAGCAAATGGGAAATGAACAAAAATATATTCGCAGCACCTCACGCATCCTGCCCTGAGCGCCCTACCGGCCCCTGGGGCGTACGCCACAGATGACCAAGGAATGATGACGTCACGCACCAACTTACGAACCCCATAGCAGCCAAAGTACGTACAATTTTGACTTTCTGTTGCTATACCCATACTCAGGGAAGGGTTTTTGACACTTTCAAAGCAGAAAATATTTTTTTTCCAGAGATTTTATTTCCTGCGCAACAGAAGGGTGTCATATAAGGAGGTCGCGCAGTTAAGGGGGGTTAAACTACATGGACCTCCTCTAGTTCACTGGAATCTTGAGCCATATGCCATATCATGGCTGTGGTACCACAGATCGGCAGATGACACCTGACCCTCTGTGGAAACTATTGTGAAACTTCTCACTGGTTGTATTTTGTGAGCACTGTTTTAACTTCTTAAATTGATAAATACATGATTTATATTTTTTCTTTATTTGTTTGATAATTATATTTTATGATAATTAGCGAGTAGAAACATGAAATACTTAATCATGCGACATACACAGTATAAAAACAGGAGCGGAAATGACAGTCTCTTATCAGGCCCGCCAGAGCTCCAGCACCTATAAAATTTGCACTGCACCCCTGCCAAAGGGTATACAGTATCATGAAGGCAAAAGTTTACCTACCAATAAACCTACTGAATTCCTGGCAGGATGGGCAATGTTTAGTTTAGATACCTAGCTTAAACTTTATCTATCTAAACTTTAGATACAGTACTCTCAACCTTTGAGAGTAATGCCCCATTACATTGCACTGTTAGTGACTTCTGAAGTCTTGAATTTAACTCTGGGATCAAGCCCACAGTTTCGAACACTAAATTCTAAATTTTGGTGTGAGAACCCATTTGCTACCCTTATGATTGATTACTCAATTGAGGACCTAACGACCTGTTATTGGAGGACCAAGTAATTGGACCTCGGCTTTTGCTCTCGCTTCCTAATTACCACTGTAAAGTAAATAGGGAAGACTTTCCCATCTGACAACCACTCTGGGGCTTATGAAAGTGGCAAGTCAAACTAGGCACAATTCCACGACTATTGCAGGGAAAAATTGGACAAATTCACATTGGTTATGGGTTGATCTCTAATCCCATGCACTCTCCTTGCCTCTTTGAGGGAGCCAGTTTTGTTAATCTGGCTCCGTACATATTAAGAAAAACACAGTAGCCTGACACTGCTAATGCAGTAGGCTCTGAGGAGCCATATTAGGCTAGCATTAGGGTACTGCCAAAGGATAAAGCCATGTATAAGATGACAAATTCACATATCCACATACTGTACTGTGCATCTTGACTCGGTCCATTTTGCCTTGCAAGATGCTCCACTGTACACATTCACACAGGACATATAATAACATAAGCTTTATATATTGAATATAGAAGTTTACTGCATACACACCGGGGTTGCATGAAGAGGTCTGGAGACTGATTGGACCCTGACCCACGAGTTTCTGATGTCTGAAGTCCAACTGTCATCTCCAAGCCCGGAAGTTCAAGACTGGAATAAAATATGTTATACAATTCCTCTGATATATAAATTATCACAAATACACACTTCTAAGGAACATATAAACAAGCTAACAACAGCAGCGTACTCTATGCTCGCAAAAGTAAGAACATTATTCAGAAACTTAACACTTTGGCTCGGTAACGATGCAGCATTGCTTTGTTCTTTTACTCAAGGGTAGTCCAGTAACGACGCAGCATTGTGTTATATATTAAAATATTTGCAGAAAATACGGTTTTTATCCGATTTTTTTTGGACTGATTTTAAACTGAGCGCCAACGTCTTCCCATTCTCTTTGTTAGGCCATGTGGCACCCAGGCAGCACGAGCTGCGCCATAGGCCCACTGTTTTCGCTCCATTGTTGTGACCGGTCACACTTCCCCTCACCTCCACAACGTGTGAACATTTCGGCTATTTTCCGTGTCTATATTTCTTAGTGCGGCTTTAGATACTATCTGCGCTTACTCCACGATGAATAGTGATCATGAACAAGGCCCTTCCAGGAAGAAATCAGCGAAAACAATGCATCAGAGTAAGAAGCTAAGTAGTGTACAGGAAAAGTACGAGTGCGACTCACACCCTCTAAGTTTCAGGCTGTATTTGATGATTTATCTGAGTTATCTAATGACGAAAGTGTTGTTGAGACTGACACTGATGAAGTTAGTGAATGTATTGAAACGGAAACAGCAGAGGAGGAGTTTGATAGTGATGGAAGTGAGGAGTCTGAGGTTGAGACTGCTACACGTGCACGGCGAGGTACTGGAGCTCGTGCCAGAGCCAAATGTACCACACGTACCCCACCACCAACAGGTTCTGATAAAGTGTCGTGTAGTGACAATACTCAACCCTTTGTAGAAAGTTTTACAGCCACACCAGGCTTGACTCTTCCTGTACCTACCACTGCTTTGGGTTTTCTTCAACTATTTCTCACTCAAAGCTTGCTGAAATATATGACTTTTGAAACTAATTTGTATGCTTCCCAAAGCAATGTACGTACTGGGACAACTACAAACAAGAAATGGGAACCAATGACAGTGAAAGACATGGCACGATATTTGGGACTGACGATCTTGATGGGTATTTGCCCGTTGCCAAAAATTAGAATGTATTGGCAAACAGGTAGATTCCGGCATACACCTTGTTTCAATACGTTTATGACTTGTAAACGATATGAAATGATTGGAAAGTATTTTCATATTTATAACAATAAGTCCATTCCACAAGGCCACAATCTAGACAGACTAGTCAAAGTTCGATCAGTCATGCAATATCTCGCACAAAAATTCAAGGCATTATACATTCCTGAGAAAAATTTGAGTTTGGATGAAGGCACAATGGCATGGCGTGGCCATCTGAAAAAATTTTTAAGTGAATTTTTTCAGTGTCAGAGTAGTTAGTAAATGGAATGCACTAAGAAGTGATGTGGTGGAGGCCGATTTCATACACAGTTTTAAATGTAGATATGACAGAGCCCAGTAGGCTCAGAAATCTATACACCAGTTGATTGACAGCTGAGAGGCAGGACCAAATAGCCAAAGCTCAACCCCTGCAAGCACAATTAGGTGAATACAATTAGGTGAGTACACACACACACACACACACATACTAAAGAAATTGTTCACGACTTTTGTTAGGCCAAAGCTAGAATATGCAGCGGTTGTGTGGTGCCCATATCTTAAGAAGCACATCAACAAACTGGAAAAGGTGCAAAGACATGCTACTAAGTGGTTTCCAGAACTGAAGGGCAAGAGCTACGAGGAGAGGTTAGAGGCATTAAATATGCCAAAACTAGACGACAGAAGAAAAAGATGTGATATGATCACTACACACAAAATAGTAACAGGAACTGATAAAATCGATAAGGAAGATTTCCTGAGACCTGGTACTTTAAGAACAAGAGGTCATAGATTTAAACTAGCTAAACACAGATGCCGAAGAAATATAGTGGTACCTCGGAATACGAGTATCCCTGTATACGAGTTTTTCGGAATACGAGCCGGATTTCCTCGGAAAATGTGCCTTGGAAGGCGAGGGTTACCTCGGAATGCGAGTTTGTTGATACGCATTCAGGCCGACCTAGCGCGTGGTGGTACGGCGATCGTCGCCCCTCTGCCCCTCAGTTTATCAGTGTCTCGCGCCCAGTGACTATCCCACATCAATTCGTCACCCGGATTTTTACCGTTTTGTTGGATTTTTGGTCATTTGACCATAAAACCAGCATTGAATGTAATGAAACGCCATTTTCTGGGCGAGCCCCGGAGGCTCCCTGGAGCTTATCGGGCTAATGTATGTTATGTTAGACCGGGACATTAGCTATGGAGTTCAGACCTACCAGGGACCAGCGCCAGAACCCGGCTGCCTTCAGTTCGGAAACTAGGCTTCAACCAACGCGAAAAACCCCGCCGACCGGATGGGAGGGAGGGTAGCCACCCAGAAAATGGCGTTTCATTACATTCAACGCTGGTTTTCTGTGGGGAGCCCCTACGGCTCCCTGGACGCTAGCTTGAGCGGCTCCGCCAGCGCCGCACGATACGAGGCGACAGTATTAGGCATCAAATGACGGTCCTGAAAAAGCCAATAAAGGAAGAACAAGACAACCCGATCCGAAAAAAGAGACAACCTACGAAGAGCCAGAAAATGGCGAAAAGAATGCCAGGAAACTTCATAATGTCGCCGAGACGAAGCTCTCAGGTGGGACACCATCAACGAAGCCACCTGATCACCATAGAAATGGCGATGCACCCGCGTCAAAAAGACCAGACGCTTCGGCAGGGAGAACCAACTCAAATGCCACTGTTGCCACCCTGGAAGGGGCATCCCCCCCCCAAGACTGCCCGAGTCTCAAGACCATCTAAACCCAGCTCCGATTCCGAAACCCTCAGATGTTTCAGAGCTGGACATAGAAGTGAAGGACCAGATCAAACCACAGCATGGGAAGGACGAGGGGATGCGGACTAAACCAAGGCTGAAGCAACCAACACCCCCAAGTCCGGGCCCCTATAACCAAAACGGGGCAGCCTCGGGGATTCTGGGTTAGTAATCAACCAAGTGTGTTGCAACAACCTAAACCTAATGTGCAACGCCTGCGCTGCTTGTACCCGAATAGCATCATCAGTAGATTGGGTAAACCAGTCACCAGCAAGCAACAAAACTCACAGGACTCTGGGTCGAAGGTGTTACTGACCCAGTAGGCAACGAGGCGGTGGCAAAAACAGTGAGTCTCTCCCTAAAACAAGGGGACAGAGTAACCCTCAAACTCGCACAAAGCGAGGGGGGGGGGGAATCAGGTGTCACATCCATCGGATCCACACGCCCCCGTGGGGATTCCCAGGGTCCTGAGACAGAACTCATGCTCAGGGAAGCCCAGGCAGGGTACTGCTAACCGGTGTCCAAGTCTACCAACAACTTTCTAAAAGCTGAACCCCTGGGGTGTGTAAACTCATAGGGGCTTAGTAGGGAATACCACCAGAAACACAGATAATCTTGTAAGATATAGAATGCTTGACCAAACCACGCACTAGAGAGAGACGACGACATTTCGGTCCATCCTAGACCATTAACAAGTCGACTGATAATGGTCCAGGACGGACCAAAACGTCGTCGTCTCTTCACTTTCTATTGTGTGGTTTGGTCAACATTTTTCAGCCACATTATTGTGACTCCTCATCTGCACATAGACTGCTTCCAACCACACGGGGGGTTTCTATAGGCCATTGCTCCTCATGCCTCTCTGAGGGGGCCAGGTTCTGGCTCGTGGTGCCCGGTTGGCCTAAGAACTCCATTCACACTGACTAATGCCAAAGTCTAACATATCCATATCAGCCTGGATAAGCCTGGATAAGCTCTGGGAAGCCGTAGGGGCTCCCCCCAGAAAAACTAAGCATTGGCATTTCCTCATGCATTTGATATTTTTATATATGAACAAATACTTTAACAAAATTATTATACACAGAAATAGTGAAACACTGTACCTGGCTACAGATTGAGTTTCTCCTAAATTCTCTGCAAGGCTTGGGAATGAATGGGTGCAGGAGACACCAATAGATTCAACACCACCTGTGTCAGGACCCATGAAATCCCCAAAGTCTTCATCTTCCTCATCACATACACCAATCTATAAATTAAATAATAAACTTGTTTAACGCTTAATCAACTGACTACAACTATATATCTCAAGGCAAAATGCATGTACGAGTCTATCTCTTCTGAAGTTAATTTCAAAAAATGGCGACTGGAGCTCAAAACGACTTACACTCGGCTGCGGAACTGGTAGCGCGCCTGTTGAGGTACTGCTGATTGGCATGCTAGGAGTTTCCTCAAACTCTCCAAATGGATCACTCCAGTCATTCATTTCCTTCTTCTTCTGTTCTATTTCTGCACGTTTCATTGCCTCATGAATATCAGCATAATTATCTGACTGAGTAGATGCTGCAAATGCAACACCAAAATCAGCTTCAAAATAACTGTCTACATTGCTTTCTGGTATCATTTCTGGTGGAGTGCTATAAACCTCAAAGCTAACAGGCGAAGTGTTGTTGGTCCCAGGCCCTGCACTAGTCGTAGTTGGAATAGGAGGAAAACTAGATTGTGAGACTATTAGACTAACAGGTTCACTGCTACAAAAGTCTCCAAAACTTTCATCGGCAGTTTCAGCACTATGTGGCAAAGGCTCTGAAAGATTAAGCCCACATTCTTCTTCTGAAGGAACCTCCAAATCTCTAAAAACTGCATACTTATCTTCTGACTGACCTGCTTTCTCTGGTTGCAATAGCACTGGTGCACCTTGAGAGGGTTCAACAGACGATGCTGTAGTAACATTCTGGCTACTGTGGCTATGTGCAACTGGGAAAACTGACTGGCTCATATGGCTCATACGTGTGGACAATGATGCCACACTAGAAACAGCTGCACTTTGGAAATCATCAAATTCGTCATCACAGGTGTGGTCAAAACTGGTACTAGGAGAAAGTTCAGGAGAAAATCCTACTTTAGGAAGATTCATTCTCTTTATTTTATCCACACTAGGAATTGAAGGTTTCTGACTATGCTGTGAGGTTACTCCAGGTCCAGAAGGCCCAACAACAGGCATTTCTAGCCTAGCTTGAGGATGAGTCTGTCCTGTAGTGCTTTGCATCTGCTGATTTGTAAGAGAAATGCACTGGGATGAGTGTGCTGCTGCACTTTGACTAGGACCACTGACAAAATCATCAAAATCATCATCATTACTAATGGATGAAGTCTGTTCATTGCTAAGTAAAGGATCCACTCCTGATACTACATTTTCTTTGTTGTTTTCTGTTTGTGTTTGTTGTTGCTGTTTTTGCTTAAGATGATCTTGGACAAGGGGAAGGAGGGCTGGATGGTCAATAATGGGCAAAATAGGCTCCCTTAGTGTGCCGAGTACTTCTCTATTTGTTATGGTTTGGCCACTCTGAAAAAAAAAGTGTAGTTAGTTTAACACCAAAAAAAAAAAAAATCAAATACTGTACAGCTGAAAATTTACATTCAAAACAGAAAATAAGCAATACTCTCATCTATGAATATGAATGCACCCACATATAACCAGACTCGTGACAAAATTATCCTCCCTGAGGGCATGAAAACTAAACTGTATGCACTACCCTTCACCCTGAGGGTATGAAAACTAAACTGTATGCACTACCCTTCACCTAAATACAGTGGTACCTCGAATAACGATCGTATGGCAACCGCTCGTTTGAATAACGACGACACCACATGGTGGGGTCGCGCTGCTTCTTGCACATTCTCTCAGACGCCTCCGACGATGCAAATAAATTATGTTGTTTTTGTTTAAAGATGCTAATGATGGTGGGATATAAAGGGGTGACTGCTGAGATGTTGCAAAGCATTGACGTTTTTGTAGAAAAAAAGAAATAACATTTCTGATATACAACAAATGTCAAAAAGGTTCGTTCGGTATTCGGCAGGTAGGCTGCTCCATTATAACAATCTTTCTTTGTTTCAAATGTGTTCCATTTGTTTTGTATTTGTCATTTACGTCTAAATAATGGAGCAGCCTACCTTACATACACTGAACAAACCATTATGACATTTTCCTTTCTTCAAATGTGTTCAATATTTATTTTTCATTTGTCTTATAGCAAAAGGTTCGTTCGGTGGTCGGCAGGTAGGCTGCTCCATGTTTCTTACATAAAAAAAAACCTAATAATACAAAAAATGAAGAATTTTGAAAACCAGAACAAATGTCAAAAAGGTTCGTTCGGTGGTCAACAGGTAGGCTGCTCCATGTTTCCTAAATAAAAAAAAAGGAAAAATAAAAACTGTTGAAACAATTTGAAAAATGGACAAATGCCATAAAGGTTCGTTCAGTGTTTGTCGGGTAGGCTGCTCCATTATTGAGACGTAAGTGACAAATACAGTACAAAACAAATGGAACATATTTGAAACAAAGAAAGATTGTCATAATGGAGCAGCCTACCCGACAAACACTGAACGAACCTTTTGATATACAGTAACGAATATGAAAGACAAGGGCTGCTGGCTGGGTTAGTACTGAGTGAGCAACCATTTGTGGCACACACGCCTCTGGCTCCCAAACACCTGTCCGACAGTGTTGAAAGAATGCGCTCAGTCGGTGAAATTTAGACCTTATTGTTTAAAGAACATAAGGGTCATAATATTGGTGAAGCTAGGCGCAATAAGGACTTAACACAACGGTCGGATGCAAGTGATACAGCACCTATGAGGATGATACAGCGAGCGTATCCAGTTGTAGCTCTGAGCTCCACCCTTGCCATCTCCAATTCATATAGATGATACATAGATGAATCGTTTTCTGCGTTCAGTGATGATGCATCTGATACAAGTAGCATAGATGAACAGTGTTAGCGGCTTCCATGGTGGTGTTTTCCTTAGATATTTTCAAGAATACCTGAATCTGTTCCTGCCTGATGGACACTCTTTGAGGCTAGCTGAATCTCTTCCTGACTGACGGACACTCTTTGAGGTTAGCTGAATCTCTTTCTGTGTGGAACCTTACAAAGCGATCTTTTCAAGACGACCTTATAAATTGAGCTTTTCCTATAATCGTTTCAATACTACCTTATGCTTTACAAGCTTGGCTACATACCACCTACAAGTACTAAAGCCAAGGGTGCACGCGAGTGCGTTATTTGCAAGCACACAGAACGATGAAACAGGAAGCGAAAATCTATCTGTACCTGGTGCAACGAGAGCAAAGTCGTGCTGTGTACCATGGACTACTTCCTTGATTATTACGCACCTCCAAAGTACTGAGTGTGTAATACAGTGTGTTACTGTGTAAATAGTATGTAAAACTGTACATATTGTAATTTTAGTGAATTTTTACCACGTAATATAGTGACAATAAACATTTATTGTGGACACATTACTGACACATGTATCACAGTTCCATGGAAAATTATGAACATTCTACTGTATACATATTGTAAAGGTCACAAATATGCATCATATACGGTAAAAGAAACGAATAAAACCGCATTGGAAATACATAGAAAAAATATTTGAAAATACATTTGTGGCAACACGCTGTGGTTGAATGGCCCGCACGACCGTGTCTGGGAGCTTCACACACGGGCGACCCTGATGACGTCACAGCGCACCTTGTCCACGCCCTCACAGCCAAAGTAAGTGGAATTTGGTAATTATTTTTACATGTTCAGGGAAGGTAATTTATCATTTTACAAAGAAAAATTATTTTTTGGAAACATTTGATGTCATGCACACTGGGGGAATTTCACAATAAACACAGTACATCACAGTGGTTACATGGGGACACTCGTTTTGTATGACGTCCGTTTCACATGACGAACATGGAACGGATTAAATTTGTTATTTGAGGTATCACTGTACTATATTTGTAAAATAAAAAAATTAAAAAGCAATTTAACTATTCTGCTTTTAGAAACATTTGTAGTGAATGCTCTAATACATTTTCTAAAGTATGATTAGTCCCTTACCTGTACAAGAGCAACAAGTGCTAGAAGAGCTGTAAATTCTTGACCGAGTAGCTGTCCAGGTTGAGTTTGGTTGACCATTTCCCACAGCACCCCCAAATATGGAGGAGGGAGACCAGTTTTCATCAGAAGCATATATGCTCGACTTGTGTCGACCCAGCCACCTTTGCCTTCTACCAGTGATCCTGCCTGTTGGTATACTGCTGGCATAGAATTACTGTCACTCAGCCATCCTGGAAGTTGTACCGATTTACTATCAGCCTTTTTAGTAACTGCTACACTGCTGCCAGAATTTTCCAAAGGTCCTGAAGGTAATCTTAGATGACCACCTTGACAATTTTCTAATCTCCCCAAGATCATTTGTGCAGCAGAGTCCATGACAGGTCCAGAGAATGAAGCATCAGAGATGGTGTCTGAACCATGTGATGGCAGTTGTGCTATTTGTCCTGCTCCAGATCCAACTGGCAGAGTACTTGCACCCTGAATAACAGAGATTACCATTTCACTCAGCATGTTGGTACACAATAATTAACTTCACTTTTATGATAAAGATTGAACGTGTTACTAATGATATCTGCTCACCAAGCTATTTGACAAATAACAAGAGATTGTGATTTTAACTAGCCTTGCCAAAAGTAACAGGCCATGAAAACTTTTATCTCAAGTTACGGGAAGCATCAGCTGCTGGAAACTGCTAGAAGAACCAGAAAATTAATTATTCTTTACATCTGCAATGAACATGGTTTAGTATTCTCCATTTTATTAATTTTCTGGCTAAAAAACCAGCGTTGAATGTAATGAAAAGCCATTTTCTAGGCAAGTCCCAGAGGCTCCCCAGAGCTATCCATGGCTGATATGGATACCGTAACTATTTTGCATCAGTCGATGTGGGTGGAGTTCTAGCTTACCGGGGACCACAAGCCAGAACCTGGCCCTCCTCAAAGAGGCACGGGGAGCAATGGCCCATAGAAATGCACATGTGATTTGGAGTATTCTATATCTGCCATCAACCGGAACAGGCACCCAGAGAGGTAAGCGCCACAAAACAAACCCCTATTCTGGTTAACAACGAAAATCATCAAACGAGTGAATAGAACTCCCCAAAAGAAAAACGAGCAACCAAGCATGACATCACATGAGCAGCGCCGCATGTCTGCGCAGCTTCCCCCTCCTCAGGAGGGGAAAGGGGGAGCCCCAGACCCTCGCGCATGCAATCCCCGCCCCAGTTGTGAGGCTGGATATTAAAAATCGCGAAAAAACGCCAACCAGAGGAAGGGAGGGTTGCCGGGAAGCCTCCGGGACTCGCCCAGAAAATGGTGTTTCATTACATTCAACACTGGTTTTCTGGGGAAAGCCCCTACAGCTCTCCAGAGCTACTTCCCCAAAGACTACAAAAGAAAAAGGGGACTTACCCGTGAGAGGGTCGGTGTTCCACTCCTCAACTCGAAATCGAGACAACGGGTTGCAACCGCCGACCCAAAGCAACACAGGCCCAACTGGGCGCAGGAACGTTCACAAGGTAGCGTGCAGCCAGAACCCTATTCGACTGCCAAAAACCCTGTGCCCGAATGTCAGCCCAAGACATATTGCCAAAGATGGCAGCAAGAGCAGCAAACTTACGAACATCATGGGCACAGTGATAGACTGCAGGCTGGCTAGATTTAATAACCCTGCGGACGACCTGAGAGACCCAAACCCTGCGAACAGGGAAGGGGAACAGGATCAACCCAAAGCGCGTCCACGGACACAGAATCCATGGCGCGCAGATAACGGACGAGGGCTGCAACCGGACAACACATGGTGAACCCCCGGCCTGACAAACCAAGCATCAACAACCCTGGTTGATACCTGGTTACCTGGTTGATGGGGTTCTGGGAGTTCTTCTACACCCCAAGCCCGGCCCGAGGCCAGGCTCGACTTGTGAGAGCTTGGTCCACCAGGCTGTTGCTTGGAGCGGCCCGCAGGCCCACATACCCACCACAGCCGGTTGGTCCGGAACTTCTCTTAGAAAACAGTCCAGTTTTCTCTTGAAGATGTCCACGGTTGTTCCGGCAATATTTCTTATAGTCGCAAGGACTCCAAGGACCCCTCAGGAAAGCAGCAGTCTCACGGCTGCAGACGAACATACTTATGACCTCGACCAAAGAAGCAAAAATCTCTGTGCATGAGAAAAGCATGAAGCTCTGCCACACGACCCCCAGAGGCCAATGCCAACAGAAAAAGAGCCTTAGCAAAGCAATCTTGGACCGATGGGACCACAACAAACTGAGGAGAAGAAAGATAGGAGAGCACTCTGTCCAAAGACCAAGACGGCTCAGGCGGCGCATGAGCAGGCCGGAGGTGAAACAACGCACGAGACAGTTTGGGAAAAGGGGCACAAGTAACATCGATACCGAAAGCAAGCTGCACCGGCTCCACCAGCGCTGCACAATATGAGGCGACAGCATTAGGCATTAGGCATCAGCCCCACTGTATTGTATTTGGGAATATTCCATGTCTGTCATCGACCAGGGTTAGGCACCCAGAAAGATAGACATCCAAAAACAAACCCCACTTGGTAAGAAATTGCAAACCCAAGACCGAACAAAGAAACAGAACTCCCACATAAGAAATCAAGGAAACAAGCAAACGTCATCAACCACCACAGCGCCTCTTGTCTGCGCAGCTCTCACCCCCCCCCCACTCTTAATTCAGAAACTGACCATCAGACCAGTTCGCAGGCTCACCTAGAAAATGGTGTTCCATTACACTCAATGCTGGTTTTTGTAGGAAAAACTTCCTACAAAAGTTATGTAGCTTCAGCTCCCTGGAGCTACATAACCAAAGATAGGTAAAAGAGGGACTTACCCGGGAGGTGGCCGCACCGCGTGCCTCAACTCGAAGACGAGACAACTGGTGGCCCAAGGCCACACAAGAACGACTTGGACCCGGTGTATTCACCAAATAATGGTGGCCAGGACCCTGTTCGACCTCCAAAACCCCTGTGCCCGAATGTCAGCCCAAGACATATTCCCAAACACAGCGGCCAAAGCAGGAAACTTATGAACATCATGGGCATGAGGGTACACTGCAGGCTGCCTAGACTTAATAACCCTGCGGACAACCTGAGAGAGCCGAGCCCTGGAACAGGGAATATGAGAAATCAAATCAATCCAAAGCGCGTTCACGACCACAGAAGCCGAGGCGCGCAGGTAACAGCGAAGAGCCGCAACCAAACACATTATGTTATCTTGAGGTTATCTTGAGATGATTTCGAGACGTAGTGTCCCCGCGGCCCAGTCATCGACCAGGCCTCCTTTTTGTTACGCCCCCCATCCCTGGGAAGCAGCCCGTAGCAGCCGTCTAACTCCCAGGTACCTATTTACTGCTAGGTATCAGGGGCATCAGGGTGAAAGAAACTTTTTGCCCATTTGTCTCCGCCTCCACTGGGGATCGAACCCTTAACCTCAGGACTATGAATCACCCTTCGGCCTACCTACCAAATATCAATAACCCACGGAACCCTTCGAAAGCCCGCCATCTCGTTCTTCACAAGAAAAGAGGAGACAGCTGCAAATGAACAAGCTGTCAACCAGGACCGAAAGAGCAGAAACCCCTAAACCGGAGGAGAGCATGAAGCTCACCGACCTGACCCCCAAAGGCTAATGCCAACAGAAACAAAGCCTTCTGAAAGCAATCTTGAACCGAAAGGGCCACCACAAACCGAGGGGGAAGAGATGAAGAGAGAGCACCCGGTCCAAGAACCAGGATGGCTCAGGTGGTGCATGAACAGGCCGGAGGTGAAACAAAGCACGAGAAAGCTTAAGGAATGGGGCAGAAGAGACATCCACCCCGAAAGCAAGCTGGAGCGGCTCCGCCAGCAGCACACGATAAGAGGCGACAGTACAGTATTTGGCACAAGATGATTGTTCTGAAAGAGCCAAGAAAGAAAGGACAAAACAACCCCTTGAACAGAAACAGAAGACAACCTACAAAGGGAGAGGAAATGGCAAAAAGAGCACCAAGAGACTTCATACTGTCGCCGAGACGAAGATTGCATGTGGGACACCATCAACAAAGCCACCTGATCACCATATAAGTGGTGATACATGCGCGGCAAAAAGACCAGACGAGAAGAGCGGAGAAGTAGATTGAACCAGCCAGGTACTGGACTGGCCCGATCTGCTGTAAGAGGCGGAGCCGTGGAAATCGGCCCGGATTCGGACACCGAGCAAGCAGTGACTGAAACCATGGCTGTGATGGCCACCATGGGGCCACAAGGATGACTCTCCCGCGATAAGATTCCAAACGAGCTAGAACCCGAAGCAACAGCTGGACCGGGGGGAAAGGGCACCACATATAAGGGAGACACCGGGACCACGCCAACGTAAAGAGGTCCACCTCTGGGGTCCCGTACGTCTGGTAGAGCCAACTGAAGGAGTCGGCGTCGACCGTCCATTCCGTGGACAGGGAAATAAACTACAACAACCCATCCGTCAAGACATTGGCAACTCCACTGATGTGAACCACACGTAGAGCCAAACACCGAGAAACCAGCAGACAACCCCAAAGAGCCAAGGACAGAAGAGCCCCCCACGGTTTAGTCAATGAACCACCAGGATGTAGTCCGAATGGAGCCTGATCGTAGAGTCCCGAGGGACCTGAACCTGCCGCAGCGAAAGCCATACTGCCGCAAACTGCTGAACCGTACTGTGAGCCCAACGGAAGGCCGGAGCCCACCACTCCCTGGTCATCCTGATGAGCATTGATCACGAAACCCCAGCCAAGAGGCATCCATGAACACATTGAGCAAGGGCTCCGGGAAGCGTCAAGACACTGAACCCTGAAAAGCCCGAAGAGGAAACCGGCGACACAGCAACCAATGCAAGGCCCAGCGGTTGCGAGAGAGGCGGAAAGGACTGCCCCGAAGGAACCAGAGCAGGCGCCAAAGCCAGACCTGACCGGTGGGCAAACTAGCACATGAAAACATGATGCATGAAAACACAATGTACCAGCCCCAAACATCCCAAAGGAGGAAGAGCCGGCCAACGCCACTACAGGCCATAGGACACGACCCGAAATGCCCACAAATCGTGGTACCAAGAGTGGGCAATCAGAGCCAGCATGCCCCCAGCACCCCATCAAGTGGGCAACCCGCAAAAGAACTGGCACCCCTTTCAGGGCATTCCTTTCCTTTCAAGGGCCGGCCCCTTACTGGCAAAGCAGTATGCCAGTAAGACCTGCCAGTATCATATCAGCCAAGAACTGCTGGTTGGCTCCCCAGTGCGGGGGTCTGGGGCTCCCTCCTTCCTCCTCCCAGGAAGAGGGAAGGCTGACCCGTTGCTCAGACAGCGGCACGGCGACGTGATGACGTCATGCTAATTTGCTAGTTTTCATTTGGGGAGTTCTGTCCACTCGTTTGAGTTTCAGTAGCAATATTTTCACCAGAATAGGGGTTTGTTTTAGGGTGCCTACCTTTCTGGGTGCCAGACCCTGGTTAATGGCAGACATAGAATGCTTCCAACCACACGGGGGTTTCTATAGGCCACTGCTCCCTGTGCCTCTCTGAGGGGGCCAGGATCTGGCTCGTGGTCCCTGGTAGACAACAAGAACGCTGAAACTGATGACCCCCCAACTAAATAGCCCTATATCAGTATGGATAGCTGGAGGGAGCCTCCAGGACTCCCCAAAAAAAGAGAAGGTAAAGAGACCTATACTAATGTATAGTATAAACCAAAGCTTATTAGAGTAAATGTCAAACACAGGTACAATACTGAACATACAGTACATTAAAAAAGTTTATATAAAAAAAATTAAACCATTCTTACCATGATTCAAACTGCATGAACAAAAAATCGCCTGCATTTTAAAGTTCGCCTAACAACTATTCATTCTGTTTACACTGGTGTGCTATTCACAGTAGTCTCAACCATATGGAGTTTCTTCAAACAAGCGAGCAACTGAAAATTTTCTTACTGCATGCGTGCATGCTAAGCAAATTCTACGTGCAATTATCAATTAAAAGTTCATTCTGAACACTTTTACTTACACTCAAATTATACAGCAATGAGTGAATACGTAACGGTCTGAGTTGTGCCGATCGGTTGGCCCCTAAGATACAATCAACTGCATCCTATAGATACATATCATAAACAGTCAGGTATTCTAGACACTGGCACTAAAAGGAACTTTTTGAAGCAGTTTCTACAGGGCCATTAAAGGTGCTAGTGGGTCACTGGATATTAGATCAATCCAGCCAAATTGATGAAAGATTTCCAGTCCATAAAACTAAACCACATAGTGTGTTCTTACTTGTGATTACATATGACCATCAAACAAACTCTCCACATAACATCCCACCATCTGCTTGGCAACCAGTAGATAAGGTAGAACAATTTGCCCTCCCCTTGTGTTAGGAAAGGTTTTGCATAAATAATGTGACAACCATGGATTACGTGTAGTGACAACGGACATAAACAGTATTATATTATTTTATGAGGTGTCGGTGATTATCTCTGTGAGTTGATTAGACAGCGGTTTAAAGACTATAAACTATTGAAGTGGCATTATCTATTTATGTCATATGATATTAGTGTTTACATGACAGCCTCATACGGGCAATTTGGAGATAGTGAGGAGTTACTAGATGTAAAATTAATTTCAGGAGTGTTGCCCTTGAACTGTCTGGGAGAGATTTTGCCGACCGCCAGTGTAGACTATCCTGGAGTAAACCGATCATATTTTTACTAGGCGTTTCATTCCTCCCCTTCATTTCTTTGTCGTGTTGTTGTGAGGGGTTTACTGTGCACCACACTATTAAGGCAAGAAGACTAGACCAGGAGAATTAATGTACCACTGAGATTGTAGTAGTACTTGGCTGCAAAGTGAAGCGAGTCAAGTTGGTGACCTTGTATGGAAACTTATGGGCGGGCAACTCGACCCGGGAGTAAACCTCGAGTTTCCATGTCCACGGACACCCAATAACAAAACTAAGGAGTGGTCAAGTTATTTCACTCCCTGTGGTGTGCATGGCTGGGTTTGGTGGGGTAACTCTGCCCCTCAGGTTGACTGAGGTGAACCCCCAGGTCCGGGTCCCTATAAGCAAAACGGGGCAGCCGCGGGGCATTCGGATGAGCAACCAACCTAGCGTGTTGCAACAACTGAAACCTAGAATGAAACGCCTGTGCAGCCTGTACCCGAAGATGATCATCCATTGGGTAATTTGAGTCACCAGGAAGCAACAATATTCACAGGACTCGGGGTCGAAAGTGTCACCGACCCAACAGGCTGCGTGACGGAGGGAAAAACAGTGAGGGTCGCCCTGAGGCAAGGGGACCGAACAACCCTCAAACTCGCACGAAGCGAGGGGGGGACCCCGGGGTCACATCCATCGGACCCACGTGTCCCCTAGGGGATTCCCAGGGTCCTGGGCATTTGCTTGAAGAGAACTCGCGCTCAGGTAAACCCAGGCAGGGTACTGCTAACTGGTGCCCAAAACTACCAAACAAACTGTCTAAAGCTGAACCCCAGGGACGTGTACACTCACAGGGACCAAGCAGGGGGCACAACCAAGTATCAATGTGAGGCCAAACACCAGTGGCAAATAGGGCAGAATCCCCCACCAAGGCAAAAAGAAAAAGAAAAACAAAACCCCGCAAGAGGACAATGTACCCCAAGGAACAGAGCCGGCTGCTGTGATGGGTGACAACTAGCTGCACAGCACCCTGAGTACCTACCAGTGCGAAAACTGCCTCTTACCCTAAGGTTAACTAGGGAAGACAAAACCCTCAAGTACCCAAAGAGCGGCCGAGAAACCAAGCAGTAAAACGGACACACAGAGGCAGACCCCGAGGGACTTGTGGAAAGTGACCCCAAGCTCCAAGGGCAGTACTTACAAGGCACCTAAAGAAGGGAACCCTAGGCGCATGCAGCCCGAGTACTGAGGAATAACTCCTGGCTCTCGCACCCCTGGAGTACAGCAGCCACACACAAGGCACAGCGTCGCAAAAATACTGGAGCCAGAGCACACAACCGAGCTGATAGCATCGGCCTCAAGAACTGGGGTGTGGATCGCCGGCGCGGTAGGTCTGGGGGCTGCCCCTTTCCCCTTCCGGGGAGGGGGGGGGGCTGCACAGACAGCGGCGCAACGACGGCTGACGTCATACTAGTTTGCTCGTTTTTGTTTGGAGAGTTCTATCCACTCATTTGGCTTTTGGTTGCAATTTTCACCAGAATAGGGGATTGTTTTGGGACGCCTACCTTTCTGGATGTCTAACCCGGTCGATGGCAGACATAGAATGCTTCCAATTACGCGGGGGCTTCTATAGGTCATTGTTCCCCTTGCCTCTTTAGAGGGGGGCCAGGTTCTGGGTCATGGTCCACGGTAGGCCCATGCATTACAGAATGAGGTTGCTGAAATTAATTCCCCTCATAATTTTAAAAATTAATATGATGAAAATGTTAATGTTGAGAGTGGTAATTAGTGCATCAGGTGTGAATGGCTAGGAGATGGGGGGCATAGAGAGCTAGATCTCACTCCTCCATATTCACTGATAGGTGAGCACTCATTTTGAGGATAAAAATGTAGGATTGGGATAAAACACATGCAACATCCCTATCAAACACTACAAATCCTTGCCGTCTCAACAACTCATAGAGCTCACAGAACCTGTTGCCACTGGAAAGAGCCAATAAAATGAATCTTTAAAAGGTAAATCCTGTAAAGAGGAAACTGAAACCTTGCAGAAGACAAGAAGTTTAACACATGTAACAACCAGACAAACTCTACAGGAGCAATAATTGTGAGGTAAAAGTTGCCTTGATGTTCCGACTTTGAACGTGTTGGCAGATCCACTTCCTCTTCCACACGCAGGTTTGAAACTGGTCCCCAAGCTCATGTTAACCTTTCCATGCCTTCCACCAATAAAGAAGAACAAAAGAAGCCAAGTGGACAGACAAGGTAATACAGTACCTGGAAATATCAAAACTCTTCTGCATTTTTGTGGCTGAAAAGTGACGAGGTATTAAATAATAATGTTTAGGAACGGAAGGTGTTTTATTGAAAAACAGTGTGGAGAAACTGGGCAATTGGAAGTCATGGAAAACTGTATATCGACTGTCAAAAATAGGTTACGATTAATTTTACAGGGATTTTCCATTACATGTGGTTTATAATAATGTAATCCCATGCAAATTAAGGGTTCTCTGATATAAGAATGCATAGGCAATGGGAGGGGGGGGGGGCTAGCACCTTTCATAGCCTTATAGGGACTGTTTGAATAGTGTCTTGTGGAGTCAGTGCCTAGAATATTTCCTAACTGGAGTTCAAAGGACACTGCAGATTTTACCTATGGAGGTAACTGAATGCAATAACTCAGGAGATTCGATTGGCAAAAAGAGTGTAAAAGAATCCGAGTTAATGGCCAACCAACCTGGATGGAACCAAATAAAGTGTTGATATTATTCATCTTGGACCAATCAACAGGTGTACCTTGCTTGGCTGTAACTGTTCCTTGACTTGACACATTATCACCTGCAGGTTGCTGCAACAGAAAACAACTGTTATTCAGGGCTTCCTTAGAAGCCAGTGAATAACAAAAATTGCTGTAGCCCATTAGCTACTGTATTACTGTATATACTTGCACAGCTGTAGCTATATTTCTAATTTTTCTAAATAGCTTTTGTTTAAATTATTTGTCCAGTTTATTCTGTATCCATAGCTCTTTATATTCAGATCTGAAAGTGAATAAATATATTCACAGTTTGTTTTGTAGCACAAAATTGTTTCACAAGAGAGCAATTTGCAGATCTGCAAACTGTTGGAAGGTGTGAATATGTGGGGTATGGTACCAACTCACTCCTGTTGTGTTGCACCCATCACACACAAGTTAAGCCAATGGTGAGGAGACCCTGTGACTTCTCACTTTTTACTTGGGCTTATCAGCATCAGCTTCAACCTTCACTTACCTGTACAATGTTAATGAGTCAAACATATGTTCAATTAGAAAGAATGAAGACAACTAAAGCCTCTGTGATTGGGGTCAAGTTCACCAAGTGATGTGATAGTGTCAAGAATGAGACCTTTTTTAAATGAGAAAATGTTAAGGCAGCAGGTAGGTTCATTTAAGGGGATTATGGAGATTTAAAAAAAAAAGATGTCTCTAAGTTCCAATGGTATTTGTGCTAAGACTAAGAGTTTGAGAATCTTTACAAATATAAAGATTCCACATTAACTGCAGAGCCTGTCTTCGCAAGTAAAGATAGCTTTGATAAGTTAAGCAAATGCCAAAGGCTTCACATCATCATGGTTGAGAGAGAGAGGCAGCAAACTGAAAGCTTTCAGAGAAATGAAGACTACTCACCACTGCAAATGTTTAATACTGGTGAAAAAGTGGATTATTTTGTAAGTGCATGTCAAAGAACATATTTCATATGAAGTGAGATTTGCTCCAGGTTTCATGTCATTAAGTAATAGCCCAACTCTTATGCTTTATGAAGCTACATAGTCTTCCCAGCTTGGTGCCTTCTTTTAACAACTTACTTATGCTTCATGACAAAGCTGCAGATATTTTAAGTGTAAATTTCTACTTAATCCCTCAGTCCCAGAGCCCTAAAAGGTCCTAATCAGAATACCCTACAAATTCACTGGAACAAATAAGAGGGTCTGGATAATTGCCAAATTGTGATGATGATGATGACTGGTTTAAGAACACTTCTGCCCATTCTTGATAATGTCATGGGAGATGGTGTACTTTCCTCACGTTAACCCTAATGTTAGTGACATTACTGCTCCTTAGTATAACCTTCATAATCCAGCCTATGGATCAGGACATTACATCAACTTTTAAAACTTATTACACAATCTGAAGATTTCCTGAGTTTTTAAAAACTTGTATTATTCATTAATCATATCAAAGCATTAATGATTTAGAACATGAATGTATAAGAGGCAATACAGAGCAATATCCTTAATAGCATTTGTAGGAAATCGTGACACGAGATACCACAATTTCTTCTTAAGGAATTTGAGAGACTCGGCAAAAGTAAGATATTTTGGAGGTCATTAAGGCTTACAATAAAGAATTAAACATTGATTATGTGGTTTGGCACTTCTTCATCCTGGCAGTTCTCTCCAACTCAATAATTCCCAGGTGTAGCTGCCAGTGCTCACTTTCTTGCTTGTTCAGGCTTCTTGAGCACTCCTGTGTGGTATGTGGAAAGGTGGTGGTCTCAGAGAGAGGGAGCTTCTGCACTCTTGGCAATGTTATTTTGGCCACCAGCTCAGTCTTCCCCAGTCAGACCTGTAACTTTTCCCTATTTTTGGATGGCTAGAGCCTTCAGAAAGATGCACCGAGGGTGCATTCTCAATCATTTGGTTTTTGTGTACACAGTATTATTAACTTGTCTTTTTCAGACATTAATGGATTAGTCAGGGTTCCATGACGTATTTTGCGTACCATGCCAGTTTCCAAGCCAGGTAACCGAGTCCCCCTTGCCAGCAGTCTTGGCCCTTGGTCTGCTCTCACCACCTCATCCTTTCTTCATTCTCTTGTTTAGGTAACATGCCCATTTTCATTTTTATATTGTTTGCATCAACATGAGAATTAGCAACGCAAGCATCAGAGGGGTCTCGGCTCGGAAAGAGAGAATTAAGCATAGCAAAATGCTTCTTTTTGAATAGGACCCTTGGATGCTACCAGTCCTGCTTTTGTTGTCCCTTCTTTCCCAAAGCTTGAGAGTTTGGGCTCATCCAACCCTGTTGTTGTGTCAATGGCATCACTTGGTGGCAGGTGGTGTAGCCTTTTATACAGCCCTTCTAATTCTTACTTGCAGGGAGAGAGTAGTCCCGATTCATTCCTTAATTTTATAGCGAGCTGGTTCACACACACTGGGGTAGCTCAAGTTAGATTCACCACTGTCTTTCTTTCCTGAACACATTACAACACCACTTGCAATAATACCCTTCACTATGGGGATAAATATAATGAGAGCTCGGTTGGCAATTTGAGTCCTGGATCATAAGGAATTGTGGCTATGGGAACATCCGAGAATCATGCTCAGAAAGAAGCATTTCACCATATTCAATTCTCTAGTTTTCCTTTATTTCCCGCGACATCAATTCAAGATCACATGAACACTTTGAATGCATAATTTTTCATGAGGATACAGTACATAAATTATCTGTCTCACCTTCTTTAGTGGTTGGGGTGACCTCATCTTTGGGGCATCTTTGGTACCTAATATATTCTCAATCATAGAATCTGCACTCACACCAACCTAAAAATGACAGAAATTATAACATTACTTAGGGATACATGGGAAGGGTAAAAAACCAGTGTTGAATGTAATGAAACGCCATTTTCTGGGTGAGTTCCGGAGGCTCCCCGGAGCTATCCAGGCTGATATGATTATCCCTAACTTTGGCATCAGTTGATGTGGGTGGAGTTCTAGGCCTACCGGGGATCACAAGCCAGAACCTGGACCCCCCTCAGAGAGGCATTAGGAGCAAAGCCTATAGAAATGCACATGTGATTTGGAGCATTCTATATCTGCCATCGACTGGGACAGGCACCCAGAAAGGTAAGCGCCCCAAAACAAATTCCTATCCTGGATAAAAACAACGAAAATAGACAAACGAGCGGACAGAAGTTCCCCACATGAAAATGAGCAAATGAGCACGACATCACACGAGCCGCGCCGCATGTCTGCACAGCTCCCCCCTCCCCGGGAGGGGGAAGGGGAAGCCCCAGACCCCCGCTCCGGCAATCCACACCCCAGTTCTGAGACTGGATATAAAAATATGCGAAAACTGCCAACCGGAGGGAAGGAGGGAGGGTTGCCGGGAGCCTCCGGGACTCGCCCAGAAAATGGCGTTTCATTACATTCACCGCTGGATTTCTGAGGGGAGCCCCTACGGCTCCCCAGAGCTACTTCACCAAAGACGAAAAGAAAGAAAGGGACTTACCCGGAAGGAGGCAGTGCTCACATCTCAACTCGAAGTCAAGACAGGCTGCAGCTGCCAACCCAAAGCAACACAGGCCCGACTAATCCCAGGAACACTGACACGGTAGTGTGCAGCCAGGACCCTGTTCGACAGCCAAAAACCCCGTGCCCGAATGTCAGCCCAGGACATGTTATCAAAGACGTCAGCAAGAGCACACAAACTTACGAATGTCATGAGCACGGGGATAGAGTGCAGGGTGGCTAGACTTAATAACCCTGTGGACGACCTGAGAGACCCATACCCGTGAACAGGGAAGAAGGGAAACCGGATCAACCCAAAGCGCATCCCCTGACACAGAAGCAGTGGCGCACAAATAACAGCGGAGGGCCGCAACCGGACACAACACATGCTGCATCCCTGGCCTGACCAACCAATCATCAACAACCCAAGGACCCCTCCAGAAAGCAGCAGTCTCATTCTTTGCCAGGAAAGAAGGAGATGGCTGTAGACGAACAAACCTATCACCACGACTAAAAGAGCAGAAACCTCTGCACCGGAGGAGAGCATGAAGCTCCGCAACCCGACCCCTCCGGGGTGAGCCGGGAGCCCCTCAGAAACAGGCACATGTGGGATCGCAGCTGAAGGAGAGACTCCAGAGGGAGAGACAAGGAAGCAGTCCAAAATTCCCACACAAGACCCAGCCAGATCTGAACCTGGGAGAGAACCAGATGGAACTTCTGCCAGTTCACCAGGAACCCAAACCCGGATAGCTGGAAAAGCACCAAACCCCTGGCGAGCAGACGCGTGGACTGACTGGGAGCCGAAACCAGCCAGTCGTTGAGATATGCCAACACCCGAACACCTAACAGACGCAGATGGGCCACCACGACCCGGATAAGATGTGTGAACACGCGAGGTGCCAGGTTCAACCCAAATGGGAGACAACGAAAGTGATAACTCGGACACCCCACAACAAAACTGAGCCAATCCCTGAACCTCGAATGAATCGGGACATGCCAATACGTGCCCTTGAGGTCCAGGCACACCATCCAAGCGCCCGGCTCCAACAGAAGCCGGACCTGGGACAGAGTGGTCATTCGAAAGGAGGGGCAAGAAACCCAGCAGTTCAGATGGGACAAGTCCAGAATGAACCATAGGTCCGCTCAGTCCCGTTTCGGAACTGGAAACAGGTGGGAAACCCACCCGAGAGACGTTGCGTTTCGACCATGCCCAAGTGCACCCACACCAAGACGACCAAACAGAGCGCAGGAGAAGAAGCCTGCCCTGCCAGCCTCAAACCCCCCCAGGAGGAGGAGCCACCCAACGCCACCGCAAGCCGCAAAAAACGACCCGAAAGCCCACGAATCGTGAGACCAGGCGTCTCACGATTAAACATAGACCCCACACAACCTATAAATTATGTGAGAAATCTTTAAAGAATTCTGACAAAGAAAGGTATCTAGGGGTGGTTCTAGATAGAAAACTGTCACCTGAGGACCACATTAAGAAAACTGTGCAAGGAGCCTATGCTACACTTTCTAACTTCAGAATTGCTTTTAAATACATGGATGGTGAAATACTAAAGAAATTGTTCACCACTTTTGTAAGACCAAAGCTGGAATATGCGGTGGTTGTATGGTTCCTAGATCTTAAGAAGCACATCAACAAACTGGAAAAGGTGCAAAGACATGCCACTAAGTGGCTCCCAGAACTGAAAGACAAGAGCTACGAGGAGAGGTTAGAGGCATTAAATATGCAAAAACTAGAAGATATAAGAAAGAGGCAATATGATCAGTACATACAAAATGGTAACAGGAATCGATAAATTGATAGGTTCCCGAGACCCGGAACTTCAAGAACAAGAGGTCATAGATTTAAACTAACGATACAAAGCTGCCGGAGAAATGTAAGAAAATTCACTTTCGCAAACAGAGTGGTAGACGGTTGGAACAAGTTAGGTAAGAAGGTGGTGGAGGCCAAAACCGTCAGTAATTTCAAAGCATTATATGACAAAGAGTGCTGGGAAGACGGGACACCACGAGCATAGCTCTCATCCTGTAACTACACGTAGGTAATTACGATATGAGGTAACAATATTCGGCATCAGATGACAATCCTGAAACAGCCACGAGAGAAAGGACAAAACAACCTTAACCAAAAGCGAAGTGCAGCTACGGAGACACAAAAAGAAGCGAAAGGACCACCAGGACCACCACCTACGATTTTTTTATTATTTTCCGTGATCAGGGAACACAAATGCCCTGAATCAGCTTTGTGATTACTAGTATTGTGGTGTTTGAGACTCAAATGTACATAATGTTGCAAATTTGCTATCGGTATCATGAAGCATTTTAAAGGTATCACAAGAAAAATTACAGTACTGTAAAATCAATACAAAAATCATACAAAGTCACATTTGGGTATACAGTACTGATACAATACAGAGACATTCGAGTCAATACATCAAGACATTTCTGAAGAGATTGCATAGAAAGCTTGCCTAAATAACAAAATACACTTTGAAACAGTAAAGTATTCTTACTAAGGATACTTGATAACAGCATTAATGATAGCGCTTATAATAATGATGGAATGCATTACCATTACAGTCAGTCACGTGCTATCTGAACCCTTCGGGACGGAGACTGAATGGATAACGTGTTGTGTTTGGATAAGTGGTTAGTCATCCTGAAAAGCTACGGGAAAAACTGACAATTTTTGTTGCAGAAATTCAACAGTGCTTTGTTTATAATTGCCAATATATGTTCTGATCTGCTTATTAACAATGCTCCATCAATTATAATCTTCAAGTTATTTAGATAGAAAAGGTGGTGGTGGACAATGATAGTGTTGGGCTGACTGTAGTGGAGATTAATGGTGATGAGGTAACCTCCGGAGACTGCCTTTTACCTTGTAGAGTACCTTATTAGGTACTCTAAATGTACCTAATACCATGGCAGAGTTGAAAGCTTCTGAGGCATCCATTAGTGTATGAACACTGTTCAAGTGGTGCTGTGTACGGTCACTGGGCAAACTTGTTTCATCTTTAATGCACATTTTTAGTCAGATTATCTGCCCCACCAGTTATCCAAACTTTTATCCGAACAAACCCCAATCGGATAACAGGCGTTCGTAAAGCACATGGCTGAATGTATATCTTGTCAGGGCACTGCATGAATGGGAATATGGCAGAGTAGGCCAGGGACAATTTAAGTAGAAGAAAAAGCTACTTTATCAGGAAGATACCGATTGTTATTATCATACTACATACTTTTTTTGAACTATCAAATGCCTTTAGTCTCATCTTCTGCTCATCAAAATGTCTTTGTTTCATCATTTGGCCAAACAATTTCTTCTGTTCCTCTACAGCCTTTTTCTGAGCTTCAACCCACTGATGCTGATGTTGATAGTGCTGTTGGTGCAGGTGCTGCTGTTGCTGTAGATGGTGCTGATACTGCACCTGCTGGTTAAAGTGCTGCTGCTGCTGTTGCTGCTGAGTAAGGGGCTGGACACCCACGGTACTCGAAACAGCGATTGACTGAGGAAAAAACACATGGAAAAATTACTACATTAACAATTATACTGTGACTATACATGTCAACTCTAATTTGAGACCATTTCTTGGGTTTGTATAGACTACCAGAAATGTTTACCACTATAGACTTAATTTCACACTAAACAATTTCTAAAGATGGGGATTTGATATTAAGTCATTTGAAACATTTGAGAAGGATGATGATGCCAGCAAAAGAGAAAGAAAAGTAGATACAGTAAGTAGGGAAAAATTACAGAGGACTCTACAGTCCTTATTAAATTACTGTATAAAATTTTCAATGATGGTGAACTGAAAATATATTTAATAATTCATGATGGCTAGTTGCTATATTTAATGAAGGAGAACACCAGAAGTTCTAGGAATTCTAGACTGGAGCCTTGGGTTTAAATAATTTATCTTCTACATTTTAACACCACAATATCTCTGATTAGGAAAATATATCAAATGCACTGTAATTATGTAATATAAACCAAGTTTTCTGTGCATGTCTGGCTTTAAGTGTATTTTTAAAGCTCCTTTCTGAACAAAACATTGGGTTTCTCCCTAAGGCATGGTCTTACTAGTTCTTGGATTCTACAGTTCCACACTGAATTCTATTGGTGCTAGGAAAAGACTGGAGAATGCTCAGTCTAACTCAAAAATAATAAACCATATTCTATGACCAACCTCCCTGAATCTGGTGGCGTCTGTCCACCGCAGTCAGAAGGACTGCCTATCTCGCACAATAGCACAAGAAGAAGTGTCAGGGAGGGAGGTGCAAGTCTCGGCCAGAACACCTGATTTCACAGTTGTAAATACACCGACACCATCTTGGAGAACAATGGATAGATTGTCCATGCGGACTTCTGAACTGAGTATATACAGTACAGCACACCTATAGGCATGATGTGCTGCAAAGTCAGCAATCAAACCACGGAGGCCTGAAACTAACATCTTGGGGAAAGATGCAGTCACTGCCAATGCAGAGCTAAAGACAGGAAACTCACATCACATCCAGCTTAGCTGGATGTGATGTGCTGCATGCTCCGGAGCATGCAGCAAGAATGAATCTACATCATACAGTAAAAATAAAGAAAAGTGGATGATGTCAAATACAGTGTATGAAAAATATGGGAAAGAAAGATGTTAGTATGAAGATCAATGGTCAAGACACATGGAAACAAATGTGCACAAATAGTGATTTTAATTTTGACATTTGTTTAACCCTTTCAAAAAGATATTTGTTCAACACAGTAGGCTTAATCTGACAGTGGATCTGTTTAAACCAAAGGTTCTTTCTGGGCCTCTGATGATTGATCATATTACTGTGACACATCAAACTTGTATCATTTATACATTTTTCCATGAGAATAGTGATTTTATGGTACATTACTTGAGATGCAAGTTGCATGATTGTCATTTTATGTTAACTGGGAGGCAACCCTGAATATAGGATTATAGGCTTTGGTAGCAAAATAATGGTTCGGCAATGCTTGTTTTGTTTTGATTCTTTACAGTCATTTGGTAATGCATTTCCTTAAATATCTCCTGCATGCAAAACACTAGGAGACACAGTAAGGCTAAAGCATATGACTTTTGAAAGGGTTACAGTAACAGCTGTCTAAGAATTATGTTAATTTTATTTTTCTTCTCCAATACATATTTTAATTTCCTATCCTACTCTTAGTTGCGTTAACATATAAATACTAATACTGTACCTTGGCTGGCATAAATTGCTGCTGGTGCCAATTTGGCATGTGAGAGCCTTGAGGCACTACTTGCTGCCCACCAACTGGTGCCGACATCGCCATCATGCCACCAGGCTGCTGAGGCACCACACCGAATCCCAGTGGGGGCATGCTCATTCCCGGAACCCATGCTCCTCCTCCCTGACCTTTGCCGCTGTTAGGCATGTGGCCTGGCCTGTGGCAAATACCATCATCCCTCATCAGTATTGAGAAAAAGTAGTACTGTATACTACAGCTAAATAAAGAACCTAGTTATGCAATAATACTTTTTTCTTTATTCATAAATTATGTGAAGTCTACATAAACAAATGCTTGATCAAGCACATGCAGACTTCTCTACAGACTGCATAAAGCTTTAAACTTAATCAGGCAGTGATCAAACAGCATTATGTTAAGGATGAAAAAATCTAAGTGAGAAGGGAGAAAATTGGACACCAGGAGAAGGTATGAAATAAGCAATGAAAAAACCTTAAAACCTTCTCTTTCTACTGTCATTTATTTTGTATTTATATACAAGAAGATACATTATGTCATGAGAGTACACAACATTGGTGTTCTTACATTCTTGGAAAGCCACTAATACGCATTGCATTTTGGGCAGGTTCTTAATCTAACAACAAAATACAGGTAAAAGTATTTAAAAGTACATTAGTAGCAAAATATGAGTTCAACATAATAACTAAATTATAAATTGATGGTATTTATTATACTGGTGAAGTTTCATGTCATAAGTAATAAAATTGGGTGAGTGGGTAGCACAAGATATAGTAAGAGTTACAGTGTGAGCTTGAAGCACAAGGTTGGAAACTATGAGGATGAAATTAGGTACATTTTGGTTTTAGCTTTGAATAAAGCATAGCTTTGACAATATTTTAATCCATTAGGGAGCGAGTTCCACAGACTGGGTTCTTTTATTTGCATGGAGTGTTTGCACAGATTTGGTCTGGTTCTGGGGATACCAGAAATATTTATTCCTGGTGTGGTGCTGATAGGTTCCATTACATCTATAAACAAAGATTTTCAGCTCGGGATTAGCAGTCAGGAACGAGATTTTGTACATGTAAATAGCACAAGAGAAAATGTGGAGTGAACGTATGTTCAGCATGCTTAGGGATTTAGGAAACAAGTAACGTGTTTCTCAAACTTCCTCAAATGCCTTCAAATTGTTTTTGCATAATCTACATGGGAAATGCCTCAACTTTTCCTAAATGATCACCAACATAACATGAGAAACCAAAATATATAAAAAATTAAAAATTTCAGATTTTCAAATCAACTATAAAAATATAAAATATCACCAATTGTTCATTTGGTGTTATTGTTCCGAACCATAATGAAATCTGATCCAAGTAGCAATTGGGTCAACCCATATGTTGTGTTTCCACAATGGTTGCCAAAGTTAAAATCGCCAAACGCCAATTTTAACGTTAAAAAATTTCCCATAGATATGAAGTCCCCATGGTGCAGTCCCCACCTAACCTGACCTGACATTAAAAAAACTTTGGATTTTTAGTTTAATAAGTTATCAAGATGTTTCAACAATATTCTTGGGGCATTCGCCGATTTTAACGTGGGCGACCATTGTGGAAATGCAACACGTGGGTTATCTTGAGGTTATCTTGAGATGATTTCGGGGCATTAGTGTCCCCGCGGCCCAGTCCTCAACCAGGCCTCCACTTCCAGGAAGCAGCCAGTGACAGCTGACTAACTCCCAGGTACCTATTTACTGCTAGGTAACAGGAGCATCAGGGTGAAAGAAACTCTGCCCATTGTTTCTCATCAGTGCCCAGGAATGAACCCGGGACCACAGGATCACGCATCCAGTGTTCTGTCTACTCAGCCACCGGCTCCCTCGAAAATTGGGTTAACCCAATTGACAATCTGGTCAGATTCTAACAAGGGTTCAGCCATTATTATGGTGCCAGAATAGCACATGATATTCATGTGTGTCATTGTAGAATATAGTTTAACAGTATAGTTTACTGTAAAAAAAATTGTCAATGTGGCATTTTAAATATGAGCCAAATTTAGAAACAAAATTTAAAACTCCAAAAGATTGGCATTTATGAAAAGTCCAATGAACAGACAACTTTGATGGTGGTCCCCCAGACAAATTTAAGTAAATTACCACTAATTACCTTATTATAAATTAATCTAATCCCCTATTGTTATATTTATATTTGCTGTATTACTTACCTGTACCTAATGCTTTAATATTTACCCAAGTCACCTGTAACTCACATAGCTTTGTTTTGTCTTACTTTTTGTCTTACTGTTGTCTTAATTGTTCCAAGTCTACTTCTATTGCTTTGATGATCTCAGTTTACATATCTACCTGTATTTCTGTACAGTGGCACCTCGACTTACGATTGCCCCGACTTACGATAATTTCGAGTTACGATGTAAATTTGATCGTAAAATGCGACTCGACATATGATGGTGTCGTCAACTAACGATATTTGTTGGTATACGTTCGGGTCAACCGAGCGCGTGGTTCCGGTCACACGGCCGACCTGCCTCAATTTACTACAGCTGCCCGCTTACTGACGATCATGTCTATTGGAAATTCAGTTTTTGTGGTGATTTTTTTGCCTTTTGGACATAAAAGTAATTATTATATATCACGCCATGGGTCCCAAGAAAGTCAGTGGTAAGGTTCAACATATGAAAAACCATGTAAGGATGACTATAGAGCAAAAACAAGAGATCATTCATAAATATGTAGATGGTGTGTGGGTCGTTGAACTAGCTAGGCAGTACAACAAATCTCAGTCAATGATATCCACCATACTGGCTAAGAAAAAGGACATTATGAGTGCTAAAGTGACAAAAGGCATATCAATAATCACGAAACAAAGAACACAAACACTTGAGGATGTTGAACAGTTATTATTAATTTGGATACACAGCAAGGAGTTAGCGGGTGATAGCGTTTCAGAGGCCATCATTTGTGAAAAAGCAAGAAAATTGCATGAAGACCTTTTAAAGAAAACCCATGGAACGAGTGACGCAAATGCGAAAGAGTTTAAGGCAAGCAGGGCGATGGTTTGAGAAATTTAGAAAAAGACGTGGCATTCATAGTGTTCCGAGTGGTGTGTGTTGCGAGCTGGTGGAGAAACACAGCGAAGAACTGACCACCATAGAACTTCACAAGGAGCAGCAACAAGAGACAGCTGAGGAAATTTCTTCAGGGAAGGAGGAGACAGTATAGAATGTCCCTTCTTCATTAATTAAGAAAATGTGTGCAGCATGGGAAGAATTGCAAACTTTTGCTGAAACGACTCACCCAAATCATGGTGCAGTAGGCCGTAGCCTTAACCTTTTTAATGACACTGTGATGCCTCACTACAGACAAAAATTAAAACATATGGAAAAACAAAAATCTCTGGAAAGGGTTTTAGTAAGACAAACCAAGCAGTGCATCACAACCAGGTCCTAGTGGTATGCAGGCAAAATGTAAGAGAGAGTGTACCCCAGAGAAGTCATCACTGCCTGATGTTATAATGGAAGGGGTCCTTCCATCACAACCAGGTCCTAGTGGTATGCAGGCAAAACGTAGAGAGAGTGTACCCCAGAGAAGTCATCACTGCCTGATGTTATAATGGAAGGGGTTCTTCCATCACAACCAGGTCCTAGTGGTATGCAGGCAAAACGTAAGAGAGAGTGTACCCCAGAGAAGTCATCACTGCCTGATGTTATAATGGAAGGGGTCCTTCCATCACAACCAGGTCCTAGTGGTATGCAGGCAAAACGTAAGAGAGAGTGTACCCCAGAGAAGTCATCACTGCTTGATGTTATAATGGAAGGGGACTCCCCTTCCAAACAGTAACACCTCTCCTTCTCCCCCCCCTCCCCCTCCTCACCATCTTCCATACACATCATGAGTCCTCCATAAAGGTAAGATAAACATGTGTACAGTATTGTAGTTAGAAAAATCATGGTATTCAGTATAAAATGCATTTGTAAGTTAATATTTTGGATGGTGGGGGAACGGATTAATTCAATTCCCTTTATTTCTTATGGGAAAAATCGCTTCGACTTACGATATTTCGACTTACGATCCGTCTCTGGGAATGGATTACTATCGTTTGTCGAGGCCCCACTGTATTATCATAATACCTAAACCCATAATCACTCACATCTGCTTCAACCATTGACCACACACACCCAGAACTGAAGGGCAAGAGCTGCAAGGAGAGGTTAGAGGTATTAAATATGTCAAAACTAGAAGATAGAAGAAAAAGAGGCGATATGATCACTATGTATAAAATAGTAATGGAAATCTATAAAATTGATAGGAAAGAATTCCCAAGAACTGGAACTACAAGAAGTCAGTATCATAAGAAAAGCAAAACTTTCATATTATGAGAATAGATTCAAAGAAGCAAAAGGCAACATGAAAACCACATGGAAACCATCTCTAATATTCTAGGAACTAAACAACACTCTACAACCAGATAAAACTCTCAAAAGATGGCTATACACCTGCAACTGATTTAGAAATGGCAAATGAATTTAATAGTTTCTTGTCATCGGTTGGTGCTAACCTTGCCAGAAAAAATCCCACAGACTCAGACACATATTAACACATATCTCTCGGGCAGCTATCCAAACTTTCTTCTCCTTTCACCAGTCAGCCCGACTGATGTTGTGTCCATCATACACTCGCTAAAAACCAAAGCTTGGAACATCAGTGAAATCCCATCCATTGTATACAAGAGCACCTCCCATGCCCTTGTGCCACCCATAGCTCTGCTGTTCAACAAATCTCTAGTGTCATACCTTCCCTGATATCCTTAAAAAAGCAAGAGTAATGCCAGCTCATAAAAAAGGCAATCCGGCAGACATAAGCAATTATAGACCAATATCAAACCTACCTATACTATCAAAAATGTCTGAAAAATTTATTTACAAACAGCTCTATTCCTACCTCACAAAATTCGACATACTCAGCCCCCGTCAGTTTGGCTTCCAGTCCCAAAAAGAGTACCAATGACGCAATTATTATTCTTTGGAATTGCCATATTAAATATTTGCCAAATATATCTTTGATATCCCCAGTCAACCTTAATCTGTGTAAACACACTATGCAAATAAAGGGACCTAGTCTATGGAACTCACTCCCTAATGAATTGAAAAGCTGTCCAACTTTTGCCTCATTCAAAAACAAAACCAAAAAGTACCTAATTTCATCTTCATAGTTTCCTACTTTGTGTTGTAAAATTGCACTGTATCTAGTGCTACCCAATCTCCCAATCTTTATGTACCGAATCCAAACAACTTTACCATTGTGATCATTGCTGTCTTGTTATATGTGCTATCAATATGCTGTAATATGCCTATTAATCTTTGTTAAATTACCAATCAAGCTGTCAATGCAATCAATCAGAGCTACCGATGTGCCTTAATTAATATACCTACTAATCTCTCTCATCTCATTTTTTTTTCTTGCAATGTACCTGTTATCATTTTATAAATTTTGCTACAATTTACCTACTTAAAATTATCTGTTAGATTAAGGACTTGCCCCCAAAACGCTGCGCGTACTAGTGGCTTTACAAGATTGTAAACACCATGCTATGTATCCTCACAAACCCAATGTACCTTCTTGTATATATATATATGAATAAATAAATAAATAAATTTGAGACCTGGAACTTCAAGAACAAAAGGTCATAGATTTAAACTAACTAAACAAAACTGCAGAATAAATATAAGAAAAGTCACTTGCAAACCGAGTGGTAGACAGTTGGAATAAACTAAGGGAGAAGGTGGTGGAGGCTAAAACCATCAGTAGTTTCAAAGTATTACACGACAAAGAGTACTGGAAAGACGGGACACCACGAGCGTAGGTCTCATCTTGTAATTACACTTAGGTAATTACGTGTTACTGCTGTGCACATTAGTGGCATTTTATGTCCAAATAATTTTTATATACTATTCATTATGGACCTTTGAATACTGTAACAGCTTTAATATGTATGCTATATAATTACCTGTACTGTATTACAACAGATCATTATCCTGCCTTCCAAACATCAAGTCGTGGGATGCCCTAACCTACTGAAGACCATATACTCAGTCCTCAATATGCAGCATCATTGAGGCCTCACTATACAAGACCTGCATCCAAAGGGTCCCAGTAATAAAGTCGGGTTCATTCTCGATGCACACTCAAGAATTCCAGGTTCAAATCCTGGGCGGGACAAAAATGGTTGTGCACGTTTTCTTTCACCTAATACCTTTGTTCACCTAGCAGTGAGTAGGTACTCAGGAGTTAGTCAGCTTGTTGTGGGGGTTGCATCCTGGGCGGGGTCAGTAATTCGACCTTGGGGGGGGGACAACGGGGCTTGATATATTATACCGTGTATGAATACACTCTGGCTTCCAGTCCCCCGACAATGAATTACATTCACAAGGCTAAGGTTGGCAAGTTTCAATTTTTAGACAATTTTAAAATTAGGCCTAGCCCTAAAAAAGAAAACATTCTCAAACCTGCTTAACAGCGCTGTAAAGAAGTAATGGCACTATTGGGTGCATATAATTACCTTGGTTTAGTGATGTGTTGACTAAATCTTGAGCATATACCTGAAGTACACCAGAGATCCAGGTCACAGGGGTACCACACGGACAGATCACGAACAACACAGTAAACTCTTTACCTAAACACACCATTCACCGGTTCTGCAAATACAAATATTTATTCAGTACATACATACAAGATGAGATACTGGAGAGAAATGATATAATTTCAGACAGACAGTATGGTTTTCGATCTGGAAGATCCTGTGTATCGAATTTACTCAGTTTCTATGATCGAGCCACAGAGATATTACAGGAAAGAGATGGTTGGGTTGACTGCATCTATCTGGACCTAAAAAAGGCTTTCGACAGAGTTCCACATAAGAGGTTGTTCTGGAAACTGGAAAATATTGGAGGGGTGACAGGTAAGCTTCTAACATGGATGAAAATTTTCTGACTGAGAGAAAAATGAGGGCAGTAATCAGAGGCAATGTATCGGACTGGAGAAATGTCACAAGTGGAGTACCACAGGGTTCAGTTCTTGCACCAGTGATGTTTATTGTCTACATAAATGATCTACCAGTTGGTATACAGAATTATATGAACATGTTTGCTGATGATGCTAAGATAATAAGAAGGATAAGAAATTTAGATGATTGTCATGCCCTTCAAGAAGACCTGGACAAAATAAGTATATGGAGCACCACTTAGCAAATGGAATTTAATGTTAATAAATGCCATGTTATGGAATGTGGAATAGGAGAACATAGACCCCACACAACCTATACATTATGTGAGAAATCTTTAAAGAATTCTGATAAAGAAAGAGATCTAGGGTGGTTCGAGATAGAAAACTATCACCTGAGGACCACATAAAGAATATTGTGCGAGGAGCCTATGCTACGCTTTCTAACTTCAGAATTGCTTTTAAATACATGGATGGTGATATACTAAAGAAATTGTTCATGACTTTTGTTAGGCCAAAGCTAGAATATGCAGCTGTTGTGTGGTGCCCATATCTTAAGAAGCACATCAACAAACTGGAAAAGGTGCAAAGACATGCTACTAAGTGGCTCCCAGAACTGAAGGGCAAGAGCTACCAGGAGAGGTTAGAGGCATTAAATATGCCAAAACTAGAAGACAGAAGAAAAAGAGGTGATATGATCACCTCTTACAAAATAGTAACAGGAATTGATAAAGTCGACAGGGAAGATTTCCTGAGACCTGGAACTTCAAGAACAAGAGGTCATAGATTTAAACTAGCTAAACACAGATGCCGAAGAAATATAAGAAAATTCACTTTCGCAAATAGAGTGATAGACGGTTGGAACAAGTTAGGTGAGAAGGTGGTGGAGGCCAAGACCGTCAGTAGTTTCAAAGCGTTATATGACAAAGAGTGCTGGGAAGACGGGACACCACGAGCGTAGCTCTCATCCTGTAACTACACTTAGGTAATTACTGTTACGACTCTGGGTTCCTTAGTTGGAAACCAGAGATCAAATTGAACTCTAAATAATTACTTTACATTAATTGATAGGATTGGATCATGTGAGAAGGATAGTTAATTATTGCTTAATTAAGCACTTTTGTTCCTATCTTCCTTGCCAGACTTAAGACGAATCTTGTTTCTCACAGAGCATTAAGACTCTGAGCTTTTTGATTATTAAATATAATATTGAACTAATTATCAGCTATTCTTAGAATGATTAAAGTAACTAGTAATGAATGTCTGAGTGAACTTGGGATGATGTCTACTCTACAATCAGCTGAGTATCTGTCCGGCAGCAATCAGAGTAGGAGGTAGGAGGGCTCTGGGTCGGTCTCTCTGGTGCTGGCTGTGGTTGGGTTCACACTTCCCCTCGTGGGTTCTGTACTCCTTTATCCCCCCCCCTCTATAACAAACCAATAATCCTGTCCAATAACGATGGTCTGCTTTCAGCTTCTGATACTGCTATTGAATTCAATAGGTTCTTCTCATCTATTGGGTCATCCCCTTGCTAATGATATTCCATCTTCCATTACTAATGTTCAGGACTATCTTACAGGTAACTACCCGCAGTCTCCGTACCTAACGCCCGCTAATTCCACTGATGTAAATGAGGTAATCCTTTCCCTTAAGACCAAGTCTAGTGCCCTTGCGGAGATACCAAATCTAATCTACAAAAAAGCCTCCAGATCTTTAGCCCCTGTCATTGCATTGCTCTACAACAAGTCACTTGAACTCCAAACTTGTCCAGATATTCTAAAAAAAGTGAGAGTAACCCCAGTCCATAATGTGGTGATCTCACTGATGCCAACAACTTCAGACCTATATCAACTCTGCCAAACTTGTCAAAAATATTTGAAAAACTAATCTACAAGCAGCTTTACTCTTATCTAACCAAACACAATATACTTAGCTCTTGTCAATATGGCTTCAGACCTAAAAAAAACACTAATGATGCACTTATTAGTATGATTAACTTGATACATGTAGCTCTTGATAAAAATGAGTTTCCTGTTGGGTTATTTGTGGACCCACATAAGGCTTTTGACACTGTCAACTACCAAAACCTTCTTCTTAAATTACATCATTAAGGAGTCAGAGGTCACTCCTTGCAATACCTTCAGTCCTATCTTACTGACAGGCTCCAGTATGTTTCTGTGAATAATTCCATTTCTCCGACACTACCTATACACATCAGTGTTCCACAGGGCAGCATACTTGGCCCTCTCCTCTTTCTCATCTACATTAATGACCTTCCAAATGCCTCTCAACACCTCAAAACCAATCTTATTTGCTTATGACACAACTTTCATTTTCTCCAGTCCTGACCCTCTTGATCTAAATGTCACTGCAAATACTGAACTAAATAAAGTCCATCTTTGGCTAACTGCTAACAAACTCACCCTTAACATTGACAAAACTTTCTATATTTTGTTTGGTAATAAATCCTCAAATGAAATTAATTTAAGACTAAACAATATACAAATCAGTAGTAAAGTTGATGGTAAATTCCTTGGTGTTCTCATCGATAACAAGCTGAATTTCCAGGGACACATTCTAAATATAGCAAAAAAAGTTTCTAAAATTGTTGGCATTTGTTCTAAGATCAGATATTATGTTCCTCGCCCTGCCCTGGTGACGTTCTATTACTCTCTCATCAATCCTTATCTCACCTATGGTATTTGTGCTTGGGGTTCTACTACCCAAAATCATTTACATCCTCTAATTACCCAACACAAAGCTGCTATTAGGACAATATCTAACTCTGGCCCCAGACAGCACTCGGTACCTTTACTCAAATCTCTGAATATGTTAGATATTAAGTCACTGCACATCCTCTCTTGTGTACTCTATATATTTATAACTCTGAATTGTAATGTCAATCCTGACCTTCAATGCTTCCTAGAAGGTTGTAACAGAACTCATGGGCACCAGACCAGAAACAAATACCTATTTGATATTCCAAGAGTAAGACTTAATCAAACTAGGAATGCTCTACAAATCAAGGGACCCAAAATGTGGAATGACCTTCCCAATCATGTCAAAGATTGTACCTCTCCTAACCAGTTTAAGATGAAAACTAAGTACTACCTAATTAACTCCATGTAACCTACCTTACTTCTAAATGTCAACCCATGTCTTACTACAGTATTTAAAAAAAAAAAAATGCTGTTTGTTGACCAACTTGTATATTGGCTATTTTCTACCATGTTCCCCCTTTTTTTTATCTTTTATTATTTTTTTCTTTTAACACAATTTATACTTTAAGTTCAATTACTATTAAGTTTTAGTCTGTGTTTTTTTTCCCCACTTCACCTTGCCCGAAACGCTATGCATACTAGTGGCTTTAGGTATTGTATGTACTACCTCTATCTTTAAATCAAACAGAATGTTTGTACTGTAATTCTGCAACTAAGTATGTACTTTTCCTAAATAAATTATTATTATTATTATTATTAGAAAAGCCAAAAAAGACAATTATAAAAAAAACTAGCTATGAAAAAAAAGAATATATAAAAACTATACACAAAAATGAGGTAGGTTGCTTAAAGGTACTTTCAGGTACACTGAAGGTACTAATTTGAACTAATGATCAAAATTGAACAGGCAAAGCCAAGAGCACAATGGAGCAATGGTAGTGAGGCTAGGCAACCTGGGTTACAAAGAAAAGTAGAATAAAAATTCTAGAGTAATATAAACTTAATGGTAATTTAAGTAATAAAAACTTAATGGGAACTTAGGAAAGTAAAAATGAACTAGAATAATTAAACAATAACGACCAATAAAAGTAAAAATTATGAAATCTATAAAACAAATAGCTTACTTATTATAATATTATAAGTACACTATAATTGAATACTAAAGTTACACCAAAACAAAATGAGGTAGATTAAATAGAGATACACTCAGGTACACTGGATGATAAAGTTTATAATAGAGGACACAGGCAAAGCCAGTGTACTATGGAACAAGGGAGTAAAAAAGAAAAAAAAAAGACAATAAAAAAGGTGACAATTTTTTTTAAATAAAGTTAAAACCTTTTGAAAGGAATGGCAGAGCTAAAGTACACACTGGTAGTTAAATGATATTATAATTTGAATTCTGGTTATTCAGCAGCTATTCCACAGTCATTCAGGAAAGAATTGAGGTGAGCTTCAGTGGTTATTAAATAGGTTTTTCCAGTGTCAGTCCTCTTAGCTATAATTGTACCATCTCGCACAAAACAATGTTTAATTACAGGGGAATTTTTGCAGAAACCACACAGTTTAAATAAGAGATTTTGTCTGAAACTGGTCAGACATTCATTCACATAAATGACCGCTGCATTACACAGGAAAGCGGAGGATTTTCTGATGGCAGGAAAAAAAGACACTTGCACATCATGATCTGCAGGCGCTGTGCGAGCAGCGCAAGGGGGCCTATATAAAGAGGGGAAGAGAGGTCATGTGCTCTCTCCTGCTGCCGCCACGCACCGCTTCGCACGTAACACACCGCACCGCTCTGCCTGCAACGACACATGGACCAGTCGTCCGTACTGTGGTTCCAGTCTATCTTCACTGTGTCCCCAGGACATCCTAACGCTATGGAAATTACGCCTGCTTCCTCAGTCTGCGGAGTGGGGGTGCCCCCTGCTTTTCCACACCGTCCTACTTATGCCACATGCCCACCCCCTGCCAACCCTTACTGCCTTAATATTTCCAGAACGACTACAGACCACCGGGGAACACCTGATGGATGGTGAACATTGGATGGCACCCTAAGAACACTTTCGATGGACTGCACGGGTGGGCGCCCGCAGGACCTACTCACCCGCCCTGGGGCCAGCCTTGATGGGCTAGCCTCAGCGAGGGTAAGCTACAGCGACGACAACGCCCACGACGACGACCCGGCGTGGCGGTGCATAGCACGCGCGGCGTTCACGCGGTAGTACGCCCACTTCACACGGACACCACGTCGCCCGCCTTGCCTACCTATGCACCAGGTGGTGCTCCATTGGTCACTTCCCGGATGCTGCTTACCTAGCAGCATCAACCACGTATGCCTGACTCTGTACCTTTTTTCAGTTCAGGAAATCCTGAGTGTTTTTTTTTAACAGGATGTGGACGCAGACAAGGCAAGTGCCACGATGCCCTGCGACACAAACTCGCAGCGACGCCCTTCCTGGTGGCACGGCCCCCTATGTCAGGCGAGATGCCATCGCCCCTCCACGCTGACGCTCCTCCCACAGCCAGCGGGCACTCACCCTTCGGGGAGGGGGGGGGAATCCGGCCTGCTGGCCTTGCGGAGTGGGGGTGAAGCGCAAGCCCCTAAGTTTTCCGCTGTCCTCAGCTACTTACTCTGACTTGTAGGAGTAATGTTAATATTGCCACACGCTTTACATGCATTCTAGGTAATAGTCAGCCGTACCTTTAGTTCGGAAATTCTTAAATCTTTATTCCTTGGCGGCACGGCCTCAAGGCCTGGGTTAACTTTGTGTCCTCCATTTTAATTCAGGTATTTCCCAGTCACTATGTATATTCTGCATGTACTGGTTAATTTCCATATTAATTCATTAAAAATTTAACATTATGTCTTTTCGGGTCTCTTGGCCAGAGTCTTTATTAAATGTTACGTGTTTATACCATTATATTTTACTCTAAATGCCCCACTTGTCCATGGAAAATATGTTATACATTTGCCTTACTTTTACTCCTAGACAATAAGCTATTCGGTGTTCTGCAGATTTTGATTTAATTAGTTCTCGGCTATAAGCATACCGTATTAATGTTATTATGGGTGTTCACTTAAGTTGATTTAGTGTACTCAGAGTTATACATGTCTATGTTATGCATTTGTTAAGTACTCAAGTTATAGCCGCTTCATTAACATGTTCTGCAAAAATTATTTACCTGTTCTACTACTTAATAAATAGGCCCCCCATGCTGTTGGTGTCTTTTTTCCTCCCTGATCAGAAAACAGTGGATTTACTAGAGACTGTAGATTTGATAAGGATAGATAGACTGTAGATTTGATAAGGATAGATAGACTGTAGATTTGATAAGGATAGATAGACTGTAGATTTGATAAGGATAGATAGACTGTAGATTTGATAAGGATAGATAGACTGTAGATTTGATAAGGATAGATAGACTGTAGATTTGATAAGGATAGATAGACTGTAGATTGATAGACTGCGGGAGCAGCTATCTAGTTTACCCCGAATTCTCCCGTTATTTAAACCAGGTGATTTGATACCCACTCTATAAGCTGATTTGATGTCACTAGTTTTGATTGAATATCTAATCTTATTCTGCAATTCATGAACTGTGTACTTCCTGAACCTTTGCTACATGGTCACGAGTGCCTGGTGAGCAGGTAGTAGCGACCGTGGCGGTGTGGTGGGCCAGGGCAGTACCACCTACCTGACAGGTGGTCCGGCGGGCGGTGTGGGGGCCCAGGGCCAGTACCACCTACCTGACAGGTGGTCCGTGGCGGTGTGGTGGGCCCGGGCCAGTACCACCTACTGACAGGTGGTCCGTGGCGGTGTGGTGGGCCCCGGGCCAGTACACCTACCTGACAGGTGGTCCGTGGCGGTGTGGTGGGCCCGGGCCAGTACCACCTACCTGACAGGTGGTCCGTGGCGGTGTGGTGGCCCAGGGCCAGTACCACCTACCTGACAGGTGGTCCGTGGCGGTGTGGTGGGCCCAGGGCCAGTACACCTACCTGACAGGTGGTCCGTGGCGGTGTGGTGGGCCCAGGGCCAGTACCACCTACCTGACAGGTGGTCCGTGGCGTGTGGTGGGCCCCGGGCCAGTACCACCTACCTGACAGTGGTCCGTGGCGGTGTGGTGGGCCAGGGCCAGTACCACCTACCTGACAGGTGGTCCGTGGCGGTGTGGTGGGCCCCGGGCCAGTACCACCTACCTGACAGGTGGTCCGTGGCGGTGTGGGGGCCCAGGGCCAGTACCACCTACCTGACAGGTGGTCCGTGGCGGTGTGGTGGGCCCAGGGCCAGTACCACCTACCTGACAGGTGGTCCGTGGCGGTGTGGTGGGCCCAGGGCCAGTACCACCTACCTGACAGGTGGTCCGTGGCGGTGTGGTGGGCCCAGGGCCAGTACCACCTACCTGACAGGTGGTCCGTGGCGGTGTGGTGGGCCCAGGGCCAGTACCACCTACCTGACAGGTGGTCCGTGGCGGTGTGGTGGGCCCAGGGCAGTACCACCTACCTGACAGGTGGTCCGTGGTGCCTGACACTGTTGTGGTCTGCACACACACACACACTCCCAACCTGCCCGCCACCTGCGCCTCTAGGAAGATTGCGCCTCCTTGGGCACCACCTGCGCCTTCTAGGACAGTTTGCGCCTCCTTGGGCACCGCTCAACACCCATAATATACACTCAATTATACAAAGCAGAGCTTTAGCTCTTTGGTCCCGCCACTCAACTTTTCAATCAACTGGCGCACAAGTTAGATATTGTTAGATATTAAGTCACAAGTTAGATATTAAGTCACTGCACATCCTCTCTTGTGTACTCTATATATTTAAAACTCTGAATTGTAATATCAATCCTGATCTTCAACGCTTCCTAGAAGGTTGTAACAGAACTCATGAGCACCATACCAGAAACAAATACCTATTTGATATTCCAAGAGTACGACTTAATCAAACTAGAAATGCTCTACAAATCAAGAGACCCAGAATGTGGAATGACCTTCCCAATCATGTTAAAGACTGTACCTCTCTCAACCAGTTTAAGATAAAAACGAAGCACTACCTAATAAATTCCTTGTAACCTACCTTACCCCTCTATTGTCAATTCATGTGTTTTTTTAAACAACGCTGTTTGTCAACCTAATTGTATTTGTGCTGCTTTTTCAGCCATGTTCCCCCTTTTTTATCTCTATTTTTATTTGTTCTCAACACATTTTATTCTTTATACTCAATTAGTATTAAGCTTTAGTCATTAATGTTTTTCTTGCCTGAAACGCTTTGCGTAATAGTGGCTTTAGGCATGTGTATGTATATGTGTATACGTATATATAGATGGAATGTATGTATGAGGGTGTGTACATGTGTATACAACATTGATAATTTTGTAACTAGCGTCAAAACATGTTATTTGCTAGCTAAACGAACTAGAGGTTCAGTTCCTGAACCGATTATGTGCCTCTGTATCCTTTACACCACCGCCTACGGGATGGGTATGGGNCATCACCCACAATGTAACTCCTGATTCTACATTTTGTTTCTCAACCACAGTGCCAGCAGTTATTGCTCTACTGCCAAGAAAGAAGAGAATGTGATAGACAAGTGGGTGTCATGGCAAAATGTTTGTCTTGCTCCTTCAGTGTACTCAATCCCAAATTAACATTCCTCTCTCTTGCAATTCCAACCATATAACAGTAGTAAGAGGCCTACAAGGACCTTATGCCTGTTATGGAATTGATATTATGGAATATCAAGCCTACAACTGAAAAATCACAAAAGATTACAGAGAGAGTAATCACACTAATGTGACTGCATCAATGAGAAAATCCGTAGCAGCAGTGATGAGGGTTTGAACCTATGCATGGATGTTCCACCCACACGCTTCTAGCAACTAGACCACGGCATAGTAATAAGGATTGCAACCTGGAGTTCTTCTGAACACACAAGGATTTCCTGAGGCTTCTACTGAAGCCAGAACAGAATTTTCACAAATCAGTAGGGTGTGCGTGGGAACACCCACCGCAAAGGTTCGAACCCTCATCCCTGCTCTTACAGATTGTCTCATCACAAAAAGAACTTTAGACCAATTACTTAGTATATTTACATAATTCTGGCTCACTTAAGACTGACAGATATTAGCTACTTACCACTTTCAGATGTTTCTCCAAATGCCGTTGAAGACTCTAAGGACAGACTGCGTAGGTGGTCCTCAACTGCACCAATATCACCCCTAAGGATTAAAAATAAGGTTGTGTTTGTAAAATCATTTGAGCAAAAACACTTTGATGTTCCATGTGGTAAGAAACAAAGTTTTTGGCCATAATAAAGCTGCAATAAAAAACACCAAATACAAAAATCAGTGGAGAGCCAGAATGCATAGTCTGACAATAGACTTTCTGAATGGAGAAAGTATTGGTAAGCATGGCTGGGAACCAAGGGAATGACTAAATCATTCGGTCCACAATGCTATCCAACTTCTCCAGGACTGATAACATTATCTCAGTTGGAGGAGAGAGAGAAATATTTCACACCGATTCCAGTCGAGATGTAACCCAACTGATGCAGATACATTGTGATCATAAAGAACCCTATGGTTCCATGTGGCTGCAGAGGTGCATTAAATAAGTGTAGAACACATTGCATATTCACTTGAAGGAAGTCTCATCTAACTATCAAACCACTGAAATTTTCATGAAACAGTAAGGCTATCTGCTAACACATTTGACACCACATGAATGTGGAATCTGGAGAAGAGAGGACTATATGCAGAGAAGCCAGAATGAGGTGATGGGCTAATGTCCCACATCAGAGTAGAGGAGAACACTAGGATTCCTGAGCCAGTGTCAAGCAAAGACCTGAGGAAACATCTCACTCTTTCAGCGAAACACATCCCAAAGGGCAGTGGTGCAGTGCTGCCGGAGCTCGCTGCAGCGCTGCTTCGGCACCTCTGCAAGTGGTTGATGGAATTGGGAAAAGGGAGAGAGGATGAGATGAAATGGAGATGATGGCTTGTGGGTGATGATTGATTGTGGCAGGTAATATTAGTATTACATCACTAATAAGTTAATAGTGTTATGATACAGTATTTCTTGTTTTCTTTAAAGATTCAGCAATATTTAAATTTGTATATATTTAAAAAGTAAACAGGCCGAATTGTATTGGCATGAATCTGGAAACCTAATTGTATTGGTACGAATTTGAAACATATTTGAATTGGTACACATCTGGAAACATAATGCCCGACGCACGTGAACGCTTCCTGTCTATTTATGCGAGACAAACAGTACGAGACAAAGTTGCCACCCTAACACTTTGGATATAAATATTCAGCGATAATGTTCACGGCTTTAGCAGTAGTTCATTAGACAGGTATTCTTTATTTATCCATTCCTTCCTCCCTCCCTGTCCCAACCCAAATCTTTATCCTGACCCCTTCCAAGTGCTATAGTTGTAATGGCTTGGTGCTTTCTCCTGCTATTTCCCTTCCCTTCATATGTTACCTACTCCTCTCTTGAAACATACTCGTGCTTGACACAGGGTTACTGTTCCACCCAGGTCAATCACACTCTCTATTATAACTAAGGAGATGATGATCCTAAACCCACTGTGATATATAATATAAGCACCCGTATTGACTGAGAGAGGGGACACAACACAAGTATAAACTTGTAATATTACAACTTAAGAATTACTATATACTTATAATGATATAATATTAAATATATATATAATATATATATATATATATATATATATATATATATATATATATATATATATATATATATATATATATATATATATATATATATATGCGAACAAGCCTGAATGGTCCCCAGGAGGGGTGAGGGGTCAAATCTACGGTTTTCATCAAGTCCCTGTTGAATATGGGAAGACACTGTGTCTATGCAATGCCCAACTTGCCTAAACACGCAAGAGTATATATATATATATATATATATATATATATATATATATATATATATATATATATATATATATATATATATTATATATATATACTGTATATATATATGCCCAACTTGCCTAAACACGCAAGAGTAGTTATTAAACTATAGAACACTTTCCCACCAGGAGACTCGAACCCTAGCCAGCACAGAAGCCTTCCAGCCACCGGCATGACAGGTAACGCCTTAACCCACTACACCATGCTCAGACCCTTAAAAGAGATGGTAATTTCAGGGCATTTCAACACTTCAACCACCACCTCCCAACAGCACCAGAGCAAGTGAGGGGTCAAATCTACGGTTTTCATCAAGTCCCTGTTGAATATGGGAAGACACTGTGTCTATGCAATGCCCAACTTGCCTAAACACGCAGAGTAGTTATTAACTACTGTATAAACACTTTCCCACCAGGAGACTCGAACCTAGCCAGCACAGAAGCCTTCCAGCTTGATGAAAACTTGGACTTGGACTTGGGACTTGATGGAACTTGATGAAAAAACGTAGATTTGACCCCTCACTTGCTCTGGTGCTCTTGGAGGTGGTGGTTGAAGTGTTGAAATGCCCCGAAATTACCATCCTCTTTAAGGGTCTGAGCGTGGTGTAGTGGGTTAAGGCGTTACCTGTCATGCCGTGGCTGAAGGCTTCTGTGCTGGCTAGGGTTCGAGTCTCCTGGTGGGAAAGTGTTCTATAGGATATATATATAT
>WNGS01167840.1:25750292-25769436 GCA_020271785.1 Procambarus virginalis | reverse complement strand
TAATATTAAATTATTAATATTAATAGATTAGGATATGACTGCAAATTTCTATTTTGATAATTATATTTAATTCTCTTTCACTTTTAATCACAGGTGGCTGTGGATCTATGTATGAAGTATGGGTAGAAGCACCTGATTTTAAAGGACTCTCTAGGGTCAAACAGCATAAACTGATAACTGAGGTAGGTTTTGAAAATATTTTCATTATGTCCTGGACACCACATTAATCACACGCACCAGTGATCGAAGTAGGCTCTAAACACTTGAGGCTATGTTCATTTGAGATCTGATTTCAGTAATTAACATTTAAATAAATACACAGAGTAATCACACTAATGTGTGATTACTGCATCAATGAGAAAATCTGTAGAAGCCGTGATGAGGCTCAAACCTGTGCGTTGGGTGTTCTCATACACACGCCCTAGCGGCTAGACCACAACATTGTATAAGGATTGCAACCTGGAGTTCTACTGAACACACAAGGATTTTCTGAGGCTTCTACTAAAGCCAGAACAGGATTTTCACACAATTCTCTCATGCACTCTGGCTCTCATCTAAGAACGTTCTACTTCTGATGCTCCTCTTTCAATACACAGAGAGTAATCGCACTAATGTGACTGCATCAATGAGAAAATCTGTATGAGCCTACGGATTTTCTCAATTATTATTGAGAAATTTCTTCCGATTATTTTCTTCCAAAGAACAGAAAATATACAGTACAGTGGCACCTCAACTTACGATTGCCCCGACTTACGATAATTTCGAGTTACGATGTAAATTTGATAAAAAAATGTGACTCGACTTACGATAGTGTCATCGACTAACGATATTTGTTGTTACATGTTTGGGTCGACCAAGCGCGTGGTTCCCGGTCACGCAGGCCGACCTGCCTCAGTTTACTAGAGCTGCACAATTAAGTGATGATCACGCCTATAAGAAATTTCGTTTTTGTGAGGATTTTTTGCTTTTTGAACATCGGATTATTATATTTCATGTCATGGGTCCCAAGAAAGTCAGTGGTAAGGCTCAACATATGAACCTTACCACTGAACCTTATGAAAATACATGTAAGAATGATCATAGAGGAAAAACAAGAGATCATACGCAAACATGAAAATCGTACTAATGTTGTTGAACTAGCTAGGCAGGACAATAAATCTTCAGAGGAGAAGGAGGCAGAGGCATTAGAGGATGTCCCTTCCTCATTAATTAAGAAATGTATGCAGTATGGGAAGGACTGCAAAGTTTTGCTGAAAAGAATCACCCAGATAAAGCTGTAACAGCCCTTTGCATTGATCTTTTTAATGACAATGTGATGCTTCACTACAGCCAAGTGTTGGAAAGAAGGGAAAAACAATCTTCAATGGAACGATTTCTAGTGAGAAAATCAAGCAATGAGCCAGAAGCTGGTCCTAGTGGTATGCAGGCAAAAACGTTCCAGAGTGTGTACCTCAGAGAAGTCCTCACTGCCTGATGTTATAATGGAAGGGGACTCCCCTTCCAAACAGTAACACCTCTCCTCCCCCTCCTCACCATCTTCCATACGCCATCAAGAGTCCTCCATAAAGGTAAGATAAACATATGTACTGTATTGTAGATAGAGAAAAAAATTGCATTCAGTATAAAATGTATTTTTAAGTTAATATTTTTGAGGGTTTGGAACGGATTAATTCAAATCCCTTTATTTCTTATGGGAAAAATCGTTTCGACTTACGATACGTCTCTGGGAACGGATTACCATCGTAAATCGAGGCTCCACTGTATATATGTCATACCTAATAGCCAGACTTGCACTACTTGGCCTAGTATGCAAGGTCCAATTTGCCTAACAGGCAGGAATTTTTTTTATTTTCAAATATTTTTTCAAATTGGTTTATTTTAATTAATATTATTATATTACATTAAGAACACATATTACTGATTTAGTTTTGTTAGGTTAGGATAAGGTAGGTTAGGTTCGGTTTGATAAAATTTGTTTGTTAGTTTTAACTCAAATTAAACAAAAGTAAAATCATATATAATACAATGGAAAGCTCTTTCATTCCATAAGTAAAAAATTGAGACAAATGTATAATTTCAGAAAAACTATTAGGTACAGTATACAATACACACCTACAATATATATATACTCTGTATGTGTAATTACCTAAGTGTAGTTACAGGATAAGAGCTAAGCTCGTGGTGTCCCGTCTACCCAGCACTCCTTGTCATATAACGCTTTGAAACTACTGACAGTCTTGGCCTCCGCCACCTTCTCACCTAACTTGTTCCAACCGTCTACCTCTCTATTTGGGAAAGTGAATTTTCTTACATTTCGTCTGCATCTTTGGTTAGTTAGTTTAAATCTATGACCTCTTGTTCTTGAAGTTCCAGGTCTCAGGAAATCTTCCCTATCAATTTTATCAATTCCTGTTACTATTTTATATATAGTGATCATATCACCTCTTTTTCTTCTGTCTTTTAGTTTTGGCATATTTAATGCCTCTAACCTCTCCTCGTAGCTCTTGCCCTTCAGATCTGGGAGCCACTTAGTAGCATGTCTTTGTACCTTTTCTAGTTTGTTGATATGCTTCTTAAGATATGGGCACCACACAACCGCTGCATATTCTAGCTTTGGCCTAACAAAAGTCGTGAACAATTTCTCTAGTACATGTATTTCGCCATCCATGTATTTAAAAGCAATTCTGAAGTTAGAAAGTGTAGCATAGGCTCCTCGCATATTGTTCTTTATGTAGTCCTCAGGTGATATTTTCTATCTAGAACCGGTTTCTATCTAGAACTTAGGGAGCCGGTCGGCCGAGCGGACAGCACGCTGGATTTGTGATCCTGTGGTCCTGGGTTCGATTCCAGGCGCCGGCGAGAAACAATGGGCAGAGTTTCTTTCACCCTATGCCCCTGTTACCTAGCAGTAAATAGGTACCTGGGTGTTAGTCAGCTGTCACGGGCTGCTTCCTGGGGGTGGAGGCCCGGTCGAGGACTGGGCCGCGGGGACACTAAAAAGCCCCGAAATCATCTCAAGATAACCACTCCTAGATCTCTTTCTTTATTAGAATTCTTTTAAGATTTCTCACATAATTTGTAGGTTGTGTGGGGACTATGTTCTCCTATTCCACACTCCATAACATGGCATTTATTCACATTAAGTTCCATTTGCCAAGTGGTGCTCCATATACTTATTTCATCCAGGTCTTCTTGAAGGGCATGACAATCATCTAAGTTTCTTATCCTTCCTATTATCTTAGCATCATTAGCAAACATGTTCATATAATTCTGTATTCCATCTGGTAGATCATTTATGTAGACAATGAACATCACCAGTGCAAGAACTGAACCCTGTGGTACTCCACTTGTGACATTTCTCCAGTCCGATACATTGCCTCTGATTACTGCCCTCATTTTTCTATCAGTCAGAAAATTTTTCATCCATGTTAGAAGCTCACCTGCCACCCCTCCTATATTTTTCAGTTTCCAGAACAACCTTTTATGTGGAACTCTGACGAAAGCCTTTTTTAGGTCCAGATAGATGCAGTCAACCCAACCATCTCTTTCCTGTAAAATCTCTGTGGCTCGATCATAGAAACCGAGTGAATTTGATACACAGGATCTTCCAGATCGAAAATCATACTGTCTGTCTGATATTATATCATTTCTCTCCAGGTGTTCTACCCATTTAGTTTTTATTATTTTTTCCAATATTTTGACTATTACACTTGTCATTGATTCAGGTCTATAATTGAGGGGATCTATAATTGGCTTTGGCGTCTGTTCTTGTTCCTTCGGGGTCCCCCCTTCCACCTTTCTCGCGATCGCTGGGTTCGGCCTCAGGGAGCCTTGCGTCGGTTGCTGCGTCACCGAATTCCTCTTCGGGTTTTTTGGGGTTCAGTGCCTTGGTGACGACCTGAACCCTCGTTCAATGTGTTCAGCTGGGGTTTTGTGACCAATGCTCACCAGGCTGGTCAGGGACAGTAGGGTCCGTCCTTCTGTCAAGCTTACAGCACGGTGCAAGAGTTCGCAGCGGTTTGGCTGTCGCTTCGGAGGATTTGGGTCACTCCAGGGTCAAGGATCCAGCTCCATTCGGACTGTTCTCCGGTGGTTCATTGCCTGAACTGCGGGGGTTATCTTCTTGCTTCTTTGGGGCTGGTCGCTTTGAGTGACTTGTCTGTTGGATTCTTGGGGTTTGGCTCTCCAGGTAGTTCATGTCCAGGGGATGTCCAATGTCCTGGTAGACGGTCTGTCCCGGTTCATTTCTCCTGTCCAAGGAATGGACGGTCAATGCCGACTCCTCCTGTTGGCTCTGCCAGACATACGGGCGCCCGGAGTTGGACCTCTTCGCGCCAGTGTGATCTCGGCGTCTCCTGATGTGTATATGGCGCCATTTCTCGACTGCGAGCCCGTCGAGGTAGATGCCTTTCTGCAGGGCTGGTCAAGGTGGGGTTACCTGTACCTCTTCCTCTAGGTCCAGCTGTTGCTTTGGATCCTGGGTCATTTGGAGACTTACCAGGAAAGAGTAGTCCTGTTGGTCCCTTGATGGTCGGCCCAGCTTTGGTTTCAGATGCTGCTTTCTCAGTGTCCGAACCCGTGATGTTCTTCGCGGCTCTGCCTCTTTTAGCAAATCAGTCTGGTCAGGTACCTGGCTGGTTTGGTCTTCTCTTCTGCTCTTCGTGTTTGGTCGTTTTGATGCAGGCCTATTACCATTTGTATGGTGATCAGGTGGCTTTATTGATGGTATCCCACCTGCGAGCTTCATCTCAGCAACAGTATGAAGTTTCCTGGTATTCTTTCTGCCATTTTCTCTCTCTTTGTAGGTTGTCTTCTGGTTATGATCGGGTTGCCTTGTCCTTTCTTTCTTGGCTTTTTTTTTTTTTAGGACCGTCATTTGATCCCAAATAATGTCGTCTAGTATCGTGTGGAGCTGGTGGAGCCACTCCTGCTTGCATTTGGGGTGGATGTCACTTCGGCCCAGTTTTGTATGTTTTATTGTGCTTTGTTTCACGCCTAGCTTGCTCATACGCCGTCAGAGCCGTCCTGGTCCTTGGTCAGGGCGCGCTCTCTTGTCTTCTCTTCAGTTCGTGGTAGCCCCTTCGGTTCAAGATTTTTCCCAAGGCTCTCTTTCTGTTGGCATTGGCCTCTGGGGGTTGGGTTGGTGAGCTTCATGCTCTCCTCCGGCACAAGGGTTTCTGCTCTTTCGGTCCTGGTGGTAGGTTTTGTTTGGTTGCAGCCTTCTCCTTTTCTGACGAAGAACGAAACGGCCGTTTTCCAGAGGGATCCTTGGGTCATTGATGCTTGGTTGGTCATGCCAGGGGTGCATCATGTGTGTTGTGTCCGGTTGCGGCTCTTCGCCGTTACTTGTGCGCCTCGGCTTCTGTGGCCGGGGATGCACTTTGGGTTGATTGGGTTTCCCTCGTTCCCTGTTCCAGGGCTCGGGTCTTCCAGGTTGTCTGCAGGGTCAGCCTGCAGTCTATCCTCGCGCCCACGACATTGGTAAGTTTGCAGGTTTTGACTTCTGTCTTCGGCAATATGTCCTGGACTGACATTCAGGCATGGGGATTTTGAAGGTCGATCAGAATCCTGGCCTAGGATCATTGTTCCTGATCCTAGTCGTCCATGTTGAGGTTGGAGCCAGTTGTCTCGACTTTGAGTTGAGGACCGAGTGGCTTCCGCCTTCCGGGTAAGTCCCTAATTCCTTCTCTTTGGTGATGTAGCTCCAGGGGAGCTGTAGGAGCTCGCCACAGAAAACCAGCGTTGAATGTAATGAAACGCCATTTTCTGGGTACAGTATATATACCAAGCACTAAAAACTAGCTCTCTAGTCTCTCTCATATTAATTTCATCTGTTGTGGAAATAAAAAGGATTTAACATAAAGAGAGCCTAGTTCAGGGGTCTCCAAACTTTTCAATGTAAGGGCCACATTATATATTCCCATATTATGTGGGCCGAAGGAATAAAAATGAAAAAAAAAAAAAAATCAGTGCCAGTAATTTAATTTCCTCAAATATTAAAGTATATAACATGGAAAAATTAAAACATCTTTTTGGAAAAAATTAGGGTAAACTAAATAGATTCCTGCCTTTAGTTTTATGCAACCAAATTAGTGTGANTGAAGAAGCACCACAGGTCTGACCAAGCACCCACAGGTCTGAGAAGCACCACAAGTCTGACAAGCACCCACAGGTCTGAAGAAGCACCCACAGGTCTGGACCAAGCACCCCACAGGTCTGAAGAAGCACCACAGGTCTGAAGAAGCACCCACAGGTCTGAGGAAGCACCCACAGGTCTGACCAAGCACCCACAGGTCTGAAGAAGCACCCACAGGTCTGACCAAGCACCCACAGGTCTGACCAAGCACCCCAAGTCTGACCAAGCACCCACAGGTTCTGACCAAGCACCACACAGGTCTGAAGAAGCACCCACAGGTCTGAAGAAGCACCCACAGGTCTGACAAGCACCCACAGGTCTGACCAAGCACCCACAGGTCTGACCAAGCACCCACAGGTCTGACCAAGCACCCACAGGTCTGACCAAGCACCCACAGGTCTGACCAAGCACCCACAGGTCTGACCAAGCACCCACAGGTCTGAAGAAGCACCCACAGGTCTGACAAGCACCCACAGGTTGAGAAGCACCCACAGGTCTGAAGAAGCCCACAGGTCTGAAGAAGCACCCACAGTCTGACCAAGCACACAGGTCTGACCAAGCACCCACAGGTCTGAAGAAGCACCCACAGGTCTGACCAAGCACCCAAGGTCTGACAAGCACCCACAGGTCTGACCAAGCACCACAGGTCTGACCAAGCACCACAGGTCTGACCAAGCACCCACAGGTCTGACCAAGCACCCACAGGTCTGACAAAGCACCCACAGGTCTGAAGAAGCACCCACAGGTCTGACCAAGCACCCACAGGTCTGAGAAGCACCCACAGGTCTGAAGAAGCACCCACAGGTCTGAGGAAGCACCCACAGGTCTGACCAAGCACCCACAGGTCTGACCAAGCACCCACAGGTCTGAAGAAGCACCCACAGGTCTGACCAAGCACCCAAATCTGAAGAAGCACCATAGGTCTGACCAAGCACCCACAGGTCTGACCAAGCACCCACAGGTCTGACCAAGCACCCACAGGTCTGACCAAGCACCCACAGGTCTGACAAAGCACCCACAGGTCTGACCAAGCACCCACAGGTCTGAAGAAGCACCCACAGGTCTGACAAGCACCCACAGGTCTGAAGAAGCACCCACAGGTCTGACCAAGCACCCACAGGTCTGAAGAAGCACCACAGGTCTGAAGAAGCACCCACAGGTCTGAGGAAGCACCCACAGGTCTGACCAAGCACCCACAGGTCTGACCAAGCACCCACAGGTCTGAAGAAGCACCCACAGGTCTGACCAAGCACCCACAGGTCTGACCAAGCACCCACAGGTCTGAAGAAGCACCCACAGGTCTGACCAAGCACCCACAGGTCTGAACAAGCACCCACAGGTCTAATCAAGCACCCACAGGTCTGATCAAGCACCCACAGGTCTGAAGAAGCACCCACAGGTCTGAGGAAGCACCCACAGGTCTGACCAAGCACCCACAGGTCTGAACAAGCACCCACAGGTCTGAAGAAGCACCCACAGGTCTGACCAAGCACCCACAGGTCTGACCAAGCACCACAGGTCTGACCAAGCACCCACAGGTCTGACCAAGCACCCACAGGTCTGAAGAAGCACCCACAGGTCTGAAGAAGCACCCACAGGTCTGAAGAAGCACCCACAGGCTGACCAAGCACCCACAGGTCTGACCAAGCACCCACAGGTCTGAAGAAGCACCCACAGGTCTGACCAAGCACCCACAGGTCTGACCAAGCACCCACAGGTCTGAAGAAGCACCCACAGGTCTGACCAAGCACCCACAGGTCTGACCAAGCACCCACAAGTCTAATCAAGCACCCACAGGTCTAATCAAGCACCCACAGGTCTGAAGAAGCACCCACAGGTCTGAGGAAGCACCACAGGTCTGACCAAGCACCCACAGGTCTAATCAAGCACCCACAGGTCTAATCAAGCACCCACAGGTCTGAAGAAGCACCCACAGGTCTGAAGAAGCACCCACAGGTCTGAAGAAGCACCCACAGGTCTGAAGAAGCACCCACAGGTCTGAAGAAGCACCCACAGGTCTGACCAAGCACCCACAGGTCTGAAGAAGCACCCACAGGTCTGAAAAGCACCCACAGGTCTGAAGAAGCACCCACAGGTCTGAAGAAGACCCACAGATCTGACCAAGCACCCACAGGTCTGAAGAAGCACCCACAGGTCTGACCAAGCACCCACAGGTCTGAAGAAGCACCCACAGGTCTGAAGAAGCACCCACAGGTCTGCCCAAGCACCCACAGGTCTGAAGAAGCACCTACAGGTCTGAAGAAGCACCCACAGGTCTGAGGAAGCACCCACAGGTCTGACCTAGCACCCACAGGTCTGACTAAGCACCCACAGGTCTGAAGAAGCACCCACAGGTCTGACCAAGCACCCACAGGTCTGACCAAGCACCCAAAGGTCTGAAGAAGCACCCATAGGTCTGACCAAGCACCCACAGGTCTGACCAAGCACCCACAGGTGTGACCAAGCACCCACAGGTCTGACCAAGCACCCACAGGTCTGACCAAGCACCCACAGGTCTGAAGAAGCACCCACAGGTCTGACCAAGCACCCACAGGTCTGAAGAAGCACCCACAGGTCTGACCAAGCACCCACAGGTCTGAAGAAGCACCCACAGGTCTGACCAAGCACCCACAGGTCTGAGGAAGCACCCACAGGTCTGACCAAGCACCCACAGGTCTGAAGAAGCACCCACAGGTCTGACCAAGCACCCACAGGTCTGACCAAGCACCCACAGGTCTGACCAAGCACCCACAGGTCTGACCAAGCACCCAAAGGTCTGACCAAGCACCCACAGGTCTGACCAAGCACCCACAGGTCTGAAGAAGCACCCACAGGTCTGACCAAGCACCCACAGGTCTGAAGAAGCACCCACAGGTCTGACGAAGCACCCACAGGTCTGAAGAAGCACCCACAGATCTGACCAAGCACCCACAGGTCTGACCAAGCACCCACAAGTCTAATCAAGCACCCACAGGTCTAATCAAGCACCCACAGGTCTAAACAAGCACCCATAGGTCTGACCAAGCACCCACAGGTCTGACCAAGCACCCATAGGTCTGACCAAGCACCCACAGGTCTGACCAAGCACCCATAGGTCTGAAGAAGCACCCACAGGACTGACCAAGCACCCACAGGTCTGACCAAGCACCTAACCTAACCTAACCTAACCTAACCTAACCTAACCTAACCTAACCTAACCTAACCTAACCTCACCTAACCTAACCTAACCTAACCTAACCTCACCTAACCTCACCTAACCTAACCTAACCTAACCTAACCTAACCTAACCTAACCTAACCTAACCTCACCTAACCTCACCTCACCTAACCTAACCTAACCTAACCTAACCTAACCTAACCTAACCTAACCTAACCTAACCTAACCTAACCTAACCTAACCTAACCTATTGTCTGAGTAACAGCATTTGTTCCAGTTAGAGAATTGTTTCTCTATGTCCCTCAGCACTGATGTTTAGCCCCCACGAGACGGCTACCGGAAGACGAGATCACCTGAGACCCGAGATGACGGACTGAAGCCCATCTCACCTGACCCCCGTGCACCTGGTCCTCCGGATGAAACTGCCTAAACAAGTTAGGCACCCGTAGAATTGCAGAGGGCACCCAGCAACAACGGTCTCTGATACCTAAATAGCATTTTTCTGCAGATTTCCTTTGGCCTGTGTGTGCTTGTTCAGACCAGTGGGTGCTTGTTTAGTCCTGTGGGTGCTTGTTCAGACCTGTGAATGCTTGTTTAAACCTGTGGGTGCTTGTTCAGACCTGTGGGTGCTTGTTTAGACCTGTGGGTGCTTGTTCAGACCTGTGGGTGCTTGTTTGGACCAGTGGATGCTTGTTCAGACCAGTGGGTGCTTGTTCAGACAAGTGGGTGCTTGTTCAGACCAGTGGGTGCTTGTTTAGACCTGTGGGTGCTTGTTTAGACCTGTGGGTGCTTGTTCAGACCTGTGGGTGCTTGTTCAGACCAGAGGGTGCTTGTTTAGACCTGTGGGTGCTTGTTTAGACCAGTGGATGCTTGTTTAGACCTGTGGGTGCTTGTTTAGACCAGTGGGTGCTTGTTTAGACCAGTGGGTACTTCTTTAGACCTGTGGGTGCTTGTTTAGACCAGTGGGTACTTCTTTAGACCTGTGGGTGCTTGTTCAGACCTGTGGGTGCTTGTTTAGACCTGTGGGTGCTTGTTCAGACCTGTGGGTGCTTGTTCAGACCAGAGGGTGCTTGTTTAGACCTGTGGGTGCTTGTTCAGACCTGTGGGTGCTTGTTTAGACCCGTGGGTGCTTATTTAGACCTGTGGATGCTTGTTTAGACCTGTGGGTGCTTGTTTTGACCTGTGGGTGCTTGTTTAGACCAATGGGTGCTTGTTTAGATCTGTGGGTGCTTGTTTAGACCTGTGGGTGCATGTTTAGACCTGTGGGTGCTTGTTTAGACCAGTGGGTGCTTGTTCAGACCTGTGGGTGCTTGTTTAGACCTGTGGGTACTTGTTTAGACCTGTGGGTGCTTGTTAAGACCAGTTCATGCTTGTTCAGACCTATGGGTGCTTGTTTAGACCTGTGGGTACTTGTTTAGACCTGTGGGTGCTTGTTAAGACCAGTTTATGCTTGTTCAGACCTGTGGGTGCTTGTTTAGACCTGTGGGTACTTGTTTAGACCTGTGGGTGCTTGTTAAGACCAGTTTATGCTTGTTCAGACCTGTGGGTGCTTGTTTAGACCTGTGGGTGCTTGTTTAGGCCTGTGGGTGCGCAGTTTGAAATTCCGACTTTTTATATCGAAAATATGCCAATTACTGAAAGCGGCAGTGGGTCACATTTTGACCAAACCCCCCTGCAGTTTTCAAAATAACCCAAACATCCCAAATCCGATACCTGAGCCATATTTTAGAGCCAAATTCTGGCTCTCTGCACGTATCCGCAATTTGAAATTCCGACTTTTTATACAGAAAATAGGCCAATTACTGAAAGCGGCTGTGGGTCACATTTTGTCCAAACCCCCCTGCAGTTTCCAAAATATCCCAAACATCCCAAATTCGATACCTGAGCCATATTTTGGAGCCAAATTCTGACTCTCTGCACCTATTCGCAGTTTGAAATTCCGAATTTTTATACCGAAAATAGGCCAATTACTGAAAGCGGCAGTTGGTTACATTTTGCCCAAACCCCCCTGCAGTTTTCAAAATGTCACTAGTGGCTTTACAAGATTGTAATTACCATATTATGTATCCTCACAATCCCAATGTACTTTCTTGTATATGCATAAATAAATAAATAAATAAATAAATAAATAAATAATAAATAAATAAATAAATAAATAAATAAATAAATAAATAAATAAATATCAAAGGCAGACTTGAGATCCAGGAAGATGGTATATGACTTTTCAGTGTGCAGGGTAAGAAAGGTGGTGATGCAATGATGCACACTCCTTCCAGGCATGAAGCCATATATCTGGAGGGATAGCATAGTTCTTATTCTATGGAGGAGACGATTTAATAAATAAATAAATGTTTATTTAGGTAAGGTACATACATACAAGAGATTTTACAAAGATTGATGAATTTATAGATAGAGCTAGTACATACAATGCCTAAAGCCACTATTACGCAAAGCGTTTCGGGCATGAAAAACGTTAATGACTAAAGCTTAATACTAATTGAGTAAAAAGAATAAAATATGTTGAGAACAAATAAAAATAGAGACAAAAAGGGGGGAACATGGCTGAAAAAGCAGCACAAATACAATTAGATCGACAAACAGCGTTATTTAAAAAAAAACAGACATAGATTGACAATAGAGGGGTAAGGTAGATTACAGGGGAATTTATTAGGTAGTGCTTCGTTTTTATCTTAAACTGGTTGAGAGAGGTCCAGTCTTTAACATGGTTGGGAAGGTCATTCCACATTCTGGGTCCCTTGATTTGTAGAGCATTTCTAGTTTGATTAAGTCGTACTCTTGGAATATCAAAACTGTATTTTAGAACCATTCTCTCGAATGAACAAATTCTTGTTCATTCTCATTCTTGAGAATCAATTGTGATTCTCTTGAATGTTTTGCGAATTCAGCTCGTAAGGGAAATTGGGCGGAAAGCATTCTCTTGACTTGGCTTGGGAATTGGAATGAATATACTGTTGGTCCAAGAGTTTTAGTTAGTTTAGTTCATTTATTATGCACCCAAGAGATAGGAAGTTCCCAGTAACATAGCTCATATTATACAGCTCAAGCTGGAGATTCCCTGGTACTAAAGGGAGCAGATGCAATATGTCATAAGTGATATAATCCTCGCCAGGGGATGTGGCTTGCATTTGATTTGATTTCACAAAATTCTCATTATATTAAGGCTCCCTTTTTGTGTATTATGTAAACATTGCCCCTTCCTTCCTACGAAGGCAAGGGACGGCGTCTTTGTGAAGAAAATATAAACTTTTACATCATTTTTTTTACGAATCCACATGAATTACATAAAAAAATAGATTAAGATTGCAAAAGTGTTTAAAGGTAAGATATGAGGGTCGTAGTGTAGCAGCAAGACGTGGAGCAGCAGCCGGGCGAGCAGTACTGGGGACATGGCGAGCCTCCGCCACGGTAGCCGCTTCTCCCTCAAGCTCCAGGTATGTTTCATAGGGAGACAGGCAGTTATCAAGGGAAAGCGCCAAGCCATTACGACTATATAACACTGGGAAGGGATCAGGATAAGGCACGGGAGACATCTCCCGTCACGCAGGGTGCAGTCGCACCTCCACAGATCTCCAGTATCATCTATTGATACTGGTAATGGCTCAAAAGGGCCACCACTTACGGGCTATTCATGCCCGTGCCACCTTTTGGGTGGCTTAATCTTCATCAATCAATCAATTTATCAGGATAAGGATTTGGGATGGGACGGGGGGAAGGAATGGTGCTCAACCACTTGGACGGTCGGGGATGAACCCCGACCTGCATGAAACGAGACCGTCGCTTTACCATCCACCTCATGTGGTTGGATAGCTTTATGGCCAACTTTCACAAGCTCTACCAGTTTTGTAGTACAGTATGTTAATACACTGTCAATTACAGATAATTGTTGTTTATTATAATACATAATAAGGCTTTTTCATAAAATTACAAAATGTTTCAGAAAAGGACAAAGTGGTATGTTTATTTTGTAGACCAATATTGTCATAATGTCTGGTCTTCTATATGAAAAGAAATTAAATCATACCTTTTGCTGAAAATTTATTTAAATTACAACTTTCTTCAGTGGCCAATCTGGAAAAGCATTGTTATTTTTTATTCAAATAGGCAATCGACTATTTAGGTAACATACTGAAATCTAGGCTAATGCGGCTAATGTAATTTCAAATAAGCCAGCTGGGTCCAAAGGAATACATCTAGTTAGATACTGTTATAAATAATGTTTTGAGAGGGAAAGTACTATACCAGCTCACTTAAATATTATGGTTTGTACTCCATTGTCATTATTATTCTGGAAGAACTTGGTTTCCATGATCAGTAAAGATTCAATTCTTCTTTATTATACTGTTAATACATTCTGTTTTGGTTAATATTAACATAATAACTAGATCAACTCTAAAATGTTGATTGGTTAATAACCAAACCACCTTTGAAAGTATTAAATTCTGTTTATGTATTAACTGCACATACATAGTTATATTTATTCAGGTAAGGTACATACATACAAGAGATTTTACATAAATTGATCGATTTATATATAAAGCTAGTACATACAATGCCTAAAGCCATTATTACGCAAAGCGTTTCGGGCAAGAAAAACATTAATGACTAAAGCTTAATGCTAATTGAGTATAAAGAATAAAATGTGTTGAGAACAAATAAAAATAAAGATAAAAAAAGGGGGGAACATGGCTGAAAAAGCAGCACAAATACAATTAGGTCGACAAACACCGTTGTTTAAGAAAACAGACATGGGTTGACAATAGAGGGGTAAGGTAGGTTACAGGGAATTTATTAGGTAGTGCTTCATTTTTATCTTAAACTGGTTGAGAGAGGTACAGTCTTTAACATGGTTGGGAAGGTCATTCCACATTCTGGGTCCCTTGATTTGTAGAGCATTTCTAGTTTGATTAAGTCGTACGCTTGGAATATCAAAACTGTATTTATTTCTGGTGTGGTGCTCATGGGCTCTGTTACAACCTTCAATGAAGCTTTTGAGGTCAGGATTGGCATTACAGTTCAGCATTTTATATATGTATAATACACATGAGAGAATGTGCAGTGACTTAATATCTAACATATTCAGAGATTTGAGTAGGGGTACCGAGTGATGTCTGGGGCCAGAGTTGGATATTGTCCTAATAGCAGCTTTGTGTTGAGTAATTAGAGGACGTAAATGATTTTGTGTAGTAGAACCCCAAGCACAAATACCATAGTTGAGATATGGATAAATGAGGGAGTAATAGAGCGTCACCAAGGCAGGGCGGGGTACATAATATCTGATCTTAGAAAGAATGCCAACAGTTTTTGAGACTTTTTTGATATATTTAGACTGTGTCCCTGGAAATTCAGCTTCTGGTCAATGAGAACTTGAGATTCTTGAGAACTTGAACTTGAGATTTGGTTTGATTAAGTCAGAGTTGTTCCATAGGATCATCAATCAGCAGTCAATTTGTGTTTTTTACAGAGAGCTGCACGGTGGCTGAGTGATTCAACATCCAATTTTGGGGAGAGTAGATTGATTAACCTGCTACGACAGCGTTTTCCTCAAGCATCAGCTGTTGAGGTTCAGGATATCTCTGGTAGGCCTTTATAAATGCATTCAGTATTAAAGGCAAATTATATTTTTCTAATGTATGCTTCCAAGTTTGTGTATGTATGGAATATATCTCATAACCATAGAGCATGGAATATATATTTTGTATTAAAATTTCAGCATACAAGGCAAGAGCTCCTATTGGCATATGGTAATAAAGTTTTACCAATGTAACTTGATACATTGTCCTCAGATTCAAAAATTGGTGTTTAGCATAATATTTAGTAGTTTCCTTGCCTTTCATTATTATTGTGTGTAGATGCTTGTTGATTAGTTTGCTTGTGTATGGGATGAATATAAAAAATCCACATGAAAAAGTGTTTCTTTATGCCTTCTTCTAAGGATAAGTAGGATAAGTTTTTCAGGAAATCATGAATCGGTGATGATTGCAAGTCAGTTCATAATTTTGCCGTAGCCTTCGTAGAGGAACTGTCTTTGTTGTTCTCTTTCAAGTTTCAAGTTTGCTAAACAACATAACCAGGGCTTCTCAACAAAATATGTGAAGAGTCTGATAAACTTAAAGGCAATAGAGCCAGTTGATGGATTTGTTTTTTTCATTTTAGTTCATGAAAGATATTATGGTACAGTATATGCTAAAGTCACAATTGTTCGTATAAAATTTAAACACATTTTTGGGGGGCAAGTAAAAACTAAGGATTCTTCAGAAACCAATATTTTATTTATGTTGCCTTCTTTGTAATGGTTCATTTAAGTTTATAGTTTAAATTTTTGTGTTTATATAAAATTCATATATTCTTCACATTCTCAATGCAATTTTGTTATATCACTTTTCCACCTATTCTCTACTTTGTTTTTTCAGGTTTAAAACTTTAGTCTTCATCAAAATTGTTAAACATTTCTTTCAGTATTATAGGTATAAATACAGTATGTCATCTATGAGAATTAGATTCAGTAAAAGCAGACATTAAACGTAAGAACGTAAGATTAACCCTTAAACTGCTCAGCATAAGGGGGTATAATTCAAAAAATATTCAAATTATGTCAAAATTACTTAAAAATGTTAAACAAATTTCCAACTTATTGGCTTCAGCATCATGAAACTTTCATCAAAATATTTTCAGAAATATGTTTTAGACAAATATTTAAACAAAAAAAGAACGTTTTGTTGATAAGGAGAAATGCTCCTTTTTACTGCAACTGATGGATAATGCAAATATAAAGAGATGCAAGCACCTGTCCGACGCACAATGAAGAAGAATAGTAGTAAGAAGTGTCCACAAAGTAGATATACAGCTGATGCCTTTATAGCATTGGTGAGTAATGCATAATATCACAAATAATAATGAGTAAGTGTGTTGTTATACTGTACTCTATTTTGTTATATATCATATAAATACATTGCCCAATGTTATTATCAGTTACTTTCAACAATGTCCAAAAAAAATTTTAGGGGATTTTTTTTTTTAGGTTTTAGTTTTTTTCTCTTTTGTTTATTATTTGAATTTGTTGTAATGTATACATTCTGGAGAATGCATGCTCCTACCTAACTATGTGAAGACAGAATTAAATTGGTCATCAAATAAATCAGTCACAACTCTCAGAACTTGGGATTTTTTATTTGTTTTGGTTGATATTTTTACAGATTTCAAACTCCTATTTTCCTTGTTTCCTTAAGTTGTTTTGATGAATAGGGACCAAATTAGGGCTTTTTTAAATATATAAAGTATACCCTAAATATATCCCCTAAATCATTATAATTATCCCTATATTTTTTTTTCGGGGGGGGGGGGGGTATTTTTTCTTGACTTCATTTCAACACACATTGACCTACAACTTTCACATATTTGAGTACAAATGCCAAACAGTGTTTATTAAAACATACAAGTAAATTCATGAATTAGAACTGTCTTATTCATTGTCAATAATTTCAACTTCAATTACAGTATATCTATAACTAGAATTTCAACTTACTTCAGTATCCAAAAATCTAGTTTCTGTCCGATTCTCACCATTTTTATGTATAGTGTGCACAGCTGTCTGTTCTACAATCCCTATTGAATTGATTTTTCACACACTCTAAACATTTGGAGTTATAAATTTTTGTTGTCTAAATTTGCGCATATTTCAAATGCCATATTGACTAATTTTTGTTTACAGTAAACTATACTGAAAACCTATATTCTAAATACTGTAAATGAAAATGAAGATCATATGCTATTCTGAGAGCATAATAACACCAAATGAACAGTTGGTGGTATAATATATTTTTGTAGCTGATTTTAAAATCTGAAATTTTCAATGTTCAATTTTATAATTATTTTTTATTTTCTTGTTTTTCAAGAAACACTGGTGTCATTTAGACAAAGTTGGAGCATTTGTCTAGTAGATTATGCACAAAACATCTGAAAGAGTTTCAGAAAATTTGAAAAACTGAGCTTGATGTCACACATCATATGACGTTTTGCACAGTTTAAGGGTTAAAGGAAACTCCAGATGACCTATTGGCCCATACGAGGCAGCTTCTATTTATATTCCCCCAAACTCATTTATATATACATGTCTACCTATGCTTGAACCAATCCAGTGATCCCACATCTCTTATGTTATACATTAATTTGTTCCATAAATCAACAAGCCTGTTGCTTACAGAGTATCTACATAGATCTTTCCTGAATCTAAGCTTTTCTAATTTCTATCCATGGTTTCGAGTTCCTTTTTTGTAATGCCATATTTATCACCTCGTTTATAGCCTCTTTGTTATACCCTTTTTTCCATTTATTTACTGTGGAACCTCGGTTGACGAATGCCCTTCTTTACAAATTGTTTTGTTTTCAAGCTCAGTTTCTTCATAAAATTTGCCTCACTTTTCGAGTTTGTTGATACACGTATTGGCTGACGAGTGCGTGGATCTGCTGGCAAGCCGTGTCTCAGTTTACCAGTGTATCCCAATTTTGGGATTTTGCATCAATTCTTTATGAAGAATCTCATTGTTTTTCTGCTTTTTTGGTTTCTGAACATAAAAGTTCTTATTACATATCATACCATGGGTCCCAAGAAAGTCAGTGGTAATGTTAACCTAAAAAATTTTTTGTGAGGATGATGATAGAGGAGAAACAAGAGATGTAATGTCTCACTACAGACAAGTGTTAAAATGTAGGGAAAAAACAAATGTCTATAGACAGATTTGACAGATTTGTATCTGTCTATCTATAGACAGAAGCAAAGACAAGCAGGCGGTGAACCACAACCAGGTCCTAGGGGGTATGCCTGCAAAACGCATGAGAGAAAGTACCCTAGAAATGTCATCACTGCCTGATACTGTAATGGAAGGGAGCTTCCCTTTTAAACACTAACACCTCTCCTCTTGCCCCCCTCCTCAATGTCTTCCATATCCCAACAAGAGTCCTCAATAAAGGTATGATATACAGTAGTACAAAATATGAGTAGTATTCTGTATAAAGTGCATTTTTAAGTTAATATTTTTGTGTGTGGAACAGATTAATTCAATTTACATTATTTCTTTTGGGAAAATTTGTTTTGGTTTTAAAATTTTGGGTTGACGAACTGTTTCTGGGAATGGATTAAATTCATAAACGAAGGTACCACTGTACAGTGGAACCTCGATTAACGAGTGGCTCTATTAACGAGTTTTTCCAGTAACAAGCAAGCCACTCGCATCAAATTTGTCTCTATTGACGAGCTCGCCTCTATTAACGAGCGAAACCACATGGTGCTTCCTAGCGTCTCGCGGGTTCTCGCAAATTCTCGGACGCCTCCGACGCCAGTGTTGTTTTATCTCACATGACAAGCATCCCTCTGGATTTATTTGCTCTTTTCTTTGGGTTTTTAGTGGTTTTTGCGACTACAATTTGTAACACACGATGTCTCCAAAGAAGCTGCTTGCTAAAGATAGTGTTGTCAAGAGGAAGAAAGATACAATTACTGTGGATTTGAAGAAGGAAATTATAGCGAAGCATGAGTGTGGTGTCTGTGTGACTGATCTCACAAGGGAGTATGGCAGGTCCTCACAACAATTTACACCATTAGTAAGGGAATGAGGAGGTAAGGGAGGATGCTGCCTCTTCCACTGACATCACCCTGGTCAAGCAGTGACAACCCAGTGTGTGAACATGTTTAATGACAATTTGCTGTCTCATTTTATGGATATCCTAAAACAAAGACAAAAGCAATTGTCAATATAAAAGTTCTTTCCAAAAGTAGAGAAAAGAAGAGCCAGTGATAGTGAACCACAACCTGGTCCCAGTGGGGTGAAAATCCCC
>WNGS01167840.1:25735781-25749292 GCA_020271785.1 Procambarus virginalis | reverse complement strand
TGTGTGTGTGTGTGTGTGTGTGTGTGTGTGTGTACTCACCTAGTTGTACTCACCTAGTTGTGCTTGCGGGGGTTGAGCTCTGGCTCTTTGGTCCCGCCTCTCAACCGTCAATCAACAGGTGTACAGTTTCCTGAGCCTATGGGCTCTATCATATCTACATTTGAAACTGTGTATGGAGTCAGCCTCCACCACATCGCTTCCTAATGCATTCCATTTGTCAACCACTCTGACACTAAAAAAGTTCTTTCTCTATCTCTCTGTGCTCATTTGGGCACTCAGTTTCCCCTGTGTCCCCTAGTGCGTGTGCCCCTTGTGTTAACAGCCTGTCTTTATCAACCCTGTCGATTCCCCTGAGAATCTTGAATGTGGTGATCATGTCCCCCCTAACTCTTCTGTCTTCCAACGAAGTGAGGTTTAATTCCTGCAGTCGCTCCTCGTAGCTCATACCTCTCAGCTCGGGTACTAGTCTGGTGGCAAACCTTTGAACCTTTTCCAGTTTAGTCTTATGCTTGACTAGATAGGGACTCCATGCTGGAGCCGCATACTCCAGGATTGGTCTGACATATGTGGTATATAATGTTCTGAAAGATTCCTTACACAAGTTTCTAAAGGCCGTTCTTATGTTAGCCAACCTGGCATATGCTGCTGATGTTATCCTCTTGATATGAGCTTCAGGGGACAGGTCTGGCGTGATATCAACCCCCAGGTCTTTCTCTCTCTCTGACTCTTGAAGTATTTCATCTCCCAAATGATACCTTGTATCTGGTCTCCTGCTTCCTACCCCTATCTTCATTACATTACATTTGCTTGGGTTAAACTCTAACAGCCATTTGTTCGACCATTCCTGCAGCTTGTCCAGGTCTTCTTGAAGTCTCAAGCTGTCCTCCTCTGTCTTAATCCTTCTCATAATTTTGGCGTCGTCAGCAAACATTGAGAGGAATGAGTCTATACCCTCTGGGAGATCATTTACGTATATCAGAAACAGGATAGGTCCAAGTACAGAGCCCTGTGGGACTCCACTGGTGACTTCACGCCAGTCTGAGGTCTCACCCCTCACTGTAACTCTCTGTTCCTATTGCTTAGGTACTCCCTTATCCACTGGAGCGCCCTACCTGTTACTCCTGCCTGTTTCTCCAGCTTATGCATCAACCTTTTATGGGGTACTGTGTCAAAGGCTTTCCGACAGTCCAAAAAAATGCAGTCCGCCCACCCTTCTCTTTCTTGCTTAATTCTTGTCACCTGATCGTAGAATTCTATCAATCCTGTAAGGCAAGATTTACCCTCCCTGAACCCATGTTGATGGGTTGTCACGAAGTCTCTTCTCTCCAGATGTGTTACTAGGTTTTTTCTCACAATCTTCTCCATCACCTTGCATGGTATACAAGTTAAGGACACTGGCCTGTAGTTCAGTGCCTCTTGTCTGTCACCCTTTTTGTATATTGGTACTACATTAGCAGTCTTCCATATTTCTGGTAGGTCCCCCGTTTCCAGTGACTTACTATACACTATGGAGAGTGGTAAGCAAAGTGCTCCTGCACACTCTTTCAATACCCATGGCGAGATTCCATCCGGCCCAACAGCTTTTCTCACATCCAGCTCCAATAGGTGCTTTTTGACCTCATCTCTTGTAATTTCGAACCTATCCAAGGTCACCTGGTTTGCTGCCACCTCTCCCAGCGCCGTGATATCTCCCTGTTCTATTGTAAAGACCTCCTGGAACCTTTTGTTGAGTTCTTCACACACCTCTTTGTCATTCTCTGTGTACCTGTCCTCGCCCACCCTAAGTTTAATCACCTGTTCCTTCACTGTTGTCTTCCTCCTGATGTGACTGTGTAGTAGCTTTGGTTCAGTCTTGGCTTTATTAGCTATATCATTTTCATACCTTTTCTCAGCTGCTCTTCTCACACTGACATACTCGTTCCTGGTTCTCTGGTATCTCTCTCTACTTTCTGGTGTTCTGTTATTACGGAATTCTGGTGTGTGTGTGTGTGTGTGTGTGTGTGTGTGTGTGTGTGTGTGTACTCACCTCACATATGTGTCTGCAGGATCGAGCATTGACTCTTGGATCCCGCCTTTCGAGCATCAGTTGTTTACAGCAATGACTCCTATCCCATTTCCCTATCATACCTGGTTTTAAAATTATGAATAGTATTGGCTTCCACAACCTGTTCCTTAAGTGCATTCCATTTTCCCACTACTCTCACGCTAAAAGAAAACTTCCTAACATCTCTGTGACTCATCTGAGTTTCTAACTTCCATCCATGTCCCCTCGTTCTGTTACTATTCCGTGTGAACATTTCGTCTATGTCCACTCTGTCAATCCCTCTGAGTATTTTATACGTTCCTATCATGTCCCCCCTCTCCCTTCTTCTTTCTAGTGTCGTAAGGCATAGTTCCCCCAGGCGCTCCTCATACCCCATCCCTCGTAGCTCTGGGACGAGTCTCGTTGCAAACCTCTGAACCTTTTCCAGTTTCATTATGTGCTTCTTTAGATGGGGACTCCATGATGAGGCGGCATACTCTAAGACTGGCCTCACGTAGGCAGTGTAAAGAGCCCTAAATGCCTCCTTACTTAGGTTTCTGAATGATGTTCTAACTTTTGCCAGTGTAGAGTACGCTGCTGTCGTTATCCTATTTATATGTGCCTCAGGAGATAGATTAGGTGTTACGTCCACACCCAGGTCTCTTTCGCGCGTCGTCACAGGTAGGCTGTTCCCTTCATTGTGTACTGTCCCTTTGGTCTCCTATCTCCTAGTCCCATTTCCATAACTTTACATTTGCTCGTGTTGAATTCCAGTAGCCATTTCTCTGACCATCTCTGCAACCTGTTCAGGTCCTCTTGGAGGATCCTGCAATCCTCATCTGTCACAACTCTTCTCATCAACTTTGCGTCATCCGCAAACATCGACATGTAGGACTCTACACCCGTAAACATGTCGTTAACATATACAAGAAATAGAATTGGTCCCAGCACCGATCCTTGTGGTACTCCACTTGTTACTGTTCGCCAGTCCGACTTCTCGCCCCTTACCGTAACTCTTTGGCTCCTTCCTGTTAGGTAGTTCCTTATCCATGCTAGGACCTTTCCCCCTACCCCCGCCTGCCTCTCGAGTTTGAATAGCAGTCTCATGTGCGGTACTGTATCAAAGGCTTTTTGGCAGTCCAGAAATATGCAGTGTGTGTTGTGTGTGTGTGTGTGTGTGTGTATTCACTTAGTTGTATTTTACGGGGGTTGAGCTTTGCTCTTTCGGCCCGCCTCTCAACTGTCAATCAACTGTTTACTAACTACACTAACTACTTTTTTTTTTCCCCACACCACACACACACACACACCAGGAAGCAGCCCGTGACAGCTGACTAACTCCCAGGTACCTATTTACTGCTAGGTAACAGGGGCATTCAGGGTGAAAGAAACTTTGCCCATTTGTTTCTGCCGGGTGCGGGAATCGAACCCGCGCCACAGAATTACAAGTCCTGCACGCTATCCACCAGGCTACCTGGCCCCCTACCTGTGTGTGTGTGTGTGTGTGTGTGTGTGTGAGGGCAAGACCCAGACAGACAGACGAGAGGCCAAGCAACACGTCACTCAGACGTACCTGGTGATGGTAGCTGTTAAGTTCTCCAATCTTTTTGCCGACGTAGGCGTCGTCACTGCGGCTCAACCCTGCAACCACAACTATCATCAGCCACAAATTGGATAGGCAGTTTACCAATTAGTTATACTAAAAACTGTTAGGAACACAGCCAATACCGGTGTCTAATATTTATTATGTTATTATTAGTACAATATTATTAAATATAAGTAGTGTCATTAGTGATAGACGACTACTTGAGTATACCTTTACTCAGTTCTCTATTAAATCCCTTAAATCCTCAATTACTATTGGAGCTATCTATAGATTTCCCAATACTAATATAACTGCATTCTCAGATAACTTAAGAAATCTTATCACAAATAATAATCTCAACATAAATCAAATCATTCTAGGAGATGACTTCAATATTCACCTGTGTCAACAAAATAGCCTTAAGTCGATTATTTCTTTAACAGCATGAACTCCTGTATGCTACTCCCCACAATCACCAAGCCCACCCGAATCACTTAAACATCCGCTACTACCTTGGATCACTTACGGACTAACATAACAGCTCCCCTCACATACGGTATAATCACTGACAGAACAACTGACCACTATTCTACCTTCATTATAGCAAATATGGACATAACACCACCAGATAACAAGAAACTTACCTTAAGGCTACACAGTGAAGCAGCTATAGACAACCTCACAAATGCACTTCACAATATAAATTGAGAATCTGAATTCAATAATACACAGGATATAAATTCATTAGCCAACCTCTTCCTTTCCAAAACTCTAAGCCTCTACAACACTCACTGTCCTCTCCTCACCAAGCAATAACTATCAAGAGATTAAACAATCCCTGGCTGTGGGGGCTCACCAGTGGCATACTCAAAGCAACCAACAAGAAACATGAATATGAAAAAAAACTTAGAATCGACCAAGTTACAAAAGAAGTAGTTGAGAGATATTCATCAATGTTTACCAGTATAAATAAGAAGAGAAAAACTTTCCTATTACGAGAGTAATTAATAAAAAGGAAACATAAAAACACATGGAAAGCCATCTCTAACATCCTAGGATCTAAACAGCTATCATATAACAATCAGATAAAACTCTCCAAGGATGGTTATACATCTGCAACAGATTTAGAAATGGCAATTGAATTTAATCTTTCATGTTTGGTGCTAAACTTGCCAGAAAAAATCCCACAGACCCAGCCACATATACACACATCTCTCAGTTAACTACCCAAACTCTCTTCTCCTTTCACCAGTCAGCCCTACAGATGTTGTGTCCATCATACACTCACTAAAAACCAAGGCTGGGAACATCATGAAATACCATCCATGGTATACAAGAGTGTCTCCCATGCCCTTGCGCCACCCATAGCTCTGCTGTTCAACAATCTCTAGTTTCATACTTTCCCTGATATCCTTAAAAAAACAAGAGTAACGCCAGTTCATAAAGGAGGCGATACGGAGGACATAAATAATTACAGACCAATATCAAACCTACCCATATTATAAAAAATATTTGAAAAAATCATTTATAAACAGCTCTACTCCTACCTCGTAAAATTCAATATTCCAAGTCCCTGTCAGTTTGGCTTCCTCCCAAAAAGAATACCAACGGGTTGTCATTTAGGGGTAGGGTAGGTTGTTGTTTCAGATTTAGCTACTCAGGACGAAGTGTCCATGTAGCACGGGCTATGGTGAGCCCGTAAATGAGTTTGGTTATACATGATAACCTTTTTCCTGTGATATTTGGGTCTAAGTTTAAAATGGAGGAGGGGATTCTCCTTTTCCCTGCTTATTTATCGCTTCTGTTTTAGTGCACTGGTTTTTTCTTGTTTTATTACATTATCTTGGTGGTGGATGTAGATGCAGAATGCTCACTAATGAGTCCCATTCCTCAACAGCTTTTCTAATCATTGTAGTCGCGGTGGAATGTGCATCTAATGCAGCTGCTGTCGTTGGATTAATGTTGAGTTTGATGCGCAGGGCTTCAGTAGCTTCACATTCCAGTAGTAGTGTAATAGTGGCGCCTCTGCTTCTGTTCCACAGATATGACGTTATCGTTATGTTCTGGTCTTGTCCAGAACATAACTCTACCCACCATGAGAGTAAGGACAAGACCAGAACATAATGATGCCAACACAGAAGAAACTGTTCAACATAATAGGCCAATTACACCTGATTAATCTTTGTATGTAGATAGGAGCTGCCCCATATGGGCCAATAGGTCTTCCGCAGTTACCTTTATTCTTATGTTCTTATGTGCTTCATCCCCCATTTATCCCTTATGTATCCCCCATGTTTTTACCTTTATTGTCTTATCACCTGACCCAGTGCGGGTATAAATCAACCAGTTCTGAAAATTCTTTTCACTTGAGAATGAACCATGGAGGTTCGAAACGTTGTGCAAATTGCATAAATAAGTGTAATACATTCTATAGTAATTCACTTTTTTCTTCACCTTAAAATTACGAAAATGAGTTTTGGAGAACTCCTCTTTCAGCTAAGCCCTGATGCTAAGAAAATAGTTAGAGGGATTTAGCCCTAAATCAGAAGATACTAAATACAGAATATGCGGTCATATTCAATGAGACATAAGAACATAAGAACAAAGGCAACTGCAGAAGGCCTATTGGCCCATACGAGGCAGCTCCTATTTATAACCCCCAATCCCACATATACATGTCCAACCCATGCTTGAAACAATCGAGGGACCCCACCTCCACAATGTTACGCGGAGGTGGGGACATATATATATATTGGTATATAGTGCCAGCAGGTTTTCTTTAAAACAAGTTTCACTGAATATGACCACATATTCTGTATTTACTATCTTCTGGTTTAGGGTTTCTATCCCTCTAACTATTATTCTTGCATCAGGGTTTAGTTGAAAGAGGAGTTCTCCAAAACTCATGTTCGTTTTTCAAGGTGAAGAAAAAAAGTGAATCACTATAGAATGTATTACACTTATTATAGAATTGCACAACGTTTCGAACCTACATGGTTCATTCTCAAGTGATAAGAAATTACTTTGTTGTTGTTTCAGATTTAGCTCCTCAGAACGAAGTGTCCATGTAGCACGGCTATGGTGATCCCGTAAGGAGCCTATAAGAAATTACAGATCTCGTTAGATTTATCCCAGTACGGGGTCAGGTGAGAAAACAAGAAGAATTAAGGAAAGGAAGGTGATAAATAGGGGATGAAGCACATACAAAGATTAATCAGGTGTAATAGGCCTATTATGTTGAGCAGTGTCTTCTGTGTTGGCACCGTTATGTTCTGGTCTTGTCCTTGCTCTCATGGTGGGTAGAGTAAATAGTTCCGTGATTTGGGTGTTCATGGTAGGTTGTTCTATTCTTATGTGAATTGCTTCAAGAATTTGTAATCTTCTTGCATCTTGGGGTTTGTCTATTATACACGTATTTTTATTCAGCATTTCTCTTGTTAGGGTGATGTCATGGGCTTGTCTCATGTGATTCCTGGGGGCACCGGATTGAAGATGACAGGTCAAACGCCTCATCAGCTTGGTCGACGTCATACCTATGTACTTAGATTAAGGTTACATCCTTCGTTGGGGCAAGTGTACATGTATACAACGCTTGACTGCTGTAGAGGGTTCTCTGTCGGCTTCGGGCTGTTTTTGATAAGGAGGTCGGTAGTCTTCTGTGTTTTATAGAATATGATCAGGTCTATGTTTTGGTTATGAATAGTGCTTCTTACTCCTTTACGAATTATTTCCTTCATTATTCTTTCTTCTTTTTTATGTTCACTGTGTATAGTTGATTTGTAATATAATTTTACTGGGTGGAAGGGAGGGAATTGTCAGGAGAAAACGCCAAGCCATTACGACTATATAGCACCTAGAAGGGGTCAGGATAAGGATTTGGGATGGGACGGGGGGGGGGGGGGGGAATGGCGCCCAACCACTTGGACGGTCGGGGATTGAACGCCGACCTGCATGAAGCGAGACGGTCGCTCTACCGTCCAGCCCAAGTGGTTGGTGTTGTGGTTTCTGTTCTAGGTTCTGGATTATACCAACGGTCCAGGTGTCTTCTTATAGCAGCGTTTATTTCCGTGTTGCTATATCCGTTGTTCACCAATACCTGAGTTACTCTTTCAAACTCTCTACTCACGTTGCTCCATTCGGTGCAGTGTGTAAGCGCTCGACGAATATAAGCATTGAAAACACTGGCTTTGTATCTTTGGGGGCGCTCACTCTTACCGGTCAGGCATAGTCCTATGTTGGTAGGTTTTGTATATACGCTCGTGCTTAAAAAGTTCCTGTTTTTGTTATTAGTACATCCAAGAATGGCAGACTTAGTTTCACTATTTTCATGCGTAAATCAGAGTACTGACTCTCTCTCTAGATGGCTTTTTAGATCAATTAGTTCATCTGAGTCTTTTACTATGACGAATATGTCATCTACATAACGGCAATATACAGTTGGTTTTTGTCTGCTACTGAAGACTCTGTCTTCGATGGTTCCCATGTAAAAATTAGCGAATAACACTCCTATGGGGGAGCCCATTGCTACTCCGTCTATTTGTAGATACATGTCCCCTTGCGGACTGATGAAAGGAGCTTCCTTTGTACATGCCTCAAGAAGGCTCTTCAAGTGTGGCTTGGGTATGTCTAATTTGGGGGTGCTCTCGTCTCTGTATATTCTGTCCAATATCTCTGGTTGTGTCGACTGGGACGTTGGTAAATAGGGATTCGACATCCAGGGAAGCAATGATTCCATCGAGCTGTGTAGTTTTGATTAATTCAAGGAAATCTGTTGTTATACATTCTATAGTAATTCACTTTTTTCTTCACCTTGAAAAACGAACATGAGTTTTAGAGAGAGAACATGCATTCTCGTAAAGCTACTAACACGCACAGTGTTTCGGGCAGGTCCTTAATCTAACAGATAATTTTAAGTAGGTAAGTTCTATCAAAACTGAAAATATGTTAACAGTTACATTATAAGAAAAAATTGTATGGCAAAGATCAGAAAGTATAGTAAAGTACAACTTGAGGGTTATCAGCAGGTACATTGTAGCATAATTTGAGGATTATTTCAAGGTATAATGCAGTAAAATATGCGTTCAATATAACAACTATGATATAAGGTGATAGCAGTGATCACAACGGTGAAGTTTAGGTACATATATTGGGGGATTGGGTAGCACTAGATACAGTGCTATTAAAAGCACAAAGATACGTATTTAAATAACAAGGTAGGAAACTATGAAGATGAAATTAGGTACCGTTTGGTTTTGTTTGAATAAGGCAAAAGTTGGACAGCTTTTCAATTCGTTAGGGAGTGAGTTCCATAGACTAGGTCCCTTAATTTGTATAGTGTTTACACAGATTTGTTTATACTTGTTTATACTCCGACCCTTGTTCCTTTATCACAGAGGCATCCACGGTCCATCCACCCAAAATATTTCTTCACATGTGCTAAATCAAAAGCAAAAAACCACTGCCAGTATTGGACCAATTCGTACGAGTGAAGGCTCATATACGGAGGATGACAAAGAAATTAGTGTAATCCTAAAAAAAACAGTATGAGGACATGTTTAGCACTCCGATACTCAGCATGAAAGTGGAAGTTCCGGACAACTCCTTTATGCATGATATCCAAACCCCTGTAAATATAACCGATATCAACGCGAGCGTGGCAGATTTTGTAAGAGAAATTGAAAACATGCCCCATTCACTCGGCTCTGATTACAGATTCATGGAATTCAATATTTATAAAGAAATGAAAGGTGCCAGTAGCACAGGCACTCAGTATAGTGTGGAGGAAGAGTTTGGACACGGGGGAGATGCCAGATGCGCTTAAAGCAGCCTCTCTATACACGGGAGGGAGCAAAGCATTGGCAAAGAATTATAGACCAGTTGCACTAACGTCTCACATAATAAAAGTATCTGAGAGAGTGATAAGGAGTCAGATCATTAGTTTCTTGGAGACCAATAACCTCCACAACCCAGGCCAACATGGATTTAGAGCAGGAAGATCATGCCTCTCACAGCTACTTGACCATTACGACAAAATCACTGAGGCATTAGAAGAAAAACAAAATGCAGATGTGGTATACACGGACTTCGCAAAGGCATTCGATTAATGTGACCATGGAGTGATGGCGCACAAAATGAGGTCAATGGGAATAATTGGTAAAGTAGGACGCTGGCTACTCAATTTTCTGTCGAACAGAACACAGAACAACCCGTCCTCGCAAATTTAATAAGTCAATATTGACTTATTAGTTGCGTGCATAGGTGACATACTTAACATAATAGTTTCCCTTGAAAATCTTCATAGAAAACACCGACCTTACCTAACCTTTGTTAGTATGTTAAAATAAGCATCTTATAGCTTCGTAATTACAATTGTTACTTAACCTATTATAGGTATAGGTTAGGTAATAATTGTAATTACGAAGCAATAAGATGCTTGTCTTAACATACTAACAAGGTTAGGTAAGGTCGGTGTTTTCTATGAAGATTTTCAAGGGAAACTATTATGTTAAGTATGTCACCTATGCACATATTTAATAAGTCAATATTGACTTATTAAATTTGCGAGGACGGGTTGCACAGAAAGTAACACTCAGCCATATAAAATAGAGTCCGAGCGCAGTTAAAAGCTCAGTACCTCAAGGTACAGTCCTTGCACCACTGCTTTTCCTTATTCTCATATCAGATATAGACTCAAATACAAGGCACAGCTTCGTATCATCTTTTGCAGATGACACAAAAATCATCACGAAAATTACCTCTGCTGAAGATATTGAAAACTTCAAGCAGATATTAATAAGGTTTTTCGATTGGAAATAACATGATGTTTAACAGTGATAAATTCCAGGTACTCAGGTACGGTAAAAATGAGAACCTTAAACATAATACAGGGTACAAAACGCAATAAAATCTGCCCATAGTAGAAAAACAGCATGTCAAGGATTTGGGAATAATGATGTCCGACGACCTAACGTTTAGGGAGCATAACCAAGCAAATATTGCGTCAGCCAGAAAAATGATCGGATGGATTACGAGAACTTTCAAATCCAGGGATCCCATCACAATGGTTGTACTCTTCAAGTCACTTGTGTTGTCCCGTCTTGAGTACTGCTCAGTACTCACTTCCCCCTTCAGAGCAGGAGAGATTGCTGAAATAGAGGGAATACAGAGAACATATACGGCACGCATAGACGCGATAAAGCACCTAAATTATTGGGATCGTCTCAAAGCTCTCCAAATGTACTCACTAGAAAGACGACGAGAGAGATACCAAATAATATACACATGGAAAATACTGTTAAAGACCAAAGCGATATTATATATGCTAATGCAGCCCCATTGTAACTGTACAATAAAGTTCATCGCTTATAACTTAACGAACCATAACACTGTCCATATTAGCTCGCCTTCACTGCCTGTGGATAAATAAAATTTACTTGCTTAGTTACCGACAGTCTGCAATTTAGCCTTCAACGTTATCACAAATTTGCATAATTAAACGAACCTAGGTTTACTGCCTGAAAGTATTGTGACAGTTGGCCTTCCACCACCACCATCTGCTTGGGTGAGGGATGCATGTTATAAGCCATAACTACAAACCAAATGAAAACAGTTGAACACAAATATAATTGTTTAGCTTAAGTTCTGATTTAAAGAGTGACCGATCCTTCTCACCCAGCCCATAGGTTATTAGCAATTATAATTTAGCAATGCTAAGCTAAACTAACTAAAACTTAAACAACTATGTTGTTTTAGTTAATGATAATTAATGCTGTAACTTGCTTAGCTAAACGAATATTGGGATTCAGTTCCTGGACTATGTGCCTCTGTAACCTTTACACCACCGTATGTCAGCTAGCATAAGAAAGTCATGTATAAACCTGAATCAGGACTCCTACGCAATAATTTTAAGACAAATATCGGAGTATGCAGCACCGGTATGGAATCCGCACCTTGTGAACCATAAAACCAAAATTTTAAAGTACAAAGGTTTGCAAGACGAGTGGCGCGAGACCGAGAGTTAAACTGAGAGTGTGTTAAGCTATAGAGACAGGTTAATGGAACACGCTGGCAACCCTAGACGATAGAAGAAGCAGAGGAAATGAACACAATATACACGATACTGAGAGGTATACACAATACGAACAAGGACAACCTCTTCCAATTAGGAAAAAGTATGTCAAGAGAACACAGGCATAATTAAAACTGGAAACTCTGGACTACTGAAAAAAACAGGAAAAAACATGCTGGAAACTCAAATAAATGGAAGGAATGTAAGGAAATACTCGTCTCCAGTACCGGTGACCAACACGTGGAATGCACTGACATGGGAAGTTGTGGAAGTCACCTTTATCCACAGCGTTATGGCCCGATTCGACCAAGAATTCAAACTTGATATTTGTTAAATTGTAATTCAACAGTTACAACCAGGCTAGTAAGCGGGGCATAACACGCTACACTTCACTCCCTCGTAAGACACTGATGGGCAAGTACTCATTGGATAGACTAATAGAGAGAAATATGTACTCACTGATAGATTGTTTGGGATGTATTGAATAATAAATTAACTATATCTGTATATATTTTACTGTAGATTTTCTGTTCCAGTAGCATAAATTAATATAATTACCCTGGTACTCTTATTAACAGGGCCATCTGTTTATTTTTTGTGCAAATTTCTAATGTTCAAACTGGAAGTTTCAATTAATAAGACCTGTTTGGTAAAGCTTTGATATGTTTCCATAGAATCCTATTACATTTGGAGGGATACAAGGGCACGGAAAATTAAAGCAGCCAATTGCAGCAAGTGTGGTGTGCTAGGAGGGCAGGATACAGTGATGCTCTCCTTACTACCACTACACATACAGGGTCCAAGTGTATATCCTCCTCTGGTGGTGTTAAAGGCACAACGTGGGATACGACTGTCTTCCTGCAGCCAAGCGATGTTGATCAAGGTGACCGACTTGTTTCCCAAATGTCGCGCCATTTCCAGTTTTTATCGTACACTGGCAGAGGCTAGACTTAACCAATTGTCATAGGTCACTCACAAATGCAACGAATAACAAACTACACCGTCAATGCCACCAAAGGGAAGGAATAAATGTGCAAAGAATGAAATTATTACAAGGGGAAATTATTAAAAAAAAAGGGGGCCTGACGGCTGAGTGGACAATGCACGGGGTTCGTAGTCCTAAGGGTCCGGGCTCGATCCCCGGAGGAGGCGGAAACAAATGCAGTTTCTTTCACCCTGATGCACATGTTCGCCAAACAGTAAATAAGTACCTGGGCATTAGACAGCTGCTACGGGTTGCTTCCTGGGGGATGAGTGTGTAAACATTAGGATTAAAGACCTGCCCGAAACGCTATGCGTGTTTGTGGCTGAACAAGAATTAAGAACTCTTGTATATATATAATAAAAAAAAAGCATTTAGAAGTTCTTGCTGAGTGAGGTGTGGGAGCGGGCGGAGAGCATTGCCAGGTACGGTGAGTCAGCCACGCCCAAGGCCGCCTTACCTCTCCAGCCACACAACACCTCCCCACACCAATGTCGTGTTAATATATTAAAATTGAAAGGTGACCAGACCTCCATCAGAATGATAACTGAGAAGAGAGAAAAAAAATCAGACGTGAATCAGTGGATGTAGTCGAGAGGACACAGAGCAGGAGCAACAAATGTCAATAGAACAGGTCAGTTTCCGGTGGTGGGTGGCTGGCGCCCACCAGCGTGGCTCGCCGCCCGTTATACCTGCCTCCCGCCAACCATCTACAGCCTCCCGCATCAGTACCGCTCTCAACTAATTCACAACTTCTTGCTTACTTAGTATTGCTACTCCACTTTTAACCTTTAAAATAAAACAAGTGCCTTTTTTATTTTATAGGTTACATATAGTATATCGCTTAAATCTT